>BQMB01001698.1:0-200040 GCA_027943415.1 Closterium sp. NIES-67 | reverse complement strand
TAGTACTCCAGTCCAAAGTACTCCGGTCCAAAGGAATCCGGTCCAAGGGAATCAGGTCCAAAGGACTCCTGTTCAAAGTACTCCGATCTTAAGTACATCGTCCCAAAGTACTCCTGTCCAAAGTACTCCGGTCTAAAGTACTCTGGTCGAAAGCATTCCCGTCCAAAGTACTCCGGTTGAAAGGACTCGGGTCCTCCTGACTCGGGTTCAAATGACTCCGGTCCAAAGGACTGCGATCCAAAGGACTGCGGTTCAAAGGACTTCAGCCCAAAGGACACGAGTCCAAAGTACTCGGGCCGAAAGGGCTCTAGTCCAATGGACTCCGGTCGAATGCACTCTGGTTGAAAATACTTTGGACAGGAGTCCTTTGGACTGGACTCCCCAGGATCGAATTCCTTTGGACCGGATTACTTTGGACCGGAGTACTTTGGACCGGATTTCTTTGCACCGGAGTCCTTTGGACCGGAGTGCTTTGGACCAGAGAACTTTGGACCAGAGTCCTTTAAATCGGAGTCGTTTAAACTAGAGTATTTTCGGCCAAAGTGCTTTGGACCCGAGTACTTTGGACCGGAGTACTTTCGATCAGAGTACTTTCGACCGGAGTACTTTGGACCGGAGTCCTTTCGATCGGAGTCCTTTGGACTGGAGTCCTTTCGACCGGAGTTCTTGCGACTAGACTCCTCGGACCGGAGTACGTGCGACCTGGAGTACATTCAATCCGAGTCGTTTGGACCGGAGTCCTTTGGGCCCGAGTACTTTGGACCCGGGTCCTTTTGGTTAGAGCCCTTTGGATCGCAGTCCTTTGGACCCGAGTACTTCGAACTCGAGTACTCTGGACTGGAGTCCTTTCGACTGGAGTACTTTGGACCGGAGTAATTTGGACCAGAGTCCTTTCGACAGGAGTACTTTTGACTGGAGTACTTTGGACTAGAGTCCTTTGCACCGGAGTACTTTGGACTGGAGTACTTTTGACCAGAGTACTTTGGATCGGAGCACATTGGACCAGAGTGCTTTCGCCAGGAGTACTTTGGATCTGAGTCCTTTGGACTAGAGTAGTTTGGGACGTTGTACTTTGGACCGGAGAACTTTTGACAGGAGTCCTTTGGACCGGACTCCCTTGGACCGGATTCCTTTGGACTGGAGTCCTTTGGACCCGAGTACTTTGAACTCGAGTACTCTGGTCTGGAGTCCTTTCGACTGGAGTACTTTGGACCGGAGTAATTTGGACCAGAGTCCTTTCGACTGGAGTACTTTGGACCGGAGTACTTTGGATTGGAGTCCTTTGGACCGGAGTACTTTGGACTGGAGTACTTTTGACCAGAGTACTTTGGATCGGAGCACATTGGACCAGAGTGCTTTCGCCAGGAGTACTTTGGATCTGAGTCCTTTGGACTAGAGTAGTTTGGGACGTTGTACTTTGGACCGGAGAACTTTTGACAGGAGTCCTTTGGACCAGACTCCCTTGGACCGGATTCCTTTGGACCGGAGTCCTTTGGACCCGAGTACTTTGAACTGGAGTACTCTGGTCTGGAGTACTTTCGACTGGAGTACTTTGGACCAGAGTAATTTGGACCAGAGTCCTTTCGACTGGAGTACTTTGGACCGGAGTACTTTGAACTGGAGTCATTTGGACCGGAGTACTTTGGACAGGAGTACTTTTGACCAGAGTACTTCCGACCGGAGCACATTGGACCGTTGTGCTTTCGCCAGGAGTACTTTGGATCTGAGTCCTTTGGACTAGAGCACTTTGGGACGTTGTACTTTGGACCAGAGAACTTTTGACAGGAGTCCTTTGGACCGGACTCCCTTGGATCGGATTCCTTTGGACCGGAGTACTTTGGCCTGGAGTACTTTGGACCGGAGTTCTTTAAACTGGAGTACTTTAGACCGGAGTACTTTGGATCGGATTCCTTTGGACCGGAGTAGTTTGGACCAGAGTCTTTTGGACCGGAGTCCTTTGGGCCGGAGTTCTTTGCACCGGGATACTTTGGACCGGAGTGCTTTGGTTGGACCAAAGTTCTTTGGAACGGAGTTCTTTTGGAGTGCAATGCTTTGGACCGGAGTCCTTTGAGCTGGAGTCCTTTGGACTGGAGTCTTTTGGACCGGAGTACTTTGGGCCATAGTTATTTGGACCGGGGTATTTTGGACTAGAGTTTTTGAGCCGTTTTCGCGGGGTTTGTCGCCGCCTTGAATGGTTTACCACTGGTTTGCCGCCGCCTTGAGTGGGTTTCCACTGGTTTGTTGACGCCTTGAGTGGGCTTCCACTGGTTTGCCGCCTCCTTGAGTAGCTTTCCACTGGTTTGCCGCCGCCTTGAGTGGTTTTCCACTGGTTTGCCGCCGCCTTCAGTGGTTTGTCACTGGTTTGCAGCCGCAGTCTTGAGTGGATTTCCACTGGTTTGCCGCCGTCTTCAGTGGTTTTCCACTGGTTTGCCACTGCCTTGAGTGATTTTCTACTGGTTTGCTGCTGCCTTGAGTGGTTTTCCACTGGTTCGCCGCTGCCTTGAGTGGTTTTCCACTAGTTTGGTGCTGAATTGAGTGATTTTCCACATTTTTGCCACCACGCCGAGTGGGTTTCCACTGGGTTTTCACCACCTTGAGTGGTTTTCCACTGTTTTGTCACCACCTTGAGTGGTTGCCAACTAGTTTGCCCCCACCTTGAGTAGTTTTCCACTGGTTTGCCACCGCTATGAGTGGCTTTCCACTGGTTTGCCGCTCCCTTGAGTGGATTTCCATTGGTTTGCCGCTGCCTTGAGTGGTTTCCACTGGTTTGCCACCATGTTGAGTGGTTTTCCACTGGTCTGCCACCACGCTGAGTGGCTTTCCACTGGTTTGTCACCACCTTGAGTGGTTGCCAACTGGATTGCCACCACATTGAGTTGTTTCCTATTGGTTTGTGGATTGTTTTCCACTGGTTTGCCGCCACCTTGAGTGGTTTTGCCCTGGTTTGCCACTACTTTGCCCTCATTTATGGGTGGCCGGCGTCCAGCTAGGGGTGGCTGGCGTCCACCTGAGGATGTCTAACATCCAGCTGTGGGTTTTCAAGTGGTTCGCCGGCACATTGAGTTGTTTCCGAGTGTTTTTTTATCACCCTAAGTGGTTTTCGATTGGTTTACCACCACCCTTAGTAGTTTTTGAGAGGTTCGCCGCCAACCTGAGTGGTTTGAGACTTATAGCCTTATCCCTGTGCATTCCCCTTCTTTCTTCCCCTTGGTTGCAGTCTTGCGCTTCTCCGCCCTTCATTAACTTGCTAGACGGGCGGCACCTTTGCTTTGACCGCGTTGACTCCGTCGTGCTTGATTCAGCAGACTGCCGCCCGCACTTTTCCTCCATTAGTGCCTTCTTTGCTCAGTTGGGCATAGCAATGAAGCAGCAGTTACCAGTGTTGGCTGTTGAGCAACAGACACTGAACGACACACAGAGGGCGGAGAGGGAGGTGAGTACTGAATGATGGCGCGTTGGTTTCAAAGGCACGTCACGGCATTGCAGTGAGGCAGCAGGCACTGAACGATGCACAGAGAGCGGAACGAGCGTTGAGTGTAAAATAATGGCATAACGGGCTTAAGACACTTCCCTGGGAATGGCAGGGAAGCAGCGGTTGATCAGCAGGCGTTGAACGATACACATAGAGTGAAAAAAAATGTGAGTGCCCACCTGCCGTCACCACCTGTCATCGCCCACCACCCACCACCACCCATCACCACCCACCGCCCATCACCTCCCACAGTCGCCCATCGCCGCCCTATGCCCACCGCCCGTCACAGCCCGTCACCACCCATCACCACCCCTCACCGCCTGTCACCGTCCTTCTCCTCCCGTTACCAACAGTCACTGCCCGCAACCACCTGTCACCACCCATCACCACCCGTCACCGCCCGCCACCGCCCATCACCGCCCGCCACCACCCGCCACTGCCCGCCACACCCGCCACCGCCCGTCACCGCCCGCCACCGCCTATTGCCCACCGCCGTTACCCGAGCTTGCAGTGCAATAACAGGCGTTGAACGATGGCCAGAGAGCAGAGAAGGAGGTGCGTGGGTCAGGGTGTTCGTTCTGTGGCATGTGAGAGCAAGGCGCTCAATGACGCACAGAGAGCTGAGTGAGAGGAGTGTGTGTGAGATCGTTTGTTTGCGTATCAACAGCCTCGTAGCATGGCAGTGAGGCAGTAAGGCAGTGACGTAGTGAGGCAGCAGACACTTGCACTAGCATTGGAGCAACAGGTCTCTTGAGACACACATGCCTTGAGTGCCTGGGCGTACTAATGGCTTATGCAATTAGCTTGTACAGATACTCACACCTTCCTTCTCGCCTCTCTTTCTATTTCTCCTCACCCTGTCAAATATTCTCCGCCCGCTCCCTGTGAACGTTGGAAGGCACTGTGACCGTTGGAAGGCACTGTGAACGTTGGAAGGAACGGTGATCGTTGGAAGGCACCGTGACCGTTGGAAGGCACGGTGACCGTTGGAAGGCACTGTGAACGTTGGAAGGCACCGTTAACGTTGGAAGGCACCGTGAACGTTGGAAGGCACCGTGAACGTTGGAAGGCACCGTGAACGTTGGAAGGCACCGTGAACGTGGAAGGCACCGTGACCGTTGGAAGGCACCGTGAACATTGGAAGGCACTGTGACCGTTGGAAGGTACTGTGATCGTTGGAAGGTACTGTGAAGTCGTCCCTCCCCTCCCTCTGACCATGCCCCCCTTCCCTTCCCGTCCCGCGGCTCCCTCTCCCCACACCGCCATGCAGGGCCACGAGCACGTATCGCTCATGCGAGGCCTGTGTCTATCTGAAGAGCATACTATTCAAATGGTGGGTCGGCATGACTGGTACGATGAGGCCACCACCAAACTTTTGCCATTCGTGCGTATGCTGAGATACAGGCCCTGCTGATTCTCTTCCCTAGCCTACGCCTGTCACTCTTCCAACGCCTTCCTTGTGCCCTTCAACGTTCATAGTGCCTTCCAACGTTCACAATGCAAGATGGCTCTCCATCCTACCCACAATTAGGCGCCACCCAAACACGTGCTCCACTATCATGCGAGTCCTGGATAGTTTGTTTCATAATGTTTGAGCCAGGAAATTTCTCACGTTATATCATTATTTGCTTGAGACGACCACGGGTAGCCCTAGATAAAAGGGTAAATAGTAAAGTGTGCGAAGTTATTAGTAGTAAAGATGTAGCAGGTTAGGTGTAGTTAAGATATACAACAGCCTCTATTCATGGCCGTGCAGAGAGGTCTTTACGTTTCGTCCATTTTCGTTATGGCGAGAGGAATTCTTAGGGTCAGTGGTGTTGGTCAACAGGGTCCGCAATTCCCTTGATTTGCCAGAATCACACAGCTGGCATTCCACGCTGCAATCGAACACACGTCACCTGAAATTTCGACAACGACATGTGGACAAGGGTAAGTCGATGACGACATCGCAAGTTCTTGATATGCACTCTCTACAGGTTGATTTGGAGGTCGTAACAATTTCGCCATCGCCAAGGCGTTTCGCAGCAATGCTGGTGTTCCGCCAAGATCCCCTCCTGCTCGGCATCATTGCTGGCAAGATTGATTGAACCCCTTGTACCTCTCAATTGCACACTAGCATTTCTTCCTTTGCTCCATTCCTCAGCTTCTCGCTTCATTTCTCTCGTTGCTCGCTCGCCTGCAGCCATCGAAAGCAAGACGGTACTACGCAGATACGAATCTATCAAACTCACGCCCTTCAGCCTCAAAATTCTTCACTGCTGCGTTTTTTTTTCCCTGTGGGGGAAACTATTAAGCCTAGTAAAGAATCAAGGCTGGGTTTCCATTCCTGTGGAAGCGAGCTCGCCATGCGCCCCATCGGCATGGGCGCGGGCGGCGCGGGAAGCCTTTGGCTCGGCGCGCTGATCGTGCTGACGTTTCTCGCCGCGGTTTCTCCCGTCCGCAGCGTCCCTTACGCCCCCTCCCAAGGTGCGTCCACTGCCTGGTCCCTGTGTTCAGCCGCAAACGCTCTGCAAAAAAGCCAGATTTTACTAGGTGAAGTTATGCATTGTACGGTTGGTTTATGAAGCCTGGCAGACTTAAAGCATTTCCACGAAAACCAGTCAGATTCAACATGTGCGCTGGTTCACGGGAGCCTTGTTGTTGTTCACAGATTGAATCGCGGTTTTCCTGTTTTTTCAAAGGATCCAAGTTCAGCCCCGCACACTCCGGGTCCGAATTGGTGACATACTTATTATCTCGGAAACGGCGGTTAATCGGTTTATTGTGGCTACATCACCCGCACTAATACTAATAATAATTGCGTTCGCAAGTGGCTTTTTATATTGACAGATTTGTAACTCAATTTAGCATAATTTCCACCCTCCCAATGAGTATGTCTGGTTGTAAAGGCTCTATCGAGGTTACTTAGCAATTCATGACGTAGTCCTTGAAAAATTACCATCCTATTTCCGCCCCTCCACGGGCAGGACTGATGAGAGTAAAACGGGCCAGTTGGGAGGTTACGGCGAACGGTGAGAGCCATTTGAGCCATTCCCCCTTCCCTCATCCACCCTCATCCCCTCCCTCTCCATCCTGCCCCCCTTCTCCCCCTGCTCGTTCCTGCTCCTCTACCCCTTCCCGCTACCTCCAGTGCAACTCCTGCTGGACTTCCAGCAGGCGTGGGGGCAGAATTTCGCTGGGTGGGTGTCCGGGGGGAACTGCAGCACTGCGAGTTATGTGAAGTGCGATGCCCAGGGCATGGTCACCAGCATGTGAGTGAAGCAACCCTTGCTTGGAATGTGAGTGCACAACCCTCGATGGGCATGTGAGTGCACCAACCCTCGATGGGCATGTGAGTGCACCAAGCCTTGCTGGGCATGTGAGAGAACCAAACCTTGCTCGGCATGTGAGTGCACCAATCCAGTATGACTCTTTACCCTGTACGCCCTTCCAGAACCTTTTTTTTTTCCACTGTTCTCTCATCTGTTACCCCCCTTGTCGCACGTGATTAACTCCACAAACCTCCAGGGATCTAGAGAGCCAGGAATTGACTGGATCCATCCCAAACACTATCGGTAGAATGGTCAGCCTGACATTCCTGTGAGTAACAGCTAATCCGGCACGAATATGACCATGCTCGGTATGTTGTACTTGTGCGTGCATTTCGCCCTAGTGTGCTTGTGTCATGGTCCTATTGTCCCATAGTCTTCTCGCCTCCGTGTTTCCTTCCCCTTTGAACTACATGTTAACTGGATGGATTTTGATGGTCATTGTACGTATGCGCAGCCTAATGGTACATTCTGGGCTCGTGTCATCCCAAATTTCGCTCATCGTTTGCCCCATTCTGAAAGACTCGAAGTTCCGCTCTAGGGTCGTCATGCAAGAGATTGCACATATGAATATGACCATGCAAACAGGACTATGATCAATCACATAGGGGTGTGACTATGCACACATTAGTATGACTGCTCGTTCTTGAATTTCAGCTAGAATTCTACTGGGAAGTAATGACACTCTCATATTGCACTCCATTTCATGTTTTTGCCACCGTTACTTTACACATCATATCAAAGAATGTTGAGCTGCCATTCCCCTCACTCTCAATTTGTCGACAATGTTATTTCTTTAAATCAGTTTGCTTGTATCCTGTCTCCTCGTGTCCTTGTCTCCTTTCTCCTTTCCCTCAGGGATTTACACAGCAATTTACTAACCGGGTCGATTCCAACAAGCATTGCAAGCTTGAGCAGCCTAACGCACCTGTCAGTAACAATGAAAATGATAAACACGATGCTTTGCATGTCCAAGTGCCTCCTTTGGTTGACATGTGTTGGCTACTAGGTTCGTTGCACACATGAAGTGATGCACGCACTTTGTTCTATACACCAATGAGATTTGTTTCAATGTGCTGAGAATGAAGATGGTCATTGTTGCGGATCCCCATCCTGCAAAGCCGTGTCGAAAGATGCATTGTGCATTTGAGGAATAGCGAATTCTTATGCTTGAGAAACATTGAGATACCCACACGTTCATCTGTCACACATATTCTGCAATGTCATGTGCAGTTGTCTCACTATTGTGCCGACCCACCTTCACCCTTTGAACCTTCTGTTTCCCATTTGATGGTCTCCAGGGATCTTTATGGGAACCGTCTCAGTGGCTGGATACCCTCAAGCATTGGTGGTCTCCTCGATCTCCGCTATTTGTGAGCGCCTCTATTGGGTAAAAAAGAGCGCGCATTACCCATTGCCTGTCACCAGTTCCTGTGAAAAATTTCTGCTGCTGTTTTTCCCTACAACTAAGTAAGTGTGACAAGATACAAAACGCTTTTGCTTTGTGCGCACTTGAAGCCTACTGAGATGTGTGGCTCATGCCACAATCATATGGTCCTTATGCCATGCCCTTTTGATATTTCTCTTTGATAATATTGCTTTCATTTCTTGCTCTTTTCTTCTCTCTACCCATGGAACCCTTTGCATGTACCACCAGGGATCTGCGTGAAAATTCTCTGACAGGGTCTATCCTGTCTACCATCGGCGAAATGACCAGCCTCACTTTCTTGTGAGTGTCATGGCAACACACATGTAAAAGCGAAAAAAGGGCATAAGGCGAAGCCGTTCTAGGTTGATGTCTATGGTATAGTTCCTCTGCGCAACAAATGGGCTGGAACGGGCATTTCATGAGTACATTTAGGCTTCCTTGACGCATTGCTGCTGTTGATGGATGCAGGGGTCTGAGCTCGAACTTCCTCACGCAGACCATCCCAGAGACCATCGGGAACCTCATCAACTTGCGACATTTGTACGTTCTCTGATTTCAAAGCGTTATGAAGGAAGTACCTAAAGACCCGAGGTGACACCCAGAGAGACCCTGTTCCCAACAGAGTTCTCATTTTCATGCTCTGGTTCGCAACCTGGTCTTTCAATCTGTGTAGGCTAATCTGAATTTACATGCTAAACACAGGGTAAGCCTAGTGTGTGCAATGCTGTCTTTCGCATCTTCCACCCACCACCAGACACCTTATGAACAACAGTTTAAGTGGCAGCATTCCGGACTCCATCAGCAAGCTTGTAAATCTTACAGAACTGTATGTTATCATTTCTCCTTTTTTATGTGCGACCCATTGTCATTCGCCATGTCTTCTATGCATGAAATGTTTTTGTATCTTTTATAAATTCATCTGGCCACAAGGAGTGGTGGAACTTGCAAGGATTTATACTCTAACGGGAGCTTCTAGTGAACGGAGCTACACTAGCTCCAGATTTCACTAAGGAGCAGAAGGCTTGTAGACTTGTTAGACCAGCTTGCAAAAGGCTTGTACAAAGAGGGGCCAGACAATTACTGCCTCTAGGAGCCTTGCAAGTACCTCAACTTGAGGTTCTCAAGTCTCAATCAGATCAAGAAAAGTACCCCTTACCTTGCGTGCGACAAATTCTTGTGACAGCTGTCTGTTCCATAAACCATGGAATGGAAAACGAGCCTTCTAAAGTGCTATGCTATGCAGGAAAGTGCTTATCTTTCTGACCAATAGTCATGACTATCTTCGAAAAGCGACCTTCAGTGCTGCTTTGGTGTGCATCCATGCCTGCGTGTTTGTGTGGGTGGGTGGGGGGAATTGGGGGAAGGGGAAGGGGGGGAGGAGAGTTTGTTTTAATTGTAGGGATGTCAGACGAAACAATCTCACAGGCCACCTATCTCCAACAATTGGCAGTCTTACCCGTCTTTCATACTTGTACGTTGATCCGATATGATGGCTAGACCGCACAATGGTCCCATCCAAGGGCAACCCCGGAATGCAAAGATAATTGTGCAATGGGACTCAATATGAGGATGAAAACTCCATTATTATTCTTTGAGACTCACTCGCTGTGCATGTGCAGGTTTATTTCTGGAACAGCACTCACATGCCCACCGGATAACAGCACTTGTGTGGTCCCACAGAATACATCAAGCGCTTTCTGTTATGAGTGCCTCTCCTTCTGCTCAACATGTGACATGGGGGCACCACCACCCTCTGCGCCAGCCTCGTTCCCCCAAAGTGAGTCACCAACCCCTCAGTCCACCCGATAACCCCCACTCCATGGTTCTCTCATTGGATATCCCCCTTGAGTTGCTTCCCACGAGCCAAGCCTGGAATTTCATTTGCCGGGATCACTATAAGCGCGTGTCCTCGTGCTCCACGTATCCCTCCAGCACTCATGCCACTGATCCACATGATGGGGGAGGGGGGGGGGGGTTTGGGGGTGGCTTGTATTGAGAAGTTTCAGGACACGCCTTAAAGGTGGTGGGAACTTGAGTAGGAGAGGAAGGGCATAAATTAATGCGAGTGGCCGCCTCATCTCCCCTTGCCCCTGCTCCACCCAACATCCTGCTCTTCCATGCTTCCCCTCCCTCCTCCTCCCAGCCCTCCTTCTCCTGCCCTGTACTACTCCCCCTTAATTCCCCTCTCCCCCGCCTATGTCTGCAGTGCAACTCCTGCTGGACTTCCAGCAGGCGTGGGGGCATACTTTCGCTGGATGGGTGGCTGGTGGGAGCTGCAGCATTGCAGAGCATGTGTCGTGCGATGGTCAGGGCATGGTCACCAGAATGTGAGTGCACCAACCCTTGCTTGACATGTAAGTGCATCAACTCTATGAATCTTTACCCTGTACGCCCTTCCAGAATCCCTCATTTGCCCCTCTTCGCTCCTCTGTTACCCCCCTCGTGTCACGTAACCACCTGCACACTTTTTTCAGGAGTTTGAATGGTGAGGGCTTAACCGGATCCATCCCATCTACTATCGGCAGCATGGTCCGCCTGACTTACCTGTGAGTAACAGCTAATCAGTCATGAGTATGATCATGCATGATAGGGTCAACCTAAACCGCCTGACTTACATATCTGGTTCACTTAATCTCTAACTGCACTTCTACTGGAACCATGGAAATCAATGAGACCTTCAATGAGCATATTGCAGCCCATTCCTTGTTTTTGCCACCGTTAATTGCACACATACCAAAGAAGATTGAACTGCCATCAGTCTCGCTCTCAACTCCTCGACTATATGACTTTTCTACGTCATTTTGCTTGTGTCCTTGTTTCCACGTGTCATGGTCTCGTATTCTTGGCTCGTGTCTGTGTCTCCTTTTCTCCTTGTCTTACCAGGGATTTACACAGAAATTTCTTGACTGGATCAATCCCAAGAGGCATCGCAAGCTTAAGCAGCCTAACGCACCTGTCAGTAACCAATAACACGATGCTTTTCAAGTCTGAGTGCTGTTTTCCTATGACGGTTCCCATGACGAGTGCTCGCTAACAGGTCTCATGACGGTTCCTTGTCGTCTCTTTCCAGTGCACATTGTTGCATGCACAGTGTGTTGCACGCACTTCCTAGTGATAATGTGCACTTTCTTCCACACACAAAGGAAGTTTCGTTTTTTTTTTTTTTTTTTTTTTTTTTGTTTTGTAGAATTAGAAGAAAGATACGCATTGATGCAGATCCTCTTCCTGCCAAGCCCTGTCCAAAGATGCTTAGTCATTGGTTGTAACGTTTGTGCACTAGCTACTCATGCTCCAGAGGCATCAAGATACCCATGTCCTTATCTATCACACACGTTCTGTAATGTGATGTGCAGTTGTCACAATATTGCTGACAAGCCTTCTCGCTTGCCTGTACTTTCTGGTCATTTCCCATCCCATTTGATGGCTTTCAGGGATCTCTATGGGAACAAACTCAGCAGCTGGATACCCTCAAGCATTGGTGGTCTCCTCGATCTCCGCTACTTGTGAGTGCCTCGACCAGATCTAGAACAGTGTATCTTACCCCATCATTTGTCACCTATTCCTGTGACCATTTTCTATTACCGTTTTGCATTACAAAGTGAGTGCCACATCATACAAAATTTATTAGCTCCATGCAGACGTGAAGACACCGATTGGGATGTTCGGCTTGTGTCAGTCATGTGGTCAATATGACATGACCTTTGGATATTTTCTCTGATTCATTCCTTCTCCATTGTAAATACCACCAGGGATCTGGGTAGAAATTCTCTGACTTGGTCTATTCCAAGTACCATCGGCAATTTGACTCGCCTCACTTACCTGTGAGTATCATGGCAGCAAGACAGTCAATGCGAACAAGGCATAACGCCAATTCCCACTTCTTTCTGGGTCAAGTTTTTTCGTATGGTTGCTGTGTGCATCAAATTGGCCGGGAATGGCATTTTGTGAGTACCTTTGTCCCTCGTTGATGCATTGCTGCCGTTGATGGATGCAGGAGTCTAAGCTCAAACGCCCTCTCACAGACCATCCCACAGTCCCTCGGGAACCTCATCAACTTGCACGACTTGTACGTGCTCAATCCTTTTTATTGTTGCACAAAGATACACAAGAAGAGTGCCTACACAAGCTGACATCCAGCAAGAGGAGATCCGATGCCCAACAGGGTCTTTTTCACAACCATGAATCTTGAACAATCCTAATCCCAATTTATACTGGCTAGTATATTATCTATGCTCAGTTCACGTGGTAAGCCGTGTTTGTGCAACGATGCCTTCTGTGTCTTCGCCCCTCCAGATACCTCCGCAACAACAGTTTAAGAGGCAGCATTCCCGACTCCATCAGCAATCTCGTTAATCTCACCCTAGCGTACGTCCTCATTTTCCCTTATAAATGCTCGAATAGCAGGTTGCAGGCCTGGTATACTCAAAGTGCATTGGTTGCAGGGACCCCCTTGCCAAGCTGCTTCACTCACATTCCCAAACTTACATGAGCGGCTGCTGAGGCAACCTTGGCAGGCCGACAGCCCCTCTAGTTTCTAGGGGAGCAGAAAACGATTGCGTCTCTCGAGTTTCGGGTTTCAAAAATCGATTCACAAACTACACTGCCATGCAAACTGTAAAAAATCTCTCTGTTCAGTCGTCAGGGTGCCCAAACAGGGCTGTTTGTGAGTGGAGTTAAGTTTCAAGTCATCATACCCTTGTGCACAAGCAACAAAAAAGCAAGGGCCCATTTTCGTTGAAAATATTTTTTCCACTCCGATTTCACGTGAGCCATCCGGAATCTACCGCCCCACCTACCTCAACAGTGGAATATACAGCTTGTCGTTTGGGCTTCAAACTCTGAGTCATAGCCATGCACTATTTGACCTTCGTATGGAATGTTATAGCATCATTGACAAACTACTTTCGACACACACAGTGCATGCGTACGAGTGTGTGGGTGAGTATGTGCGTCTGTGTGTGTTTGTGTGCACGTGTGTGTGTGTGCGCACGTGTTCCTCCATTTGTATGTGTGTGTGTGTGTGTGTGTGTGTGTATGTGTGTGCATGCGTGTGTGCATGCGTGTGTGTGTGCGTCTGTGTGTTTGAACGTCTGTGTGGGCGTCTGTGTTTGTGCGTGTGTGTGAGTGTTGCAGGTCTTTCAACCTGAACAATCTCACTGGCCACCTCCCTCCAGTGATGGGCAGCCTCAACCTTCTTTCACTCTTGTACGTCATCCCAAAGGTCATCCACAACCCTGGCACACTAGTCCCATCCAAGGTCGACCCCGGAATGCAGAGATCTTTGTGAAATGGGATTCAGTACACAGATGGAATACAATCGTTTTCCGCGGATAAGGAGACGACTTTTGAGGCGCCTCAAAAGTGGGATTCCATACACGGATGGAATACAATCGTTTCATTTGAAGAGTTTCAGGAACACGTTCTTTGTATGTGCAGGAACATATCCGGAACAGGACTCACATGCCCACCAGACCACAGCAACTGTGTGGTCCCACAGCACAATTCAACCGCTTTCTGCAGGCAGTGCCCTGACTTCTGCAACACATGTGTCATGGCATCACCCTCGACTCCACCCTCTGCTCCACCCTCTTCCCCCCAAAGTGAGTCACCTCCTCCTCCCACGTCAACCCCCTCTTCATGGCCTCTCTCCCGTGGATATCCCCGTTGAGCTGTTTGCCACGATCTGTGCTCAGTCATCTATTTATTAGGACTTGAATCACCCTCCCAAAACCTACCTGCAAGCACATCTAGTGCCCCACTCTTGATTTTCACTGTCCCTGAAAATCCTTCGTGCTTGCAGCCAATCCAACAGGAGCAACCATCAGCAGCATGTCTGCTCCACGTGTCCCTCCCTCCTCACGTCTCGCCATCATAGGAAAGATGGTGGACTATTTTCCCTTCTCTCATGAATGCTGGTCGACTAATTTCCCCTTCACTGCACCGCATCCCTATGTTGGAAAATACGCGTACTGCGTTTTATACGCTAGCGTATATACGCTTGCGTATATACGCTATACGCTTGGATTTGGGGTCCAATACGGCAGGAATACGCATGCCCGGGCAGGAAAAAAGGTTTGCCCGGGCAGGGTAACAAAACCAGGGGGCAGCAAGGAAGCCATGATGGTAGCGGCTAGGCTAGGGTTTCTGAAAACGTGACTCTCAAATGAGAGGCATTTTCTGAGGGGTCGAATTTTGACCTGCCAATTCCCTCCCTTTCACCGCACTCAACCCCCCCGTCTACAAAGTCAAATTGGCTTCCAGCCAACCAACTCCCTCCCTTTCACCGCACTGAACTCCCACCCATCTACAAACTCCAACCTTTCCTCACAAATGCTCGACTCTCCCCCCCATCATCTCCCCCATCACTTTGGTAGAAGACTAACAAGCACCGTAACTCGCGCAATCGCCGCCACCTAGCTAAGCACACCACCGTTTCGCTTCAGAGCTGAGATTTGGACGGAAATGGGGAACGGCAAACACGGGATGGCTTTCAATCACGTACAGAGCAGGCTGGGCTATGGGCAAAAAAGAATGGGCGAAAAAACCGCGACGTCGCGAAGTCGCGGAAAAAAAAAATATAAGTTTTTTTTTTCGCCGGGCAGCCCGGGTATCGCGTATCGCGTATTCCAAGCGTATCAGCGTATTGCGTATATTCGCAAGCGTATATACGCAATACGCAAAGCCTTCTGTGCGTATATTCCAACATAGCTCACTGTATCCCTGCTACCATTGGATTGGCTCATTGAAAGCAATGGAGGAAGTGTGTTGCCTTGCGTATCCTCTTTTTTGTTTTATATATTATATATCTCCTTTTGCTTCCCTTATTTTGCTCACATCCCTCCTCTCCTCTGCCTTGCTCCTATGTGCTCTCTTATCACGTCCTGCCTTTTCTCTTTCATCCTCATGTTTCTTCTTCTTCCCACGTATTCGTTTTTTTTTTCTCCCCATTTTCCCTCCTTTCCATTCCATTTGGCTCGTAACATTTGCATCGGTTTCCTCTCGCTTCACATCATATCCACTTATTTCCCGCTTCGCTTTCATTTTCCCTCTCCGCACCTCTCACTTCATCCTCATTCTTTTCAGTGTCTCCCCCCCCCCCCTTTTCTTCTTTTACTCGTCGCTGCCTCTCCCATGCCGGCTGCATGCCCTATTCTAGGCTTGAGCAACGGGTCGGGTCGGGTCGGGTAACCCGACCCGAACCCGACTTTTTGACGGGTCGGGTCGACATTTGCGGAGGGTCGACCCGAACCTCGGGTACCCGACCCGACCCGACCCGACCCGACCGACAAAACCCGACCCGTCGGGTCAGCTTATTACCCGTCCCTGCCCCTATGTTAACCCGACCCGACCCGACCCGAAATCGGGTCAGGTAGTACCCGACCTACTAAACCCGGGTCGGGTTGGCATTTCCTGAACTCCGACCCGACTTGACCCGACCCGACCCGACCCGACCCCGACATCGGGTAGGGCAAAGTCGGGTCGGGTCGGGTCGGGTCGGGTTCATGCTCAAGCCTACCCTATTCCCTATATGACCCCATCCTTTGAGGTTGTGAAGAAGATCTCTCTCCTCACTTCTCCTAACCCCATCTACCCCTTGCTATGGCCGCCGCACATTCCAAGGATAATGTTCCATCACACTGCCATCATGCTTCTGTAACATTCTAAAGAATTTCGCCTATAAATACAGCTGCTGCCTATCTGCTGTTGTAGGGATTAGCAAAGGCCGAGTCAAGCCTCGATTTCCCCAGCAGGCGAGTTGACTCCGACTCATTTCAGTCCAAATCGGGCAGATGGGAAATTTGACTCGGTTCACCTTTTAGCGTCTAGTCAAGGCTAACTCAAGCGAGTTGGCCAACTCGGCTCGAGATTCGAGCCTGGCTTGACACGTTGGAGATAGGGGGGCATTTGAGGTCCCCTCAGTTGACTCCACACCCGAAATCCTTCGGAGTTGAGTTTTCGTCGTGACTCGCCCCAGTCTACTCGACTCCACTGGTGCCAGAAAACGAACTTGACTCGTCAAAACGATGAGTCAAAGTCAACAAGTCAAACCAACTCGACGCGTTTGCTCTTCCACAGCTATTCATTTCCATGCAATCTTGAACTCCCTGCCTTTATCTATCGCATGCCTCATTCGTGTTCATCACAGAGATATTTACACCAATCAGCTCACTGGCTCAATCCCTGCTGAAATCGGTAGTCTTTCAAGACTAATTCACCTGTAAGGCCTATACAAGGTTAAAAAATACGGTTTCCGGAAATTACGGTTGTTTTTTCTGGTCAGTGTGGGTAACGCCCCCCCCATTTTTTTTATACAGCATGTTGGATAAAAAACAAATCCCTGGAATGGTGCCTTCACGTCTAGGGGCATTGTGTAAGGATTATTAGCTATCATGGCATCGACAAACATGGCCTTTGCAAAGGTACGAGCTCAGTTCGGAATACAGGAGATGGTGGGATCTGGAGTTGAATTCTCGTAGCTTTGAGGTAGATTCGGCTAAGAAATCGCGAATTTAGACGTGTTTTAGGAACCTGAGTAGAGCTGTTTGACATTTGTATCTCACGCCGTGGAAAGTTGGGTCGAGAAACGATAGGAAGGGAACCCATTTCGCATCTGTCTTGCTTGGGAAATGCGCTTCGAGAGCAGGTTTCATGCACTGTGTGAAACCACCCTACTGGGCGCGAAATGAACAAACGTTTCGTGACGAAGTGGGTGTTCATTTCGGAACGGACCAGCAAGATTTGCAAAATGTGCGGTTCGAGGATGGGGTGAAGTTGCGCTTCGGGAAGGCGTCTACCGCAAACATTCAGGGCCTCGCGTGTACACCCAACCCAGCGTAGACTTGAGCATTTTGCCCAGTCGGGTCGCGGGTACCCGACCCGACCCGACATTTTGGCCGGGTCGGGTAATAGGATTTTGACGAATTACCCAGCCGGGTCGGGTCGGGTACTCGGGCCGGGTAATGCATACCCGTTACCCGAGAATTACCCGAAATGTCGGGTAATTTAGTATCCGTCGGGTCGCGGGGGGTACCCGACCCGACTTCGGGTTTGTTACTCCAGGTTTGCTGAATTTTGCAGCCACTTAGGGGTACCCGGGTAACATTACCCGACTTCAATTAAATGTGGGTCGGGTATACCCGACCTGCCAGACGGGTACCCAATTACCCGGTATTAAAATGCCGGGTCGGGTAACAGATCTCCAAAGATTACCCGGAAATTACCCGAACCGACCCGACCCGGACCCGATCGCGGGTAGGGCAAAACCGGGTCGGGTCGGGTAATTAATTGCCCGGTTTTGCTCATGTCTAACCCAGGGCATTTGATAAGAAATACGACAATTGAGGGAAACACATACGGTAAAAAAAAAACGGTTGTATTTCTTAACCAAGCCAAAGAAACAGCTTTCCAACCGTTTTTTTTCTTCGTACTAACGGCCGTTTAATTCGATACCGTATTATATTGGACCTCTCCTTCCCTCTTCATGTAAGGCTTCCTTCCCTCTCCAGTCGACCTACCACCACCCTCTCCAATATTGTAGATTGCATTGTTCATGCTTATACATCCAGAGTCACATGACCATTTGCGACTTAAAGAGGTGCATGCCTGTAGCATAGAGATATCTTCACTGTAGTACGTGTTGTCTACTTTTTACTGATTTGTTAAACTCCTGAAATGGAAATTTCCTTTTACATTCTCCAATACTCCTGAAATGCGAAATTCCTTGATGACAAGGCCAGTTAGAGAAATTGCAGAAGTTTGATTTTGCGACCACCTTGGTGGTTGGGCAGAAGTTTGATTTTAGTTTCCTGTTCTCCTCTCTCGTCCTTGACAAAGAGGAAGTGAGAGATAATTCGTCTGTTGGTGAATCCTTTTTTGTTGGCAATTTCTGATTGCTGATTAGCTGTCATAGTAAGTTTGAACTGAGGTAACTTTGCAATATCTGCCTCGTCGAGTAAGTAGTCCCATTGTTTGCTCAACGGGTTCAAGGCGTAAGACTGATCATTGATTTGCTGTATCACCCGCTTTATCAACGTTGATGTAGCTGATGAGTTCGAGGTTGGTAGTCTTTGCCGTAGGATGAGTTCGACCAATCTCTCGGGGTTGAACTAGACATGTTCAAGGGATGGGCTTGGGCCGGCCCGGGACGGGCTGGTAGTCACATGAATTTTGACCCGAGCCGTGTGGGCTTGTGGCGTTTCCTCCCCCTTAAAGCCGCGGTACACATTCAACAAAATCTCGATCAAGCTATAAACATTTGAAAGAGGGTTACTGGGTTGTTTCTTCCTCTCGAGCCTAGGTAAATTTTTGAAAGAGCGAGATGTGGCAATTGTGTACTGAAATTGCCATAACCACGCAGGGAGTTTTGCCCTGTCCCGCCCTTCCGATTCCCCCCGCCCTGTGATTTCGTTCCCCCCACCCCACACTATTCCGACTCTTTTCCCGCAACTCCGTTCCCCTCCTCCCCTTGCATTTCCGAAAATTTCCCTCGAAGTCAGGTTCGTTCCCATCCGCAATTCCGTTCCCACAGTTTATCTCCCCTTAACGAAACGCCCCCTCATTTTGAGTCAGTTTTTTCCTCTCGCCTCTCACCCTCTCACCCCCCATTTCGAAGTCAGTTTTTCCATCTAAGTCCCGTTTCCTTGACCTCCAAATTGCCACCCAAGCCGCGTTGAATGTGTACCGCGGCTTTAAGACTAGGTTCGGGCGGATCTGGCATTTTGCAGTTCCATCTAAGACTAGGTTCTCACTACAGAATTTTTGCCTATAACTGAGGGGGTTTGGTGTACGGGTGGGAGATTCTAGGAGGATGGTGAGGTAGGAAGACAGGCCTGGTAGCTAGGGTCAAGACTCTTGACTCGCACGGCTCCGGTCGCTCAGGTCGTCATGGGCCGGGCGGGGGACGGCCCAGCTGGGACCTCGAGCCACAAGAGGCCTATGCCTGCCTACCGACGGGCTGGGCCGGGCCGGCTGCCCAGAGCCCATCCCTCTGAACATGTCTAGTTGAAACGATGTGCTGAAGCGTGCGCCGTAGATGAGCACGGCAAGTTACGATGGAAGCAGTTTGCGACATTTGAATATAGCACAGGGTCGCATGAGTACCGACCGAGCTTCAATGCCCATCACCCGGCCACCATGCTTCTGCAACATTTTTAGGAATTTCGCCCCGATGTCGTCGCGTCGCTCCCCTCCATCCATGGGAACTTGGACTTCCGTCCTTCATCTAATGCATGCCTCATGTGTGTTCATCACCACAGGGATCTTTCTGCCAATCGGCTCACTGGATCAATCCCCACCGCAATTGGCAATCTTACAAGCATTTGGAATCTGTAAGACCTCTGCGTTGTTGTGCACATCTACCTCCCTTCTTCTCCAATGCTTTTCTCCTGATTTTTTGTCTTCTCCATGTTACCTGCTCTTCTCCAGTCCACTTACCACCACCCTCACCTTTACTGTGCACTGCATACTTCATGCCAATCGGGTGCACGGCACTGGATTGGACCCCTTGCAATAGACATGGGCAGCATGCCGAGCCTGGCTCGACTCGGCTCGACTCGACCTCGAGCCAGGTAAAAGTCGAGCCGAGCCGACTCGAGACCCGAGCCGGCTGCCCCAAAATGGTTGGCTCGACTCTGGGGTTCAGGGTCGAGCCAAGGGTCGGCTCGACCTTGACTTGGCTCAGCTCGACTCGCCAAAAGGATTTTCGTCTTCCATTGCGGTCGAATTTTGACCCCCCGCTGGCAAGCCGTGTGCTTCAGGAGTCGTGCCAAATTCGAGCCAAAGTCGAGCCGGCTCGACTTTGGCTCGCCATGAAATTTGCGACGAGTCGAGCTGAGCGGCGCGGCTCGACCGGCTCGACTCGGCTCGACTCGGGTCGAGCCGGCCAAAAAAAAATCCCGGCTCGACTCGCCAAAAAGGCGAGTCGAGTCGAGCCGAGTCGAGCCAGGCTCGGCATGCTGCCCATGTCTACCTTGCAACGTGAAATCGTCAGATTTGAGGAATCTTGATCCCAGATTTGGAGGGAAACGGGATGCCCACGGAAGTTCTTGTAGGGCGAAGTGGCTACAGAACTCTTTTTGATCCTCCGTTTTTCCCGTAGCTAAGGGCTAGTCGACTGTAATATTAGCTTAGTAGCTCTATCCCTGCTACCACTGGCTCATTGAACGCATTGGAGGAAGTGTATGGCCTTTTGCTTATCATCCCCGTTATGCTGCTTTCACCTCTTCTGCTCACCATCTATCCTCTGCTTCTCTGTTCGATCTTCTCACCTCCTCTCTGCTCCATTTCCTCCGCATTCTCTCCACGTCCCATCCTCTCTATTGCACTTGACCTGAATTCGTCTTGCCCCTCTATTTTGTTTACACCTAACTTTGTGTTCTCCTTTCTTTCCTACTCTCACCTTTTGTCCTTTCCAGTCCTTTGACTCAAACCTCTGCAAATTCCTTTCCTCGCGCCGTTCATCGCTATACAGCTTTTCTCATTCCATCCATCCTCACCTCACCCTTCCTTTTTCTATTTTTTGCCCCTTTTTCGACTCCACCCTCTCTCCTCCTCTTCCATACATCCACACCCAATGTGTGTATGCCAAGCCTTGGAGCAGTTGGAGAAGACCTCGTCCTCACTTTGCCCCTGTCCATCCCCTCTGATTGTCTACGCCATTCCAGGAACAACGTCCATCACCCATCATGCTTCTGCATCACTTTTAGGAAATTTGCCCCGGTGTTGTTGCTTCCCCCCATGGGAACTTGGACTCCCGTCCTTCATCTACTGCATGCCTCATTTCTGTTCCTCATCACAGAGCTCTTCGTCTCAATCAGCTCACTGGATCAATCCCTGCTGAAATCGGCGACGCTACTAACCTAGTAATCCTGTAAGACTTCTGCTTTGTTGAGCACACGTACCTACAAATCTTAGGGATCTGTAAGGCCTCTGCCTTGTGCACTGCAATCTCTGCCCGTCCTCTCAGACTCTTCCTCCTTGTGATGCCAGTCCTGAGTCAATTGACCCTTCTTTCTTTTTACCCTCTCGTGATGAGGTCCACCTACCACCACTTTCTCCTTTGCTGTATTTTGTGTGCTTAGTGTGCACAAGATACACAAGATCTGAGGATACTGAATCAATCAAGACATGAAGGACATGTGCATAGATCACCACGTCCAACAAGAATCCTTCTCACTTTCTGTTCGCTGGTGGATAAGGGCATTGTTTTGCTGGTGTCTAGAGGTCAGGGTTCGACTCTCACCTAGGCACAGCTTCTGGCGACTACAGTCGTGGTGAGGAAAGTGTTTGTGCAAAGGTAGCACTGCGAATGTGTCTGTTCGCAAACAGAGTAAATGATTCAGGGTAGGCGGTATCGCAGAGGGGATGGCAGCATTGGCAGAAAACAGGCCCTGCGTGACCAATGAGGACGTTTCTCTTCGTTGGTCCCATTGGTAGCAATTTGAGGTGAGACGCACTGTCTGCAGATATTCACAAAAGCTAATCCATTCACTGTGATCCCACTCAGTTCTTCCGTGTAGATGAGTGGGATCATACTAGATGTCAGCTGTAGCAATGATATAGGGAATAGATCATCACTATTCCTCTGCTATTTTGGTCGAGTGTGCTCCCTCTCCTTTCTTTGCATTTCTGTTGCTGCTAGTCTTGTTTCCACTCATTTGGGTCGAGCGTATCTGCCTCTCCTGCAGATGGTGTGGCAGGCAAGCCCCACTACTCCAAATAACCCTCAGTGGGAACCTGGCCCATCAGTGCAGGCCAGGCCAAAGGAGCCCCTGGTGTTCCATGTTGGAAAGATCTTTCTCATCTGATGCCTCCTCTCATCTCGTTTTGTCCTCTGATTTCCCTCCATAAAACAATTTCTCCCCTTTCCTGCTTCCCTCCCACACTGGCTGCTCCTCAATGTCCTTCATACCAAAAGTTACACAGTGCGTAGAGTACGGCCGGTGTTTCTGTGCCCTGTGTCCATCAAACCATGTGCAGCGCATGCCAGAGTCGTCCATCCAGCGGAGGCACACTCATGATGCCGCTATGTGTTGCGGACCTCACCACAAATTGGTTTTTGTCCATATTTGGCATTGATGGATGAATCTTTTGAAGAGAACGGGTGGTAAGGGAGAACGGAAGTATTCCACTCTGCGTGGTTGCACATAATTTATGTCATCCGGTCTTTGCCCGAGCACCTGCCTGCCAGGGACATGGGGAACAACCAGCTCTCTGGAACCATTCCTGACTCCATCAGCCGCATGACCTTGCTGAGAGAGATGTACGCCCAAGATGTTTATTTTATTTCCTCCCCAAGATGTTTGACTTCCATCCCATTTTTTTTTTGTTTTCCATCGCAAGTAGACATGGGAAAAAAAAATCGCATCGCATCGCATTTAACCACGTTTTTGCGATGGCGATGTTTTTGTTTTTGTTTCTGTTTTTTTTAAATCATCGCGCGATGCGATGAATTCATATCGCGCGATTTAATTTAAATCGCATTTTAATCGCACTTAAAAAACGCGATTTAAATGCGACATGCGATTTTTAAAAAATCGCGCGCGATATTGTACTGAAACCCACTCTGAAACCCACTACGAAACCACACTGGTTATTTGCACTCTATCTTACGACTGCCCGTGAGTCAATTTCCCCGCAGCCAAGGTTTTTTTCTGTTTTTTTGGGGTGTTTTTTTATTCTGTTTTGGAACGCGATGCGATTTAAAATCGCATTGCGCGATTTAATTAAATATCGCATGCGGTTTTTTAATACATCGCGGGTAAAATGCGATGTGCGATTTCTTTTTTGGAAAAATAAATCGCGCGATGCGATTTAAAATCCCATCGCTTTTTTAAACATCGCACCTGCATGCGATGCGATTTAAATCGCAATCGCGTTTTGATCATGTCTAATCGCAAGATGGCTGTCGTTGCCATTGTTTCCTTGGCAGCGTGATGGCTGCATCCCTAACTTAAGTGCCTCCCATTAACCATGTGCTCGTCTTTGCCTTGTTGACCTCCTCTGCTCATTTTTGCTGGTTTCTATCAGCTGTCAGCTCACCCAGTCAATCCCACCTTCCTTGCCTCTGAAGCCCACTTCGTCTCACCATTCTCCACAGCTCAGCAGAGCCACGCTCCATTCTCCTCGTTTTCTTCCTGTCTCTACCACTCCCCATCTCTTGTCATCCCTTTTTCTTCCAAACCTTCCTGTCTCTTCCCTATGCTTCAGGTATCTTGGCAGAAATCGCTTGACAGGGCCCATCCCTCCATCCATGAGAGTATTGAAAGGACTTAGTTTCCTGTCAGTATTGCTACGCCTCTGTTTCTCCTCAACCTCGGACCTCATCTTTGCCACTTCTCATGAGCTGAGTCTTGGTTGGCTGCGACTCTCATCTGTGTGCACACGCCTATGCACCTCCTCTTGTCTCTTCTACCTGTTAATACGGGCTCCACAGATAACATTGACACTGACGTCTAGAATTCGTTGGATCTGCTAAACTCTCACCATTCGCTAGCATTTTTAAGGCCAACTAATCTCTCACTTGCATACTTGAACACACCAGACCTTGTGTTTATTCCCCTCTTGCGCTGATTTTGGGTCTTCATGTAGTGTAATAAGTGTCATTTCGAGCCCCTTATAGTTTCCTCCGATTGCACAAAAGCCTCTATTGTGCTCCAAGCTGACACTTTCTGAATACCTGCTGCACATCTCTGTTCATAAACTATTCCCTGAGTGCTCTTTTTGTGACAATCCGTGGCAGAAACCTAGAGAAAAACGAGTTGGAAGGGGACATACCAGACTTCTTTTACACATCCAGGATGCGCCAGCTGTAAGAAGACCCGCTTCCTCACTCTGTGACCTTCCTTGCCATCGCCTCTGTTTCCCTTCGAATAGTAGACCATGTTCTTGTTTCATAGTTTACTTGCTTGTTGCTTCTTCGCGCTGAGAATGTAGCCTCAGAGCATGTCTGCTGCAAGCTACTGTAGCCTCCTGGTCGCTGCATGTACCTGCGCAGGTCCCTCGGCATGAACAAGTTCACAGGACATATTCCTTCATCAATCGGCAAAATCACGGAGCTCTATTTTCTGTGAGTTGTAGCCTCCTTCTGGAATAGAGGGCCTGTGAAATTTGGGAGAAGAGAATGGTTTAGAAAAGGGCAAGAGCCCAGATTATACAAGCAAGAGTTGGTAAACTGTGGTCAGGCATGGGCAAGGGACAGGTATGGTCCGTGTTGCCCTGGCCCGTCCATATAAAGGGACAGCCTTGGGTCGGTCTGGCCGCCACCCTGGCCCGAGACCCGTCTGAAGTGGCATTTCGCTTGCGAATGCGTGCGGATTTGGCATTTTGCCGCCTGATCTGCGTGGACAGATTTCGTTTTGAGCAAAGATTCGATCTTAAGGTCTGTTCACGAGCCTCCCGGCCCGCCGGTCCATCCCGGCCCATCGATGACGACGACGATGGAGCGGACAGACTGGGCTGTCCTGTCCACTGGCCTGTCCCTCTTTAACAACCGGGACACACGTAAGAACGATGCTTCTATCTAAGCATAATGCATTTTACATAGAGAGATACAACTATTCCAACACACCCTCTTAATTGCCCGAAGCAAGACAGGGGTGGAAGTAACACCCCCTGAAGGGATACACCGCCAGCTAGCAAGGGCCTTCCAGAGAGAGAGAGGGAGAAAGGCAGCCAACATCCAGCAGTGTGCCGAGAAAGCCATGCCCACGTGGAAGCAGGCCAGGGTTGCTAATGCAGAACCGGCAGCCAGCCACGCAGAAGCGCACATAGCGACCAAGCCGAGCCGATGCGAGAGGGTGCCGTTGAAAGGAAGAGTGGAAAGGAAGAGCAGGCGCAATGGAGGATGAAGAGCAAGGGAAAGGGTGGGGGGGGGAAGGAGGAGTAGAGGTTAGGGGAGAGGAGAGAGGAAGTGGAGAAAGGGAAAGAGGAAGCGCCTTATGAAAGGAGGGAGGAGAGGGAGTAGGCATGAGCATGGCGCCCGCGGGCCGGGCTGGCCCGTGGCCCGGCCCGGTTTTGGCCGGGCACGGGCCGCCCATTTTTTAGACTCGGCCCGATCTTTGGCGGCCCGGCCCGGCCCGGCCCGCCCCCAGCCCGCCCCTGGCCGCCTTGGCCCGCCCCGGCCCGTATTTTGCCCCTGGCCGGCCCTGGCCGCCCCCGGGCCAAGGCCGGCCTGACCCCTAAAGCCGGGCATGGGCCGGAAAGTTCCCAAGGTTGGCCCGACCTCGGCCCGGCCCGGCCCGGCCCGAGGACCGGCGGCCCGACCAGGGCCGGGCCGGGCCGGGCTGGGCCAATGCTCATGCCTAAGAGGGAGAGGCCGGCCCTGATATGGAGGGGCAGCAAGCATGAGGGAGGAGGAAGGGAGAGGAGGAATCTCCCCTAGGTAAGGGGAGAGAGGGGGATTGGAATAGGTGGAAGGGAGGAAAGAGGAGAGGGAGAGGAGGTGGAGTGTGTGAGAAAACGTGAGCTTAGAAAAGTTGATTACAGGGAAAGCACAAGGGTTTACATAGGAATGTGAGAAAAGGGAGGAAGGGAGGGTCGGTTGGGAGTTGGCCAAGATTATTGGCCCCCACCAATAATTCTGTTTGGGATTATTGGTGGTCCAATAATTCTGGTGGGAATGATTGCGGGTCCCAAATAGTTGTGGAACCAACCAAATTGGGAACCCACCCTCCAATTAGACATGGTCAAAACGCGATGCGATGCGATATCGCATCGCATTCTTTCTTATCGCGCACTATATCGCAGCGATGCGATGTCGCATCGCTGCGATATGTAAAAAAATAATCCGAAATGGCATATCGCGTTTTTGGGGGCGATATTAAAAAATATCGCCTAAAAAAAGCGATGCATCGCGCGATGCGATATAATATCGCATCGCATTTAGGGGCCACTGTTTTCCCGCCCTTAAAAAACGTGTTCCCACACCACAGGGCACGACAATGGTGGCTCTCCTAGGTTTGCGCGGAATTAGGTAAGTGAATTGACGGGAGATGGGAATATCATGGTCCCTCTCTCATGTGGAGCTTGTTTGAGGGGACGGGGTTGGATTCTGTAGATGCAGGGGATTTTAGTGCGATTGAAGTGGTGGAAATTGGTTGGAGTCCAACCAATTGACTTTGGGGGTCGAGATTTCAGTCCAACCCCCTAAATCCCTTCAACCGCACACCACCACATCCCATTTAGAAAACCCACTCGCCCACCACCCACCACCAACCATAACAAATTTGAACCCCCACCAAACTCCCCTCCCTCAACCACACCGCACTCCTTCCCATCTAGAATTTCCAACCCTTCCTCTAATGTTCTCCAAGCTCTGCTCCTCACACAAACTCCTCCCCCCAAACTGCCGCTTGCAATTTCCGCGCGCCATTAGCATCACCCCAAGAGAAACCTAGACTAGCTCACCTTCTATTTTTGCTAAGTTCAGGGCCCTCGCCCATGTCCCTCCCCTTGCTGGCGAAATTCCGCGACGCGAAACGCGAAAGTATCGCGCGCGATATCTTTTTATCGCTTATCGCATTTTATCGCGCAAAAAATAGCGCGATAAAAACGCGATATCGCAAATATCGCGTGATATTATCGCATCGCATCGCCGCGATATTCTTAAAAAAAAAAAAGATAAATGCTATCGCAAAATGCGATATAATGCGATGCGATATATCGCGATGCGATGCGATTTAACCATGTCTACCTCCAATTAGGGTTATTACACCCTAATTGTAGTGGAGTGCTTAACTTTACTCAAGACTAATAACTCTGTGTAGACTAGTGAATATAGTACGATATTCTAACAGAGTGGAGAGTGTGGGAGGAGACTGGGAGGTGCGAAGGGTGCTTAGGGCAGGCGTAAGGCAGCAGAGAGGGTGCGAGTACGGCAAGGGAAAGGGCGCGCACAGGGCAGGGGAGAGAGCACGTATTTCAGGGGAGAGCGTGTGGAGGGAAGGGCAGAGTGGGCAGGGCAAAGGAGAGAGTGCATGGGGAAGGGAGGGAGAGAGCGGGGGTTAGGGAGAGAGCGTGCAGGGTGTAGCAGCGAGGCTAGCCCAGTGGCGAGGAATGAGATGCAAGCTCGCAGGTGCGATGAGCAGGGAGGTGCAGCTGGTGCAACGTGCTGTGGTGAGCGCCATTGTGAGGGGCGAGGAAGGCAGAAGCGGCCAGCGTGAAGGCAACGTTACGAGGGAACGGATGTGGCGAAAAGCGAGCAAAGGGCTGAAAGCCGAAGAGAGCACTGAGTGGAGAGTGTAGAGGACAGTGGCGGCAGGAGCTCGCATGGCAACAGGACAACACTGGGAGGCACGCCCCACGAACAGATGCGATGGGAGAAGCTTTTAGTTGCAAAAAAAAAAACAGGCAGTGGCGAGGAACAGAAGGGAGGAGCAGATGGCACGCTTGAACGGATTTGGAGCAGAAAAAGCGTCACAAAGAGTTTGAGTGACGAGGCAACGCAACGAGGTCGCCGACAAAAAGGGAAAGTGCGGTAGGTGGAACCACGAGGCTCCATGAAAAAAGGAGCCATTGATACTCGTTTTAAGACATGGATCCAAACCCTAGGGCTTCTATTCGATATTAGATTAACGTTGAGTTGAGGGAGTCCGTGAAGTTGGAGATGCGCATTAATTAAGAAAAGTACATAAGCCCAGATTATAAAAGGAAGAGTTGGCGAACTGTGATGCACCAGTGAGATAACGTAATAGCCCACTACAAAAGTATGCAAAAACATTTTATATAAAGAGACACGCATATTTCAACACCCTCTCGTGTTGAATCCTCCTTAGCGACATACATTCTTCTACAAAGACATGTCATAATCCCCGAACACCACATGCCTCTATCCGGCTGTTGTGCCCATGCAATTTCCATTTTGCATTTTCCCGTCAATGGAAACCATGGGGACCATATAGCACAGTGGCATTGCACTTGTTCTCCATTTTGCAATATTATATAATAAGACTAAACTGCACTTCAAATATCTCTTTCATCTGCAGGCAGCTCCATAGTAATTTCCAGGACAGAGCATTTGTTTTTCTTTGCTGTACAATTTTTTCCTCATGTGTCTGCAGGGAGCTACATAACAATCGTCTTAGCGGAACGATTCCTGATACGATTGGAATGGTTGGTGGTACACAACGCCTGTAAGTAGGCATACCTTCCCACAGTGTGACTTTCTCTCGAGCTGCACAACTCCCAGCAAATGATGTTCGAGCACATTTTATGCAGCATGCCTCAGCAGAAACAATTCCAACGGAAGCTTGCTTGATTGTACCATCCCCTACCTTCACGCCTCTCCGTTTTTTTCAAACCCCGAGATCCTTTTTTCGTCTCTGTCCTCCACTCTTCCTGCTTCAACTCATCCCACCCTATCCAACCCTTTTCTACCCCCCCTTCATGAACATCAGGTCACTCGCCTACAACCAGCTGACTGGAAGCTTACCCGCTTCACTCTCCCAGATGACACAGCTGACTAAGTGGTACAAGCCACCACTTAATCTGCAATAATCACTCATGCTCTTCATTGTTAAGAATGTTCGCACATCCTACTCCTGCCTCTTCTAACTGTACCTCCCTTGCTCTCTTTCCTCCATCCTCCTGCCCCTCTTCCCCATCCTGCCCCTCTCCCCCTTCGTCTGCCTCCAGTGCAACTCCTGCTGGACTTCCAGCAAGGATGGGGGCGGACGTTCGCTGGGTGGGTGCCTGGGGGAAACTGCAGCACTGCAGAGCTTGTGAAGTGCGATGCCCGGGGCATGGTCACCAGCATGTGAGTGCACCAACCCAGAATGAATCTTTACCATGGACGTCCATCCAAAATCTCTCTCTTTCTGCTCATCCGTTATCCCCCTCGTCTCACGCCGCTAACTCCACACCCATCCAGGGGTCTATATGGCCAAAGACTAACCGGATCCATCCCATCTACTATCAGCAGCATGGCCAGCCTGACATCCCTGTGAGTAACAGCGAATCCAGCAGGAGTATGAGTGTGCGTGATAGGGACAACCAGAACAGTCTGTATCTGAAGTGTTGCTTAAGAAGTAGATGAATAAGTAGATGTGCCTCATGCACCAAGTTACCCGTCGGTGGTCTCCTTGTTTTCTTGTTTCCTTGTCAGCTTGCTTACTTGCTGAGAGGCTGAGGTAAACAGAAAAAATGATCGAATGCCCAGTGGGATTTCTAAGTGCTGGATTGGCCAGTTTTAGGTATCCCTAGATAAGCGACCACCCCATAGATGGGGTGGGCTGGAGACATTGAGTGAGGCCCCAAAACTGTGAAACACCCAACCCACCAGACTTGGACGCAGCAACCTATATTTAACGTCTTTGACCCCTTTCTTGCCTCCTTGTGCCTTTTTTTCCTTGTCTTCTACTGCCTTTCCTTGTCCCTAGATGCTTCGAGCTTGTTGTAATTCTATTACACTGTGGCTGAGTAGCCTCCAAAGACCCACACTCACAAATTCCTGACCCTGATAGAGTACCAATTTCTTGTTTTCACGCATCTTCCTTCCCTTCCCATTTGAATGTTCTCCAGAGATCTCAATGGGAACAAGGGATTAGTTGTCATGGAAGAGTAGCAGCAGCGTAGGAAGGTCGCGTTAGCAAAAAACTGACAGTTAGAAAAAACTTGTACCCTCAGAAAATAGGTGAACTCGAAAAAGCTCCTCAACCGGCCCGTGAATTGAATCAACAAGCAAACATGTTTCGGTGGTGGGGATCAAACCCACAACACCTTCATCAGTGCATGAGCTGGTAATGAAAAAGGAAACCTCCGAGCGAGGGGTCTTAAAAAGACACCCAAGCCTCGAGATCTACTCTGGGGAAATCCTACCCGGGCCCACAACTAGATAAGAAGTAAGCCAACAAAGCACTGCGGACAAAACCTAGGTGCCCTGTCATTCTTCGGGTTTGTCCTCGGGAGCCTTGGAACCTGCAGGTGGTAACCTCGCGCGAACCAAAAGTTGTTGCACGTTACGTGCACACTTCCAAGCAACCAAAATTCTTCCTGTATTAAATCCGCGGATAAGGAGACGACTTTTGAGGCGCCTCAAAAGTACCCCTAGCTTGAGACGAGCGGTCGAAGGTGTGAACACCGTCTTCAAAACTAGGGGTCCGCGATGAGGAAGGGCTGTTGGTTGTTGTTGCTTAAGTGAGTGGTGCGCTGAGATCTGTTCTATGAGAGAACCACGTTGGCGAAAGAGGACTGTCCGAAAAATGGGTTGAAGGAAATCCGGTGGGTAACCACGTGCACGAAGCCTGTAGAAGAAAGCATGCTTCGTCGCGAGGAAGGCCGAAGCTGATGTCGAACGGAGTAGGTACCGTTTCAGTTCAGCTTGGATGAACCCGACCTTGCAGTGACGTGGGTGGTATGACGAAAATGGTAGGTAGAGATACCGGTTCATGGGCTTCTGGAATGTCCGGAAGTCCAAAGTACCAGAGTCAGCAAAACGATCCCCCTTGAACAAAACCATGTCGAGGAAGTCTACTGACTGCTCCGAGACGTGCCACGTCAATTTAATGTTCGGGTCAAGGCTGTTGAACGTGTTCAGGTAACGTTCCAGCTCATCTCTGGACCCCGGCCAGACGATGAACCCATCGTCAATGTATCTGACGTGTCGAATGGGCTGCGTCCCAGTCCACCTCTGCTTCAGCACTTCGTCCAGTCGGCTCATGAAAAGCACCGCGAAACAGACCGCCACAGGAGTTCCCATAGCAGTTCCCTGGATCTGGCGGTAGATATCGCCGTTGAACTCCACGTAAGAATTCAGCATGACCCACTCCAGCAGGGCCATGACCAGAAGTGCATTGTGACACCGCTCCCTCTGTAGAAAGCCGCTAACCGCATCGAGTCCACGTCTCAGGGGTATGCTGGGGTAGAGCGCGGAAACATCGTACGTTGCCAGAAGAACATTTCGTGGAAGAGTCGTTCGTTCTAGCTCCAGAAGCAGCGAAAGGGAGTCGCGAAGGTAGGATTGTTGTTTAAGGACCAGTGGTCGTAGCTCAGCATCCAACCAAGTGCTGACGTTAGTAGTAACCCAGGAATGCGAAGCAGCGATCGGCCGCCCCGCCAGGTTTTCCTTGTGGAGTTTCGGTAGGATGTAGAACGCCGCTGGCCTCCAGCCTCCGCTCGGTTGATGTAAGAAATACCTCCATAAACTGTCTCGAAGAGCAGGGCCCCAAATAGCTCGTAAGTCGCGTAGTTGTTGGAGGACAGCATCCGTGGGGTTGGTGCGGACTGGAACGTAGGTACTTCGGTCGCCAAGATGTTCGAGGCAGAGCGCGATGTAGTGATTCCTGTCCAGCACTGTGACGCCCAGGTTCTTATCCGCCGGTTTGATGACCACGCTGGAATCAGCTGCAATGGAACGCAGAGCCCGTGCGACGCCGACGTTGATGTTCCGCGATCGCTTGGGTCTGTTGGCTTTCAACAGGAAGGAAAGATCCGAAGACGAATCCCTGAAAACCTGCTCTGGAATTGGATTCTCATCAGGGATCCAGCCAGGATTCCGTACGCGGAAACGTGAATCCCGGCTGCATCGACCTGACTCGTTGAAGAAAAAGTGAAGGGAAATCTGCCGAAGTAATTGATCGAGCTCCACCTCGGTTGAAAAGGATCTGGCGGGCGTTGGGATGAACTTCAGACCCAACCCAAGCGCCGTTTTCTCATCCGAAGACAAGATCTTGGCGCTGAGGTTGTGTACCCCCTGGTTCAGGACGCGTGACGTCGCCTGCCGATACGTCATTCGACCGAACCAGCGGAGAGCCAGATCATGGCTCGTTAGTTCTTGCGCGGCCCTTTTCCGGGGCCGCCTCCGCCGTTTTTTGATCCCTTGGCAGAAGAAACGTTATTAGAATCGCCTTTCCCTCGCTGGTCGTTGGAGCCGTTGGAGTTCTGCTTGTTTTTCTTCCCTCCGCGCTTCTTCTTAGACTTAGAAGGGACACCATCCTGCTCCTTCTTGTCTTTCGGATCCGCGTTAGAGGACGACGTAGGTTCCTGTCGACCCAGACCGAACTCCTTCTTGAATTTCTTCAGTAAGGTAGCGAGCACGTCCGCTGTAATCTCCTTGCGTAGCGTGCCAGCCATCTTCGTCGAGTGTTTCTTCAAGAGTTCGTCAAACGTCGCTTCAGTTTCCATCTCCTTCAACTCCTCCGCCGCAGCAGATTTCTTCAAGTCTTCGGCGGCCTGCTTCCGCTGTCGATCCAGCTCGCGAATGGTGATGTCATCCTTAGCAACAGCAATGTCGGAGTTAGCCTTTTCAATGCAACGACCCTTCAAGCGACGATAGCGCTCCTTGGCGGCGTCGGAAACCACCAAATCAGGATCAGCATTAAGACTCTGTACGTACTCCTCAAGCTTTGTCGCCAGAGCTGTGACGTGCGAGATGCTCGCCGCGAGAATCTCCTCAACCTCTGCTTCCTTAGACGCGATGAAGTCTTGCTGGAGTTTCTTCTGATTCTCCAGATGCGTAGCCATGACAGCCTGCGCAGACTTCTCCTTGATTGCAGGATATTTGGTCTGGAACTCGACAGCCTTCGTGCGAATACTGTGAAGTATTTCGCCCGCTTCGTCGAGCGCCTTCATCTTCTTAAGCTTCGATTTCGCCTTCAGGAGCGTCTTGAAATCATCCCGGAAGCCTTGAACAGCAGACGCCGTCCATCCCTTGAATGGCTCGGGAATTGGAGTCGTGTCCACCGAAGGATTCATTGCCGAAACGCTGGGACAATTGGTCGTAACAGCAGAAGGAAGATCAACTCGTTGCTTCTCAGTGAAAATTTGCTCGTGGACGAGACGCAAGGGAGGGATCACGGGATTCACCGCCCGGTATTGCTTAGAAGCAGAAAAACTCGGACGAGCCGCGTTCCCCCCTCCACGAGAAGATTTCGAAGAGTTGCGTCCAACCATGCCGGCTTCCTCTTCTTCGATAAACTTTTCAAAGTCCCAGGGATTAGTTGTCATGGAAGAGTAGCAGCAGCGTAGGAAGGTCGCGTTAGCAAAAAACTGACAGTTAGAAAAAACTTGTACCCTCAGAAAATAGGTGAACTCGAAAAAGCTCCTCAACCGGCCCGTGAATTGAATCAACAAGCAAACATGTTTCGGTGGTGGGGATCAAACCCACAACACCTTCATCAGTGCATGAGCTGGTAATGAAAAAGGAAACCTCCGAGCGAGGGGTCTTAAAAAGACACCCAAGCCTCGAGATCTACTCTGGGGAAATCCTACCCGGGCCCACAACTAGATAAGAAGTAAGCCAACAAAGCACTGCGGACAAAACCTAGGTGCCCTGTCATTCTTCGGGTTTGTCCTCGGGAGCCTTGGAACCTGCAGGTGGTAACCTCGCGCGAACCAAAAGTTGTTGCACGTTACGTGCACACTTCCAAGCAACCAAAATTCTTCCTGTATTAAATCCGCGGATAAGGAGACGACTTTTGAGGCGCCTCAAAAGTCGGAGACCTTGATGGATCACATCTGACTGACGCCAAGAAACTGTGAAATACCCAACCCACCAAAATTGGACGCATCAACCTATCTTTAACATCCTTGTCCCCTTTCTTGCCCCCTTGTGCCTTTTTTTCCTTGACTTCTACTGCCTTTCCTTGTCCCTAGATGCTTCGAGCTTGTTGTGATTCTATTACACTGTGGCTGAATTGCCTTCAACGACCCACTCTCACAAATTCCTGACCCTGATTGAGTACCACTTTCTTGTTTTCACGCATCTTCCTTCCCTTCCCCTTTGTTTGCCCTCCAGAGATCTCAATGGGAACAATCTCAGTGGCTCAATACCCTCAGGCATTGCGAATCTCCTCGATCTGTGCTATTTGTGAGGATTGCAAGTTTTTATGAGAAGACTGACCCCATTGCTTGTGACCATTCGCTGTGTCCAATGTGACCACTTCTTGTAACCATTTTATGCCACCATTTCAAGCAGACAGAACTTACTATGTATGATATAGGATGGCTTACTATGTTAACCATATCATGCCCTTTTCATCTCCCTGCTTCATCCACTCCCCCCTCCTCTGCTTCAACCTGTGGGAACCTATGCATACACCATCAGGGATCTGCGTCATAATGCCTTGACTGGGTCTATTCCATCTACCATCGGCAGCATGAGCAGCCTCACAATTCTGTCAGTACCATGGGAACACAACCGAACATGCATGCTTGGATTAAATGGGACTAGCGCACGCTTTTGACCAAAGCAGAAGGTTGTACTCACCAGGTACAGAGCTATATTGTGTTGTTAATGTGCGTTCGTCTGTCAGCCTCACTAAAACGGCAACTACATCAAGCCGTTTTATCTTCCCCCTCCAAACCTTCCTCCCACTCATTCTCTGCTTCAATGAATTCACTCATGGACTCCTCTGTGTGCACCATCAGGAATCTGGGCTATAATGCCTTGACTGGGTCTATTCCATCTACCATCAGCAGTATGAGCAGCCTCACGCTTCTGTCAGTACCATAGAAACACAACTGAACTTCCATGTTTGGCTTCAATGGCTCTATTTCGTCCTTTCACTGAAGCATAAAGTTACTCTCTTCCTTGTTCTGGGTCATCTTCTATCACGTATTCTGTGCAGTTCTGTCAGCTTGAACTGAAATGCAACTCGTGAATAGTAACAAGGAATTCATGATGATCCCTTTTCTTCAAATGCCCTTTTGCTTCCTTGATGCATTGCTGCTACGGATGGATTCAGGGGTCTAGAGTCGAACTTCCTCTCGCAGTCCATCCCAGGGTCCATCGGGAACCTCATTAACTTGGAACGCTTGTGCGTGCTCTTATTTCGAACTGTTAAGGTGACTCCCAGAGATACCCGATTCCCAAATGAGTGACTCCGACTTCTGATTCCCTGCTTTCACAACGTGAGCTTCTTATCTGTACCGCCTAGCCTTATATTCACGGTAATAAAAGGGTAAGATTCGTCTGTGCACTACTGTTCACCAGATATCTTTACAACAATAGTTTAAGTGGAGCCATTCCTGACCCCATCGGCATGCTCGTCAATCTCTCCGTACTGTATGTTCTCTCAGCCTGCGCGGCTCTAGGAGCCATAACAATAAGCCATGGGGCCTTTACATGAAAAGTTGCATCTGTAAAAAGCTCCTCTGGACATGTCAAATTGATCGATTTGAGGAATTCGATGCATCGATAGCATTGGAAGCAAGGAATCTTAATGCCTTGATAATGCTGAGCCTGTTTTGCAACCCTCTGTCTTGTCCTTCTTGTCCCAACCAGATCGGTGTTCAACAACAGTCTAAGTGGCAGCATTCCGGACTCCATAAGCAAGCTCGTAGATCTTGAAGGACTGTATGTCCTCATCTCCCGTTCCTATCATGTCAGCTACAGCTATAGCATGAAATTCATGAGAAAATTTGATATATTTTCACAACCTCTTTCGAGCATACACAGTTGAGAGCTTGATTTGGGGTGAATCTGTGTGTTTGCCGCGCCCTCCAGTATGAACTTTGTGTGTGTGTGTGTGTGCGTTGGTGTGTGTGTGTGTGTGTGTGTGTGTGTGTTTGTGCGCGCACGCATGCGCGTGCGCGCGTGTGTGCGCACGCGCGTGTGCATGTGTGTATTGCAGATCTGTTGAGCAGAATAATCTCACCGGCCAGCTCTCTCCAAGAATGGGCAGCCTTACGCATCTTTCAGACCTGTGTGTCAATCCACTTTCATTTCTTTACCCAATCCAAGGGCAAACTAGTCCCTTTCAAGGGTAACCTCGAAATGCTCATGGATCCACTACGAGGATGAAATCCCAATCCGCTTCTTTGAACAGTTTGAGAATCTTTCCCTGTGCTTGTGCAGGATCATATCTGGGAATGCAATTACGTGCCCACCGGACCACAGCAGCTGTGTGGTCCCACAGGACAATTCAAGTGCTTTCTGCAGGCAGTGCCCTGAATTCTGCAATGCATGTGACATGGCACCACCCTCTCAAAGTGAGTCTGCACCTTTCCTACGTTAACCCACAATGCACTGCGTGCCTCCCATAGTTGGATACTCCCGTGAGTTTCTTCACACAAGCCGAGCCTGGAACTCGATCTGCTGGGATGAGTATCAGCTCCACCTCTCCCTCCATCACTTATGCTAGTGTCTTGTCCCCACCCCCCCTCGACCATGCTGCAACCAAGAAATTTCGGTTAATCAGGGGCTAGTCAGAACGCGCCTGTACGATGGTGGGGACTTGAGTTGGAGTGAAAGGTCATAAGTTGATGCGTGTGGCTGCCTCATCTCGAATTGGCCTATCTCTACCCAACCTCCTGCTCTTCCCTGCTTCCCCTCCCTCCTCCTCCCAGTCCTCCTTCTCCCACCCCGTTATAATCCCCCTTTCGTATCCTCTCCCCCTTCCCTCTGCCTGCAGTGCAACTCCTGCTGGACTTCCAGCAGGCGTGGGGACAGACATTCGCTGGGTGGGTGATTGGGGGGGACTGCCGCACTGCTGCAAATGTGGAGTGCGATGCCAAGGGCATGGTCACCCACATGTGAGTGCACCAAGTTAGTATGACTCCTTACCCAGCACGTCCTTCAAGGATCCCCTCGTTTCTTCTCTAATCTCCTCCGTTATGCACCTTGTCTCACGTAACCAACTCCAAATCCCTTCAGGGATCTATACGACCATGGCTTAACCGGATCCATCCCATCTACTATCAGCAGTATGGTCAACCTGACTTACCTGTGAGTAACAGCTTATCTGGTATGAGTACCACAATTCACATAAGGGTAAACAAAAATCCGTCTGTTCTATTCCGACTCCGAATGAAGTCATGAGAAGTAGACCAGTAAATAAATTGCCTCTTTCACAAACTTAATCGCTGCTTATCTCCATGCCTCCTCTTCCTATCTCATAGTCTCCTCTCCTTCCTGGAATTGAGCCAAATAGAAAAATGGATTGATTCCATAACGGGATTTTAAAATGCTGGGTTGGTGAGTCTATCCCTAGATTAGTGACCACCCAAAATACGGGTGGGCTGGAGACCTTGATGGATCACATCTGACTGATGCCAAGAAACTGTGAAATACCCAACCCACCAAAATTGGACGCATCAACCTATCTTTAACATCCTTGTCCCCTTTCTTGCCCCCTTGTGCCTTTTTTTCCTTGTCTTCTACTGCCTTTCCTTGTCCCTAGATGCTTCGAGCTTGTTGTAATTCTATTACACTGTGGCTGAATTGCCTTCAACGACCCACTCTCACAAATTCCTGACCCTGATTGAGTACCACTTTCTTGTTTTCACGCATCTTCCTTCCCTTCCCCTTTGTTTGCCCTCCAGAGATCTCAATGGGAACAATCTCAGTGGCTCAATACCCTCAGGCATTGCGAATCTCCTCGATCTGTGCTATTTGTGAGGATTGCAAGTTTTTATGAGAAGACTGACCACTCTGCTTGTGACCATTCACTGTGTCCAATGTGACCACTTCTTGTAACCATTTTATGCCACCATTTCAAGCAGACAGAACTTACTATGTATGATATAGGATGGCTTACTATGTTAACCATATCATGCCCTTTTCATCTCCCTGCTTCATCCACTCCCCCCTCCTCTGCTTCAACCTGTGGGAACCTATGCATACACCATCAGGGATCTGCGTCATAATGCCTTGACTGGGTCTATTCCATCTACCATCGGCAGCATGAGCAGCCTCACAATTCTGTCAGTACCATGGGAACACAACCGAACATGCATGCTTGGATTAAATGGGACTAGCGCATGCTTTTGACCAAAGCAGAAGGTTGTACTCACCAGGTACAGAGCTATATTGTGTTGTTAATGTGCGTTCGTCTGTCAGCCTCACTAAAACGTCAACTTCATCAAGCCGTTTTATCTTCCCCCTCCAAACCTTCCTCCCACTCATTCTCTGCTTCAATGAATTCACTCATGGACTCCTCTGTGTGCACCATCAGGAATCTGGGCTATAATGCCTTGACTGGGTCTATTCCATCTACCATCAGCAGTATGAGCAGCCTCACGCTTCTGTCAGTACCATAGAAACACAACTGAACTTCCATGTTTGGCTTCAATGGCTCTATTTCGTCCTTTCACTGAAGCATAAAGTTACTCTCTTCCTTGTTCTGGGTCATCTTCTATCACATGTATTCTGTGCAGTTCTGTCAGCTTGAACTGAAATGCAACTCGTGAATAGTAACAAGGAATTCATGATGATCCCTTTTCTTCAAATGCCCTTTTGCTTCCTTGATGCATTGCTGCTACGGATGGATTCAGGGGTCTAGAGTCGAACTTCCTCTCGCAGTCCATCCCAGGGTCCATCGGGAACCTCATAAATTTGGAACGCTTGTACGTGCTCTTATTTCAAAGTGTTAAGGTGACTCCCAAGATACCCTATTTCCAACTGAGTGACTCCATCTTCTTGCCCTCTGATTTTGCAACCTTAGCTGCCAATGTATACAGCCTAGCCTTATATTCACCCTAAACAAAGGAAAACATTCATCTGTGCACTAGTATTCACCAGATATCTTTACAACAACAGTTTAAGTGGAGCCATTCCCGACCCCATTGGCAAGCTCGTCAATCTCTCCGTACTGTATGTTCTCTCAGCCTGCACGGCTCTAGGAGCCATAACAATAAGCCATGGGGCCTTTACATGAAAAGTTGTATCTGTAAAAAGTTCCTCTGGACACGTGAAATTGATCGATTTGAGGAATTCGATGCATCGATAGCATTGGAAGCAAGGAATCTTAATGAATTGATAATGCTGAGCCTGATTTGTAACCCTCTGTCTTGTCCTTCTTGTCCCAACCAGATCGGTGTCCAACAACAGTCTAAGTGGCAGCATTCCAGACTCCATTAGCAAGCTCGTAGATCTTGAAATACTGTATGTCCTCATCTCCCGTTCCTATCATGTCAGCTACAGCTATAACATGAAATTCATGAGAAAATTTGATATATTTTCACCTCTTTTGAGCATATACAGTTGAGCTTGATCTGGGGTGAATCTGTGTGTTTGCTGCGCCCTCCAGTATGAACTTTGTGTGTGTGTGTGTGTGTGTGTGTGTGTGTGTGTGCGTGCGTTGGTGTGTGTGTGTGTGTGTGTGCGTTGGTGTGTGTGTGTGTGTGTGTGCGTGGGTGTGTAAATGTGTGTGTGTGTGTGTGTGTGTGTGTGTGTTTGTGCGCGCACGCATGCGCGTGCGCGCGTGTGTGCGCACGCGCGTGTGCATGTGTGTATTGCAGATCTGTTGAGCAGAATAATCTCACCGGCCAGCTCTCTCCAAGAATGGGCAGCCTTACGCATCTTTCAGACCTGTGTGTCAATCCACTTTCATCTCTTTATCCAATCCAAGGGCAAACTAGTCCCTTTCAAGGGTAACCTCGAAATGCTCATGGATCCACTATGAGGATGAAATCCCAATCCTCTTCTTTGAACAGTTTGATAATCTTTCCCTGTGCTCGTGCAGGAACATATCTGGAACAGCAATCACATGCCCACCAGATTACAGCGCCTGCCTGGTCATACAGAATGCTTCAACCACCTTCTGCCTGAAATGCCGCTCCTTCTGCTCCACTTGTGACAAGTCACCACCGGGTGAGACTCAATCTCCTTTGCCCCCTCACTACTCAGTGAGAAACATTTTGCATTGGCAAGTCACCAGGTTTGCACTTTTAAATAACAATTCGTAACGCACCAACCATTCACAGTGCACCATCTCCTTAACCTCATCGATATGCAGCCTCCATTGCACTTTTAATCGTCACTTTCAATCTACTGTGTATATCTTCAAACCTTTTGACGCTTTCCTTTCCTTCTCCACCTCTTTCCTCCTGCACCATATCCAACACCCCCCCTTTCCCACCTACAGCACCCCTGTCCCCGTCCCCAGAACCCTCCTCCCCCTCTCCACCCCCACAACCCACCTCCATACCCACACCCTCTCCACCCACCACAAGCTCTCCGCCTCCTCCCAATTCCACTCCTAGTCAACCCCCAGCCTCTCCCTCCCAGTCTGGAGGTGGAATGTCAGTAGGCACCATAGCTGGCATTGCTGCTGCTGCCGGTGTGGCTATTCTCATGCTGCTGCTGGTGCTGTGTCTGATGCTGTTCAAGCGATGGCACACCAAAGGAGCTTCGGCACAAGGAGGAGCTGGTATGGATGTGTATGGGAAGGATCTGGCAGTGGAAAACTCCACTATACATTGCAGTGGAAGGATTTTCACGTGCATTTCCATTGCTCCCCACTGCACCTCCTACAAATTCCTTGTCCCTGCTCTCTTCCTCTCTCTGTCTCTTCTCTCTTTCCAACATATTCTCCTGCCTCGTTGCATAATTTTTCCTCTGCTCTTCACTTCCCCTGCTCTCTCTATACACACTCTGGCATTGCAAAATTTCTTTCCACTTTCACTACCCTCCCAAAAATCAGAACCGGTCTTATCGGCTGAAGTGCACAACGTGTATGAGAGAGACCCTGAAGCAGCAGCAGCCGCAGCAGCAGCGGCGGCTGTGGTGGCAGGAGCAGCAGCAGCACGAGGGCAGGACAAGGGGGACTTGGTGGTGGATATGGAGGCAGTGAAGCCGCAAGTGTGCCAGAAGTTCACTCTTGAAGAGCTGGCAAACGCAACAGCGGATTGGGCTGAGGGGAACAAGATTGGCAGCGGCAGCTTTGGGGATGTGTACAAGGGCGTGTCTCCATATGATCCCAATGAGATATGGGCTGTGAAGCGATCCAAGATTCTCTCCAATGACTTCCTCACAGAGGTATCACCCTGCGCTAGTGCAAATTCTGGCATTACACTATGGATCAAGTTGCTCTTTCTCCATTTTTGAATGATTTTCTTTATTTCTTTCTCTTCCTCTGTCCATGTGTCCCTTTACCCTGATGCAGGTGAACGAGATGGCATCAAAGCACCACCCCAACTTGGTGCGCTTGCTGGGATTCTGTGTGAACATCGATCTGAACACGAGCCATATGGAGCAACTGTTGGTGTATGAGTTCATGGCCAACCGAGACCTGGAGAGCTGGATCGGACCTGGTACTGCACCTCTTACCACACCCTTTGGCGTCCCTTGTCCGTTCCAATCGTGATCCCTTGCATCTCTACCTGCAGTTTTTGGTCAATCCAATGCACCATGTCTAATTTATGCTTCTAATATTTGTTCATTCGTCTACTGCTCTATGTCTCTGCTTCTCTATGGCTTGTACGACCCTCTGTATACTACCTTGGGAATCTTTTCTTTCTCTTGTCGTCACATTCTCTCCTTGAAATCAAAACTCCTTTGTTATCGAACGGCCCAGCTAGGTATCCTTTGCTGGCTTTATTAAGCAGAGTCCGCCATCTAGGGTGCTACATACCTCTATTAGCCATTGACAGTCTATTTTATCCATTTGCAGGTGGTTCTCAACAACTTTCGCCATTGCAAAGGCTGGACATTCTGATTGGAGTGGCAAGGGGGTTGCAGTACCTTCACGATTTTGGCATTGTGCATCGCGACATCAAGCCAGCCAACATTCTGCTGGATACAAAGATGCAGGCATGTCAGGATTCTGATTTATGCCGACTCTTTCTCATTTACTCTCCAAAGCATTTTTTTTTTCTTGATAGCCTAATACTGATAATTTGGTAGTAGGCCAATTCTTTCATGAATTTTCATGTGATTGTTTACCAGGCAAAAGTTGCAGACTTTGGTCTTGTGAAACTCACCGGAGGCACCAATGTGGGCACGTCTATGGCTGCCACTCGAGTGATGGGAACACCAGGCTATCTGGACCCAACCTATTTGAGGTCACACAAGGCCACTACAGCAGCAGATGTCTACAGGTGAGGGAATAGATGTCTACAGTCATTTTATAGAAAGAATGTGTGTCTTTGTGTCTATCGCATCAACTGCTTTGTTTGCATACGTGCCTCGCGTCAACCCTATTTCTGTCCAACAATTTTGTCCGCCTGTGTGGTGTGGGCAGCTTTGGTGTGGTGATGCTGGTGGTAATTTCAGCACGCAAGGCCCTGCATGTGGAAGATGACAGCCATATTAGCCTGACAGAATGGGTGAGGCACAAGAGCCCGGTGCACAAATTACACACTGGAACCTTAACACCAGATTTTAATGACTATCCAATCCCAGCTAATGGTTGACATCGCAATGCAGTCGAGTTTCTATTGTGTTAAGTTTTCCAAATGGGCGTGTTTCCTTTTCAACCCGGCAGGTCGCCCCACTGGTGGAGTCAGGTGCTGTGGCAGTCTTCAAGGACCCTTCCTTGGACGCACCAGATGACCTCGTGCTGCGCTTGGCCCGACTTGCCCTCTCCTGCACTGCCATTCCTGCGGGTTCCCGCCCCTCCATGAGCCAATTGTTGGGAGAGCTGGTGAAGATCAAGCAGGAAATCTTTGGAGCGCAAGTGACCAAGGCCGTATCGACCATCTTTATGAAAGCTGGGAGTTCAGTCGGCAGCTTCTCTGACTTCACTGCTGAAATTGCCCGTGCTGAGCATGTGGGTGGACAGAGCGGCTCCTCTAATAGCATGTCATAGGCGTGTGAGATTGGTAGCAACTTGGAGATTTCTTTTATGCTTCCTTTGAAAGCCTGGCTCCCACCCTCTCGGATTCTAATATCGTAGAAGAATTGGGCTACTATTCTTTCTTTCCACTTGATTGTTAGATTTTAGGAATAAGGTGGGGTAGAGATATTCCATCTGTAAAAACCATCCCCCCCCCCTCCCTTCCTTTTATTTAGACCTGTAGGATGTTTATCCTGAAATGGGTCTTAAATTCGTTTCAGAGGGTATACCCTACACGCCCTGCTTTTTGTCCTTGAAAACACTGCATTAGAACAAATAAAGAAGTCCAACTAGTGGGAATATTTCTTTCTCCTCGCCAACCAGAAGTGCAGCTAGCCCGGGCTAAATCTTCCCACTCAACACTGCATTGCCACCTCTTCCCTCTTCGCCATTCTCTGTTCCGGTGAACAACCTGCTGATTTGGCCAGATTACTTCAGAGATGCCAGAAGGCCAAGGCTGCTGTGGCCTGTGGGCCAACAGCCGTGATGTTGGCGTATGCTAGGATCACCACATCTGGGTAACGGGTGGCCTCTCGAGCAAGCACGGGCTGAGCAGGGCGAGGCGATCGCCCTGGCAGACCCTGCAGCTGCCCATAAGGGACGTGTCGCCAAAGATGTTGTCTATGAAAGTGGTGAATACACGCTGTACAGGGTGAGTGCGAGCGGTAGCGAGGGATGGACTATGCTCCAGTGTAGCAAGTGGAGAAAACTAGTGCCAACCATGCTTTTGAATGCGCTTTCTATGTGCTGTTGGAGGGCCACATGCATGGGGAACGCCTGGAGTAGGGTGCGCACTGTGAATAATGCACTCTTGATATGGCCACGCCAAACTGATGTGGTTGGAGGAGAGTGCTGGTGGCTGGCGAGGGCACATGTCATGCTTGGCATTCGATCAGTGCCCAACCTTAGTCCCCTGTCCTATGCATGTTGATGGTGTTAAGCTGTGTTTGCTGTCTCTCCATTGGGGCTGGCTGACGAGGAGCAGATGTTTGCAGAGCTTTTCCACACACTAGCGGCAGGAGAGTTGTTGGACCCTTGGTTTTCCAGGACTGTGGACCTGCTTCTACAATCAGTCCGAAGCATCATCTTGCCATGGAGAGCCTGCAGTGCCCCTGACACAGGGCCCATGATACCACTGCCCTAGTCCGTATGACTTCCATTTGGGGCCCGGGATGGGGGCATTGGTTTCACCACAGCTGAGTGGAGCATCTCTGTGGCCATGCACTTGGGCCTGCCTTCAGCAGCTGATGGTGGGGTGGAGTTCATCGACACTTCAGGTCCGCTCCATGCCCTCCGCTGCAAGCATCAGTACACCTCTCTTGTGTTCATGATGCTGTGAAGTTCGTATTGGCTAGGATCGCTGAAAGTTCCGATGGGGTGGTCACTATGGAGGGTGACACACTTCTATTGGCTGAGAAGGTTGATGTGGTGGTAAGCTAGCCAATGCAGAGGGAGGCACACGTGCTCGAGGTTAGGTCATGGATCCCATCTCTCTCTCTCTCTCTCTCTCTCTCTCTCTCTCTCTCTCTCTCTCTCTCTCTCTCTCTCTCTCTCTCTCTTTCTCTCTCTCTCTCTTCCCAGCAGCTTGGTCAGATTGGTCGTGCATGCGGTTTGCTGCACGGGAGTACGAGAAGTGAAAGGCAGCAGATTACAAGGCCCTTTCATAGCGTACAGTTCACTTGACTCATTACGAGACTTGGGGTTGCCCGGGGGGAGGTTGTGAGAGTACAATCTGGTTACACCAGTTCCCCTTTCCTATATTTCTTTTCTATTTCATTCCCCTTTTCATCTTGATTCCAATGCTCTTTGTCTCATCTCATTTGGTTTTCTATTCCTTATCATCTATTATCCTTTGCCTTATCCAATTGTCATGATAATATCACCGACCAGGCTTGGGATGCCCTGGCATTCTATATCTAGCACAATCCTGCCGTAATTCCTTAAAGCCACTAGTCTCCCGTGGCTATACGCAGTGTGATTGCATTTTTAGCAGGGTCTATTTCGTTTGCATAGGATACATTTGGTTACCTGATGTATTTTGGAAGTGTAAAAGTGCATTGTAATGTTTGATAGTGCAACACTGAGCAAACCTCATTCGATCATGTGATACTTGGTTACCAGAGCCAAAGGTTTCAGCTCAACGCTTAGCCGCTAGGCCCACAAGAACATGCCGAGGGTGGAGTCGAAACGTCAAATCCTGTAAGTACAATACTCTTTCAATTTTTGACTAACCTTTCGCAGTTGCACCTTGGATCCCCGTCGAAGGCGAGATGCCTTGCCAACCATTTGATGGATTGCATCGACAGTGTCTTTTTTTTTTTTTTTTTTTGTTTGTTTTTTTTTTTTTTGCGTTGGCCAATGGTCTCAACCTCGCGAATGAGACCTTCAGGCGGAACAGTCTCTGTGATATTCCAATCAATTTCGAATTTGCCACAATCCTTGGAGTTATGCCGAGATGTGTGGAGTTACAACTTGCAACAACTGTTCGATGGAAATTTGACGCTGCATATCGACCAAGGCAAAAGCGAAACTATGCGGATTCAAGTTTCGGCGCTTATGCGAACGAGACCTCGCTACCCGCGAAAATCTTCGGAGCATCGGATCGTTCACCAGTCGTCATTGACGACCAATATTTGCTGCAGAAAATGAGTTGACCCTGAAAATGAAAGCTGTTGAACATGACTTAGGAATATTTTCAGATCACTTGGAATTTTGACCCCCGGGTCATATTTTACTTCAACCGACAAGATGGAGCACGAGTTCTACTCAAAGGGAGATTGATGCAAGGAACAGAAATGCAGCCGCTTTCCACACCGCTGACATTATTCGAACAACCAATTTCGGATTCCTCCATTTGGTCATGAATTTGGCTTGCTTATCATATGCCAAGTAAAACAATTGCTGCAAAATCACCTACTTGGCAAAGTTGCAAACAGAAAATTGACAGGAGAACATGGATCGTCGGATCACTGTGGAATCAACGGCGTGAATGTAGTGGAGGATGCACCATGGAAAAAGTTCATCATGGAGACAACATTCATGGCTGACAACTGCACAATCGACACATCTTCTAACTAGTATCCATCATGATCTACTCATTTTGACGAAGTTACAATCTAAGCTTAAATTCGAGTGGATCTCGACTCGAAAAAATAAACGGAGTTGCATGAAGTTTTTTTCTCTATCGATGCTTGATTTCTTCACAACAAATTGTTCAATATACTATGGGATTGCATAGAAGTAGCAGTTTTCTTTCGCAATATTCCCAACACCAAGTTGCTGCGAAAGAGCAGATTTCAGATGCAACAACAATGCAGTAAACACGTCTCATCAAGACCAGCAAGACACTACTTCTTATCAAGAGCTGATCGATTCGTGTTCATCAAGAATCTTTGCCATCAATAGTGACTGATTGGAGCAGCCATACATTCAATTTTATGAGGCGACCCACAAATAATGTCTAGCGATTCCAGGTGTTTAGGACCTGCGTGGAATTTTTCCGTGCATGGGAGCTGCCTCAGCAGCCAGTGGTGGTCTTGGAGCTGTTTGGAGGCATCGGGAACGGGCTGGCTGCTATGCTGAGGGCGGGCTGGACCGTGTCCAGCTGGGAACACGTGGAGCTAGATGCTTAATCTCGCAGCATGGCTAAGGAGCATGAGCGGCGGCTGAAAAAAGAATTCCCAGGGGAGTTACTAGATGAAGCGGAGGAGGGGAGCAGGAGTAACTTGGTACACGATGTGCGGCAGGTGACGGATGAGCATTTGGACGCTTGGGGGCCCATCAACGTGCTGATCATGGGATGGGAATGCCAAGGGATCTCATGGGCTGGGAGATGTTTGGGCGTGGAAGATCAGCGAACTGCCCAGTTTGAGCAGCTCATGCGCATCATGAAAAGGCTGAACTGTGGGCAAGGCAGCTATACGTACCTGCTTGGGAACAAGGACGTGGCGGCGGGCCTGCGCGAGCCAATCAGGAAGGCACACAATCGGGTGACATCGGAGCGAGGGGCAGGAGTGGCTTCTGACTCCATGGAAACAGGCAGCTGGATGCACAGGGTCAGGCGTTACTGGACCAACAGGATGACAGAGGCATGCATGCAGCATGAGCTGTCACTCGTGGAGCAGCCAGAGTATGAGACATCCTGGAAAGGAATCATACTGAAGCCCCTGTGGAGAAGCCGGAAATCCCATGCAGTATCCCTGCAGCGTGATAGGGGAGCCAAGGGAAGCGTGGGCGACCCTAGTGGCATATCAAAAGGTAGATGGGCTCAACAAGTTTGGCGGCAAGGCAGGCCCAGGCATGGTCTACGACCATGACAAGCGAGAATGGGAAGAACCAACAACGCTATTGCGAAAACTGGCACTGGGAATGATGCAAAGAGCGACTGCAGCAGAGGGACTTGTGGAATGGCAGAGATGCAGGGCTCTGGGAAGGGCAATGGACGTGCAAACCGTGTCATGGATCTTCCACACCATTCAGGTGCAGATGGTGCACCTGCAGCTGGACAAGAGAGTGCACATTTCCAGCCAGCTCGGAGCAGCTATGCAAGAGGTACTGTCAGCCAGAGAGGACCAGGTGCGCTGCCAAGCAGAGCTGGAGCAGGAGGTGAAGGAGATCAACCAAGACGACTGGCCACCAGCAGCCAATCGATGACACCTACCATGCATGAAGGGGACCTTCTCTTACGCTCCAGCCAAATCACTGATGGCGACAAAATTGGAAACGGCAGCAAAGCCCGCGGAAGCAAGCACACCTGGCAAATTGGGGACGGGCTGACAAAGAGCCAGGCGGATGGGATGCGGTGCATGATGGAGGAGAGAAAAATGGCCTTCGCCTTCACACTGAAGCAGCTAGGCAAGTGTAACAAAGGAGAGCTAACGATAGATGTGGTGAGCAAGATGCCAAGCTATCAGCGTAGGAGGCGCATGAGCTCAGGAGACGAGGAACTCTGCCGAGAGAAGTGTAAGGAGCTGTTAGATGCGGAGCTCATACGCGAGTCAGAGTTGGACTATGCCGCAGCTTTGGTGGTAGCCACCAGAATGGATGTGACAGGCAAGGAGCATAGAAAAAGGATTTGTAGGGACTACAGGGACTTGAACAAGCTGACAAAGCCGGATAGGTACTCGATGGCGTCAGCAGAGGAAATCTTCGTGAAGCTGTGGGGGGCGGCGGTGCATTCCACCATAGACATGAGGCAGGGATTCAACCAGATCCCCATCAAAGAGGACTGCAGGAAGATGGCTTTCCATGGACCGGACGGAAGTGTGAGTGGAGTTCCATGCCGTTCCGGCTCCGCAACGCCTCGGCAATTTTACAGCCCATCATGGATCGGGTGTTGAAAGGGATGGAGTTCGCTGCCTGCTACATTGACGACGTCGTCATATTCAACAAGATGCCATAAGAGAATGTGGGGCACGTGAAACATGTGCTGCATGCGATACAAGAGGCTGGGCTGACCTGCCATCCAGGGAAATGCCACTTTGGGCAGAAGTCAGTGCAGTATCTGGGATATGAGATCAGCGAAGGGCGCATGATAATTCAGGAGGCAAAGGTGGCAATAATTGATCTAACCTTACCAAAAGACAAGAGAATGCTGAAGGCAGTGCTGGGGTTCCTCAACTACTGCCAGAATTTCATACCCAACTTCAGTCGGAGAGCAGTGAGTCTGCATGTGCTGCTGAGGGACGATAAATTATGGCAATGGAGGGAAGCAGAGGAAAGGGCATTAAAGGATCTGTTCGAGGCGGTGAAGAGTGGTCTAGTGCTTCACCTACCGAGCAAAGAAGAACCGTTCGTGCTATACACATACTGGAGCAGTGCAGGCATTGGAGCGGGGCTGACGCAGGAGGGAAAGGAAGGAGAGAGGGTGGTGGCCTTCACCAGCAAGAGCTGTACGGCCACCGAGGCGAACTACAGCTACTATGAGGGAGAAGGAATGGTTGTGGTGTGGGCGGTGCAACACTTCCGCATGTACCTGCAGGGAAGGCGCTTTACGCAGGTGACAGATCATCAGCCACTCACCTTCCTCATGAAGAGCCAGTCACTGATAGGGAGGAATGCACGATGGGTGATGAGGCTACAAGAATACGACTTCACCATCTAGCATCACCCTAGCAAGACTATGCAGCATGTAGACTGCCTGTCGAGGAACCCTTCGCTACCCAGGACAGTTGCGGCCTTCTTGCCTGTGCTGGCCCGAGAGGTTGAGAGGGTGGGAGCAGTAGGGGCAGGTGTGCCAAGCCCGGAAGACGTTTGGATCAATGAGGATGTTATAGTCACACTAGGCTTAGATGTGTAAAAAATGAGAGATAGAGTGCACTATCGGATTTCCGTCAGACAGCTTCAAATATAGATACCGATCTGCTCTGCACCTCAAATGGTGAGCTGTAAACTGGACCTGGAGCGCGTTGCTGTCGGCTATTTGCAGCAAGTTGAATCATGAAATGTCATGAAGATCTGACGACGCTATGACGATTCGACTAGCAGGAGGTGTAGCAGCCACCATAGTCTTAGAAGTACAGCCTTAGCAAGAAGAAATGAGATTGAGATGGTTCACAGCCTCTACAAGCCCTAAGAGCCGAGATCCAGGTTGGTGGTACACCACTACAGAGCCCCCAACCCCGAAGAGACTAGAAACAAACCCTACAAGGGGCTACACCAAGTGAAATGTAACACTACACGAAGTAGCATTACTATTTTCACTATTTTAATGTTTATCCACGTCTCTCGGGCTTGAAATCTTGAGATCTTGGTCTTGGTTCTGCAAGATAAGTTATTCTTGAATTGATGAGGGTTTGCTGCACACACCTGGAATACGGTGGACACTTCACACTCGACAAAATAGAAAAACACGTGCGACATGCAAACGACGACTTGACATGCGAGTAGTGAAAACTCGCTTGTGTCATGACCAACACAAACCACATTGTGATACACCATCCCTGCACATACACAAGCACTAGATAGCAATGGCATAGACTCACAAGTCATTCCATGCCATGCATGCATGCACACAAACAAGGAAGACAAGTCGAGTGCGAGCCATAAGGCCAACAGAGGAGGCGCTGATATGGATAAAAGGGAAGCGGGGAAGACAGGGGAGATGAGTGAGAGAGCAAGGAGCAGGGGGCAGCAGTACAGATGGTTCGAGGGTCAGCTACAGTTGCTGACTAAGGAGGGATGGAAGCTGGTTCCCCGATTCGAGCGAGAGGAGGTGATAAGGAAGGTTCACAGCAAGTTAGGGCACTTGGGGCATGTCTGACAATTGAGGCAACAGCAATTGGAAACATGCTGCTAGAATTCCTCGACACGGGAGTTTCACTTCACCTCAATAAGGTTCTTGTAGTAATGGACCTTGGATTCAATCTGGTATCACAAGCATAGTTGATGCAAAACGGCATGTGTTTCATCAGCAGCGCTAACACGATGCTCACGGGGTTGTACCCGGGAGTCAAGAAACAAGTCAGGAGTAACTTGACTAGTCTCGCATAATTAAATACGACATCTCTGTTCTCCGATTCTCACCTGCGAAAGCATACGTTTGTGAGTACTGGGAAATAGCCTTGTCGAAAGATACGTTTGTCACCATCGTCCTCGCCGGTCTCGGTCTTCAGTGGCGAACGACCCACTCCCTTATTCGCACTCACGGTTGCATGTCGGAGATGCATCTCTGTGCCGAAATTTACGCTGAACAACAGGACATGGACCTACACGAAGAACGGCACAAGAAAAATTCAGTACCCAAAATTGCATTCTATGCACACCATCGACAAGGACTGCAAGCAAGATGCTACGTACCGTCGTTTTGTTTTTGCCACATGTCAGGACACACGCGTGTTAACTGCCCTCATCATAATCAACACCAGCAGCAGGTCCCACTACGCCAGCTTTGATCGTTGGGGAATCAAGTCACTTCAACTCAAGTGCATCCGCCGCCTTCCACGCCACGACCTGCACAAGATACACGAAACATCGTCAGCTGCATGACAAAACCTGACTCTTGCGTCATTGAATCTCCACCAACTTACATCCCAGATGAAGAAGTCGCACCGCCTCAAAAAGAGCAGCTGGAGCCAAACCCAACTTACGCCGCCATCGCTCAAAGCGAGCCGTCCGATTGAGATACATGGTTCTTGGACAGCTGCTGTGGGCAGCACATGTGCTCTTCAGATCGCTTTGTTCAAAGCGAGCGGCAACTCAGCCGCGAAGTCGTCATCACTGTCGCCAACAATCAAAACCTGCGCACAAGATGGCAAGGACTTGTTCAGTTACAATCTCTGGAAACTAACGTGGTGCTTCAAATGTCGAAAGTCCTAATCGTGGAAGGATTGGGCTACAATTTACTGAGCGCCAGCCAGTTGATGGCAAATGGGATTCACCTGGAATGCGACAGCACCACCCAAGAGTTCAAGTTGTACCACGGGAAAGGCGGCCTCTACATCGGGAAAGCCGTATTGAAGATCGTCTTCATTCTGGACATTTGCGGCACCGCCGACACCAACGCTATTGTCTCCTTCACTTCCTGGACTCACCCTCTAGATCTTGATCCTGACTTCAGCCCGAGTGGCTTCTGGTACTCGCACACCATCTCTGAAACGGAGCGCATGAGAGTGTTAGCAGTCATGCAAGAAGCAGAAATGGAGGAAGGACAGCCAGCTGGCTGCCGGTCCGTCAACCACGTTACCACCACCGTCAGCTATTGACACTACACTGACCGCCACCCAGCAGCTCACGCTAGCACCACACGAAGTCCACTGAAGCACCGCCAACTTCGCCACCTTCTACTCTAACTTCGACCTATATCAGAGGTCTGCGGGACATCGTGCGGATGAAGAAACATGGCATCAATGGCTTGGACACCCTAGCAACACAACACTACACAACACAATTCGCGCGGGAGTTCTAGACAAGGAAGCTCTCCTCTTACCAGATGGCCGTGAACTTCGACGACCCCGCGTCACGTGCTTCATCTGCCCGGAAGCAGACTTACCACATCGGCCATTCCAGTCACACCACAACCCCAGCGCTTCAGCCTATGCTCAGCTTGCGAAAGTATACAGTGAAATACTTTACATACCAAGGGACGAAGGACACATGGACCTGAACTACATCATCACGTTCATTGATGTAGCAACTTGTTACGTCTGGCACGTCAACCTTCTGACCCGCGACCAAGCCCTCGACGCCTTCGCAACTTGGACAAGCAAGGCAATACCTGGCAGAGCGAGGCATCAAAAGACTCATCTCGCTCCCCTACACTCACCAACAGTAGGGTGTAGCAGAACGGATGAACAGGACCCTGCAGACGACGATGAGGAAGTTGATTCGAGGCATGCGCCTGCCCAACTCACAGTGGCCGGAGGCGATGGACCACGCCGTTATGCTCCACAACGTGCTGTCGTTTTCCTTCCTGCTGAACAACACATCACCACACCTGCTGTGGATAGGAAGATTCGCAGTAAAATTACTGAACAACTCGTAGTAATTTTGTGATGCGAATCACCTTGCAGCATTACCTGGACAACATCGCAGCCGACCGAGACCCCACCGGTGGATTCAACGGCAACCGGGCCTTCGCCTCGTTAGCAGAAGAAGCTAATTGGGACGAGCAGAATGTCGACGGAGCCTCGGAAGCTGCTGGCCATCTCTCGTACTGCTCCGTTCCTATCCCAATGTGTTATAGGATCGAATGCGCTCTGCGTAGTGCAGAAGAGAATGTGAACTGTAGAATGAATATTGAATGTTGAATCCCAAGGAACAACACAATTTATAGGCGAGCACTCGTGAGGTCCTCCGAGCGAGGCGCGAGTCCAGCTAAAACGTGAATGTTCCAGAAGGAACTATTTCCCTCTAGAAGCAACTGTTCTAGAAGCACTAGAAAATTCGCTGAAATACAGTGAACACTCGATGCATGCAACAGTTAATCTAGATAACACATACACTTATGAGAACCAAGAATTAACCAAATAACCACTTGGGATAAATTAAACTGAGTGATTAAAAGGAGTATTCTAGGTAATCAATAGTGTCCTAGAAAGTATAGTAATAGTCCTTTCTCCAAGGAAACCTGTCCTGCTCTCACACAATGGATAACGAGGATTCACGCAAAAGTGCAAATGCCGAGGCATATTACCATTTCGCCGACAACGGTTACGTGACACCTCAAACTGTCGACACGAATGTTTCCAAGCGTAATGGGTCTGGATTCATACCTGATCCAGAAGTGGGAGGCGAAGCAGTTTATCCCGAGAATCCCAACTTGCCTTGTTTCACACCCAGTGGGCTTCAAATTCTCGGCCTCGTCGCCGCCGTCAGCGGAGCTTTGGCGCCACCTCCACTCGAGCCTACGACAGTCAAGCAGCCTCAGGGGGGGGGAGCACAGGGAGAAATGGTGCGAAGCAATGGAAAGGGAACTGAAGGCGCTTCACGAGCGCAACACCTGGCAAATGGTCCCCATCGCAAAGGCACGCGACAAAACAATCCTCTCAGGAAAATGGATCTTCAGAGTGAAGACCAAAGCAGATGGCACGATCAAGCGCTTTAAAGATCGTTGGGTCATTCGAGGCTTTGACCAGCAGTACGGGTGTGACTTCACGGAAACCTTTGCACCCGTTAGTCGACACACGCCTCTGTGAATTATGCTTTCAATTGCCGCCATGCATCGCCTGCCGCTACGCCAGATCGACGTGACAAATGCGTTCCTATACGCGCCCGTCGATGCAAAGATCTTTGTAGAGAAGCCGCGCGGGTTCGTCGAAGATCCCACGCTCATATGCCAACTTGTGAAATCCCTATATGGGATTAAGCAAGCCCCACGACACTGGCAGCAGTACCTTCACTCGCGGCTCATTCGTATCGAGTTCTTACAACTGCCGCACGACCAGGGTATGTACTGGCTCACACAAGAAGCCGCCTACGTACTGTTAATCGTCTACGTAGACGATCTGCTGTACATAGGCTCGACTGTTGTCGTCATTGCCTGGTTTGAAGGGGATCTACAGCAGGATCTCATGCTCACGGTCTCCCCTTCCGTAAGCCAATACCTCGGCTTGAACGTGTTGGACACAGACGAGGCGATCTACTTGAGCGCCTCAAAGTACGCCGACGTCATCGCTAAGAGGTTCGACCTCACCCTGGCTGCTATCTCCACCCCGTACCGCTACACCGCGCCGAGCCACACGATGGACTCAACCATACTCACGCCCGACGGACTGCGCGACTACCAGCAAAAACTGGGTTGTCTCCTCTTTGCCGCTGTAACCTGCCGACCAGACCTATCCTACTCGGCAAGCCAGCTCGCCACCCACCTCAAACGACCCGAGGCGGTGCACCTAGCTGAACTTAATCGCACGCTCCACTTTTTCGTCTCGACACCAACGATTGGCCTAACCTATCACAAAACAAAGAACGTAATGCCTAAGCTAATCGGCTACGTCGATGCTGATCACGCCAGCGACTCTGACAACAGACGATCTCTTACTGGCTATGTCCAACTAGAGCCCATCGGGCCCATCATGGCAGTCGAGCAAGCAAGAGCTATAGTAATTGCCCTCTATTCTGCTGAAGCAAAGTACAAAGCTCTTTGCACAGCCACCAAGGAAGGACTGTACCTTCTCGAGCTGTTGGAAGAGGCCCAGCTCGGTGCGTTACCCAGTTTCTCCCTCTTCTGTGACAACCAATCTGCAAATCGAATTGCGAACAAAGAGCGGTTTTGCCAACCGCACGAAGCACATTGCACTGCGCTACTTCTTCGTGAAAGATGAAATCGAGAAAGGGAGACTCGAGTTGTCTTACCGCCCCATGTCTGTGATGGCAGCAGATTACCTGACCAAAAGGCTCGGGAAGTCAAAGTTTGACTACTGCATGCTGCTGACAGGGCAGTGCTACGTCACTCGCCCCGACCATGTCGACACTCTAGAGACGAAGGGGAGTGTTGGAAACAAATAATTGGAGAATTAACCCATTTCTGTAGTATCAAGACTTAAGCGATACTATGAAATGGTCAACAATGAGTACGGTGAGTCTACAGAGGTTACACGCGACAGTTGTGCGTATAACCAAAGCACGTGGTAGCTACATGTATGGCAGTTGCACCTGGAGGTTTCACGTGGAGGTTGCGAAGCCGCCCTACTGCACAGCAACCGCTATTGTAAGGTATCGAGTCGCTATATGTTCGATAGCGCAACAGCAGCTATAGTAACTATCTTGCACTCTAGAATAACTATATATTCCTGTATGCTTTTTGTGTTTATTAATTATTTTGTTCTCACATACCAGTGCAAAAGGTTCATTAAGTCTTACACCTCGCTTTCGCAAGTACAACATCCCTCTGGGGACTTAGTCTTTGCAAAGATCCTACAGGCTTATCTCAGCCCAACAGCACTTATATCCGTTATTTCATTATAAGCGCACCCTTTATTTAGAAAATATATTTCCTATAAGCGCATTGAATTACTGTTAAAAAACAGGTGAATTGCGAAACTTCCATATCAAAACTCCCCTGTATATAACACCCGCCGAAATAGTCACTCCATGGGTGGCTTATGCGGAAGATAGCTTATGATATGGTACATTTTTTAGAGTACCCACTTTTCTGGGTTTGCATTATACATAACACCCTGCTCGTTTTTCTTCCCTTCAAACAGTATTTGGTCCTTCATTACCAAGGTCCACCCAGCTGCAAAAAGCGAGCAGGATAAAAATCGCGTCAGCTACCATTAGTGGCACAAAAACAGGCAGAAGAATCAATATAAGTGGCATAGCAAAATCAGAAGTCAACAAGTGTCGAGAGGATCTAGACCAGGGTTTCAGATAGCAGACGAAATCCATCAGATGGGCTGAGAATCAGACCCATTTTTTTCTATTCATCTTATTTTTGGACGGGGTAAAATATTTCGTCTGAACGTCCATACCGGTTACAGAAATTCGTCTGAATTCACAGAGTTCAATCTAGTGGTTCATTTGGGATTTCAGATAGCGAGGATATTCTTGTCTGACAATGACAATTCCGCCCATTGACCCACAGGCCCTGGTTGGTTTTTTCGGCCAAGTTCCTCTCACCAGAGGCATTCCTCCTCCCCCCCCAGCGCTCCTCGCAACCTGTTTTTTTTTCGGCTAAGTCCCCCACACCAGATACAATCCTCCCCCAATGCCACCCGCAACCTGGTTTTTCCAGGTTAGTCCCTGGAACCATTTATATTCCTCCTTACAGCGCTCCCAACCCAATTCCCGCTGCCCCCCACTGCCAGGTACACTCCTCAAACACCCCTCGCTCACCAAAGAATTTACCTAAAGTCCAGCCCACATTCCTGGTTTTTTTTTGCGATGCGGGCAAGATCGGGATTAGCTGCGACTTGCGCCAGCATGGAAAAACACTAAGCCATGAGGCAGACCATGATGTGACCAGTGGGGTGCCAACCAGCACGGGCCAGGGGCCCAGGCTAGTGTGGGCCAGCGAAGACGGGCGACGCTCAGACACCCTGCCCGCTCGCTAAAAGCAGGAAATTTATCATCCCCTCAATCGGCTAAACCCAGAGTGTGCGTGTGAGTTTTGCCTGAAAGCTCAGACTCCTAGAATTTTCTCGTATGATGGTCAGACGAAAATTTGAAAGCCCGTCCGATTTTCAGACGGGCTGAAAACTTAGCGAGAGCCCTGATCTCGACCATCCATCTTTCCAGTGAACAACCTCGATCACGTTGTTGGAAATGATAAAAAAGAATTAAGGCATTTCCGGAGTCTCAAGTGAGTATACAAAATACGCGAAGACAACAATTGCGAGGATTACTAAGTCAACACCGCTACAGTACCCCTGATGATTCACACAAGTTGACGACACCTTACAGAAGTTACAAAAAGGCAACGGTCGCAGTTGCAGCTGCTTCTGACTAAAGCAGTTGCAGCTGCAGGAGCTTCCACGCAACCACTGGCCTCCTCTACAGGCATGGACCCGGATCAAATGGAGAGATTCCTCTCCTTTATGTCGACCTACGAGCAACCCTAAGCACCTGCTCAATCAGCCAACATCAACAACAACAGTGGAGCAGTTCCCATGAGTCTCGATGGCACATCATACGTAAGAGGCATGACACCTATTCAACATCAACCGTACCAGCCTTTGCCAGGCTCGTTCACCTTTCTGCCAACTCCAGCACCGGCAGTGGACTCAACAACGACTGACAAACAGTCAGACATCGTCAACATGCAACAGCATTTTAACAACATTCTAAATTTACAAACGTCCTCACCTTTCAACGGGAAAGACTTCTTCGCCTGGAGCTTTGAATTCGAGTTGCTGATGGACGGCACACAGATCCTCGACTTCTTCACTGGCTCCTGGCCATTTCTTGCAAATGGGGCTACTAGGGAAAAGAAAGTCTATACTTATCAGTCGCTGATGGCCTTCGCCACCCTCCTGCGCAACCTGACGACAACAGAACAGCAGAGCATTCGGTCATATTGCAACTTTGGCAACTCAGCAGAACTAGCATACTGCCATCTGAAGAGCGTATATCAAGCAACTGACAGCGTGACACAGAGTTGACTAATGGCTCAATTCACGACAATCCAAATGCAACCAGGAGAGAAGGCAATGCCTTACATTAATTGCTGCAGAGATCTACGCGACAAACTCTTACGAAGCGGAGGACACTCATCAGAAGACGCATTTGTCACGGTAGTCCTCGCCGGTCTCGGTCCACAGTGGCACACGACGCGCTCCCTTCTACGTGCTCACGGGCGAATCTCTGAGATGCACCTGTGCACGGAGCTCCACGCCGAGCACCAAGATATGGATCTGTACGATGAAAGATATACAAAGAAACCGAGTCAGCAACTAGCATTTTACATGCACGGACGCAACAACAATAACAACCACAACCATCATAACCGACACTCACCTCCGCATCGATGCCACACGATGGGACATTCGCGCCTCAACTGTCCAAGGCAGCAGCAGCAATAGCACGAATAGCACCAACCGCTGTTCTCACAGTATCCAACCCAAGCGCCACATCCGTCACCGAATCCGGTCGCCTCCACTCAGTAACGCCCATCAGATCCGACAAACCGCTCTGCACACAACTCAAGGAACGTCGTTAGCTGTATGGCCCAAACGGACTTCTGCGCTCCCGACTCTCCACCACACAGCGACCTCGACGAACAACCCCCCACTCCAACGCAAGCCCGGCTCCAACCGAACACGACTTACGCTGCAATCACTCGCGACGAACCGTCTGGACGCGACACAGGGTTCCTTGATAGCTGATGTGGCCAGCACATGTGTTCTTCAACACGCTTCGTCCAGCAAGAGAAGAGGTTGAGCCATGAGGTCATCATCACTGTCGCCAACAACCAAAACTTGGGCACAAGGAAGGAGGGCGTTGTTCAGTTACAATCCAGCGAGATGAACGTGATACTACAAATGTTACGAGTACTCATCGTCGACAACCTAGGCTACAACCTCCTAAGCGTCAGCCAACTAATGTCAAAGGGAATTCACCTGGAGTGCGACAACTTCGATCCAGATTTCCGACTCTACCACGGGAAGGGCGGCCTCTTCATCGGCAGAGCCATCCAGAAGCGCGAAGTCCTCATCTTGGACTTTGTTTCCGACCGCGGGACCGCCGACAGCGACGGTGTTGTCTCCTTTGCGCCCTGGACGCACCCGCCAGATCTTGACCCAGGGTTCGATCGCGATGGCTTCTAGTACTCCAGCACCATACCTACAGCAGAGAGGACCCACGCATTTGCAGCGATGCAAGAAGCAGAGGAACACGAAGAAAGAGAACCGCAAGCACCAGCAAGCCAACTTCCTGGAAGTCCAATCGCGGGACCTTCGTCGACACCACACGTCGAAGATACTCCACCTGAACCAGAATACATTGAAGAACCACCACCAACAGACACCGAACAGCTGAAGGCACATCCGCGCGAGCACCATCGGAGCACCGTGACCGTCTCTGCCTTCTACGCCAACTCAGACCTCTATCACCGATCTGCGGGACATAAGGAAAGTGAGGAAACTTGGCATCAATGGTTAGGGCATCCCGGAAACTCCAGAATATTCGACACTATTCGTGCAAATATCCTCGACAAATATGCACTTCTCCCGCTCGATGGACGTGAACTTCGACGACCTTGACATACCTACTTTATCTGCCCAGAAGCAGACCTTCCTCGTCAACTGTTCCCGTCACATCACAACCCCAGCGCACCAGAGTACGCTCCACTCGAGAAAGTCTACAGCGACAAACTCTACATCCCGAGAGAAATTGGCCAGGCCGACATCAATTATGTCATCACCTTCGTCGATGCCGCCACAAGATACACTTGGCACCTTAACTTGCGGTCACACGACCTCGCCTTCTCCACCTTCGTCGCATGGCTTGGCGCAGCAGAATGGGAAGGAGACATGAAGCTGAAAAGTTTTCAGTTAGCCGGAGCGATGGAAAGCTAGTCACAGCGATTCAAGGACTACCTTGCTGAAAGGGGAATCAAGAGACTCGTCACTCTCCCCTACACTCACCAACAGAACGGTGTAGCAGAGAGGATGAACGGAACCCTCCAGAACACCATGCAAAAGCTGCTGACTGGGATGCAACTGCCCAACTCGCAGTGGCTGGAGGCAATGAATCATGCTGTCATGCTGCAGAATCTTCTGCCGTCAAGCTCCCTGCCAAACAACGCATCACCGCATCTGCTGTGGACGGGAAAGCAGGGCAGCACAAAACTGTTACGATTATTTGGCTGCATGGTACAGTACCGTCCGCACACTGCACGAGCTGGATGCTTTTCGTAACGGGCAAGATGGGGACTGCACCTCGGCATAAAAAAACATTACAAGGCTTGGAAAATCTTCAACGTCGAGGATAAGGCAACAGTGCCAGCACGTGACGTGATTTTCTACGATAACCTCATGCTCAACCATTACCTGGAGAACATCGCAACCAATCAGGACCCGTCCGGTGGCTTTGCAAGAGCACGCGCGTTCGCTTCGACCGAAAATGAAGCTAACCTGGAGGATCAAAACGTCCTCGACGTGTCAGCAGCTACAAGACCACTTCCCTACCATTCCATCGACATGCAGATGGACGACGACAACCCATGCGAAAGCGCGAATGCCGAAGCCTACTACCACTTTGCCGACACTGGTTACGTAACACCCCACATATTCGACACAAATGTTTCAGAACGAGTAGGACCATTTTTCATACCTGACACTGAAGCAGGCGATGAAGCAGGTTATCCTGAGGATCCGACGCTTCCCCGCTACACCGAGACTGGGCTGCAGATTCTCGGATTGGTAGCAGCCGTGCATCCTCCGCCGCCACCGCCAGTCAAAGAACCAAAGTCTGTCAAGCGCGCGCTGCAAGGGCCACACAGGGAGACATGGCATGATGCAATGGATAGGGATTTAGCGGCACTGCACGAACGCAACACCTGGAAGCAAATCCTGATTTCACAGACCAATGAAAAAACGGTATTGTCAGAGAAATGGGTTTTCTGCGTCAAGACAAAGGGAGACGGGTGCATTGAGCGGTTCAAAGCCTGATGGGTCATTTACAGATTTGAACAATAGCATGGCAACGACTACACCGAAACATTCGCTCCGAGTCAGCCACCACACTTCGCTTCGAATTCTCTTCGCTGTTGCCGCTACACGCAGCCTCCTTCTACGCCAAATCAATGTTGCCATTGCGTTTCTCTACGCCCCAGTCGACGCCGACATTTTCGTTGAGCAACCCCACGCCTATGTCGACGACCCAACACTGGTCTGCCAGCTCCTCAAACCCCTCTATGGGATCAAGCAAGCACCACGCCTGTGGCAGCAGTACCTACACCACGTTCTCACCAACATGGGCTTTGCCCAGCTACCATATGACCAGGGCATGTACCGCTTGTCCCGTAGCAGCGACAACGTCCTTCTAATCGTCTACGTAGACGACCTTCTCTACGTCGGCTCCACCACTTCCATCACGGTCTGGTTCGAAGGGCAGCTAGAACTCCAGCTCATAATTACGGTATCACCAACAGACATATAGTACCTCAGCCTCAACTTCACCGACGGACCCGAAACCATCCAATTATCGAAATCGAAATACGCCGACAACATCGCTCGTAGATTTGAATTATCCCTGCTACCTATTGCTACTGTGTTCACCTACACATCGCCAACATCCGCATCGACCGCCTCGCTACTCGTACTAGCTAGGATCCATGAATACCAGCAAAAGCTTGGCTGTTTGCTATTTGCCGTCGTCACCTGCCATCCTGACCTCTCCTACGCTGCTAGTCAGCTTGCTACCTACCTTAAGCAACCTGAAGGGGGGAATCTGATAGAACTCGACCGCGCACTCCACTACTTCGTCTCGACCCTGACGATCGGACTAACCTACCACAAGAACGCCACTACTAAAACCGAACTCATCGCCTACGTTGAAGCCGATCACGCTGGCGATAAGGACAACCGCTGCTCACGCACCGGCTACATCTACTGCCTAGAAAATATCGGCTCTATTTCCTGGCACTTGGGAAAGCAGGATCTAATCGCCCTCTCATCTGCTAAAGCTGAATATATCGCCCTTTGCGTAGCTACAAAGGAAGGAGTGTACCTGCACGAACTACTCGAAGAAGCGAAGATTGCCGAGTTACCGAGATTCTCTCTCTTCTGCGACAACCAATCGGCAATCAGAATCGCCAATAAAAACGGATTCGCAAACAGGACGAAGCACATCTCACTTCGTTACTTCTTCGTTAAGGATGAGATCGAGCAAGGTCGCCTTCAATTGGTCTAGTACCCCACCACTCAAATGGCAGCCGACTACCTGACCAAAAAGCTGATGAAGGCCAAGTTCTAGTACTGCATGCTGCTGACTGGACTGCAACACGTCAGCGACCTCGACCAAGTCGACACTCCAGAAATGAAGGAGGGTGTAGGAAATGATAAAAATACTTAAGGCATTTCCAAAATCTCGCATGAGTATACGAAATACGCGAAGACTACAACTGCGAGGATTACCGAGTCAACACTGCTACAGTACCCCTGACAATTCACACATGTGACGACACCTTACAGAGGTTACGAAAAGGCAACAGTCGCGGACCGTTGACCATGCAACCCAACAATCAGAATCGCAAGAGTCAAGAGTCAGTGTGACAGCAAGGACAAATAATCATCCCGAAATTACAGTATGGGTGGTTACCCGAGTCGTCTTTATCGAGGCGTAAAAAGGGAATGTACCCCTCGAAGTGCAAAACAGTTAGACTCTTAATATTTTCTTGTAATACTATATGAACCTTGTCTTAAATTATATATTTGATATATAATATTAGGCTTGGTAGTTGTTACTGAAACCTACTGTAGAGGATGCAATCCCCTCCTTGTATCCCTCCCTCATCCTAGTCTCTCTCTCTTTTCTCTCGTCAACTCTCGTTCCTAAAACTCTCGCCATTCCCTAGCTTCCCTAGCTACCTAGTGTCCTAGCTCTCGTAACATGGTAACAGAGCAGATCGCTCCTCGTGGGCCTACTCCCCACACTTCCGCCACGTACTCCTCTTGTCCCTTTTGTGCCACCGCCGCACCTCGCCGAGCTGCCATGGTGTCCTCGACGCACAGCCGTGGCGGCCATGTCGAGGTGCCGTGGCGGCCTCGCCGCATGGTTGCCTTGTCGAGCAGCCCTGCCGGCCTTGCCGCACTGACGTGGCAGCTTCGCCGAGCTGTCATGCCTCCGTGCCGCCGTTCTGCCATCCCGCCGTGTCCTCGTGTCCCCATCCCGCCATGCCGCCGTGCCACGGCCAGCTCCCTGGCTTAAAGCGTCGGCCAGCTCGCCCACACGCCAGCCAGCGCCGCAGCCGCGGCATCTCGCTGCAGCCACACCCTCTCCCTGTGCCAACCCTCTACCTCCTGCTGCAGCTGCTGTCTTCTACCCGGTCATCGCCGAGTCATGCCACACCGACGAGAGCCGCGGCAGTCGCCGCCTGCCGTCATCGACGCAGCCGCCTTTAGCAGGAGCTCCGCCGCTGTCGTCGTTGAGGCCGCCCAGACGCCGCCAGCTGCCTCTCGCTGGGGGTGTCATCGCTCCGCACGAGGGCTAGATACCCGGCTGGCCACGAGCAGGGGGTGTCAGGGGTTAGGGGGTGTGTTTGTTGGGTGGGCTTGCGTCTACCAAACCTAGAGGGTGTGTTCAATTATATATTTGATATATAATGTTAGGCTTGGTAGTTGTTATTGAAACCTACTGTAGAGGGTACAATCCCCTCCTTGTACCGTAATCCCCCGTATATAAAACCATATGGTGGATATAAAAATTCACTAAAAAAAATGAGTGCGTGTTAACAGTGGCCCGGAAAAATATAACGCCCATGTGTTATGCAAAATGCAAAATGAATGTGAATGTTCCAGGCCCTATTTTCCCATAAGGGTGCGGAGTGGCTGCTAACGAGGCATGAAAATTTGATTCTCCCATTTCCCCAACAATATCGTAACCCCCTGGCCCAACGGTTTCAGTTCCCCCCCTTCCCCAACAATTTCGATTCCCCCTTCACCCACAATTTCGATTCCCCCTTCCCCTGAATTTCGAATCCCCCTTCCCCCTACAATTTCGATTCCCCCTTCCCCCACAATTCGATTCCTCATTCCCCACAATTCGATTCCTCATTCCCCACAATTCGATTCCTCATTCCCCACAATTCGATTCCCAACAATTCGATAATCAACTTCGATTTGGGCGGTCAATCTCCTCTCGATCTTGCTAGGGATTCAATTATGCGCGATTTCATCCTGCTCGGTTTTTGCAGATGAGCGGACCTTGTAATACAAGAACAAATACAGTTTTGAAACGAATGAAAGGATGAGAGTGTTATGTAAAATTCAATGTAAAAAAAACGGGTGCTATAAAAAATGCACCGTATCATAAGCTCCCCCCCCCCCGTATTAACCACCCATGGAGTGACTATTTCGGCGGGTGTTATATACGGGGGATTACTGTATCCCTCTCTCTTCCTAGTCTCTCTCTCTTTTCTCTCGTCAACTCTCGTTCCTAAACCTCTCGCCATTCCATGGCTTCCCTAGCTACCTAGTGTCCTAGCTCTCGTAACACCTTGTATCCCTTAGCTATAATCAATCACTTGTTCTCACATACCAGTACAAGAGTTCAACTCAAGACTTCCGCTGTGCTATCAAGCACTCTATTACAAGGACTTAGCATTCTGAAAAGATCCTAGGGCTATTATCAGCCCAACACACGTCAGCAATGGTCGAGAATTTCTCGACCGCTTTCCGAGGCCCAGAACTGACTCTGTTGTCAGCGCTCAACAGAGATTGGTCAAGGACACCTGACACCATGACTCATTTTATCAGACTATTTACTCTGATTAGTCTGAAATCTCAGGCCGGTTTTTTTGCCAAACCTGAATTTCCATATAAGGCATTTTCCCAATCTTGATCGATTCAGACTTAGACTTTGGGGATCCTGAAAAAATCAGAGTTCACGCTAACCCAGTACTGAGTTTTCAGAGTACATCGGGTACGAAACTTGAAACAGATTTCCATGGGGCATGCAAGATCCCCATAATTTTCGCCTGCCATCAGTGCTTCCCGCCCGCGTTACATGCAAAATCCACACTTAGCAGAAAATTCCGCCAAGTCCAATGTATACTCTGCCCACAGTGGGCACTTTGCTACCCAGCACGGCAAAAATGCTGCCACGCTGAGCCACTAAGGACCGCAGATTCTGCTCTATTGCTCTCTGTGCATACGCGAACCTCGGGCCCGTGCCCTCTGTGCCAGCCTTGCAGACCTTTCAAGAAAGGTGCGACACGGGTTTGATGGACCCCTTCTTCTCCAGTCGTTCCTTACCCATCAGCTTTGAACGCACTGCTTCAAGTTTTATAGGGTTAATCGTTCCATTTGTTCATTTGTCTGAGACACAGGCATAGTTGTAGTCACTTTCTTTAGTTTCTACTTGTCGTTTCTCCTCTCGCCATGCCTGAAAAGGATGGCGCCGACGATGCTCCTGCTGATGGTGATGAGCCGCGCAGCAGTAAGGATCCTGCCGTAGTGCCAAGGAATGCCCTAGACATCTTGCGGCCCGTTGCCACATCGGCTCCTCCGCCTTTTGTCGCCACAACCGTTGTTGACGAGACACCGTGCGATGAGCCATCGTTGCCTAGTAGACCTGCCCCCGCTCCCTTCGTTCTCCCACCAGCCATAGCATCTTCTAGCAGAGGGCCAGTGGATCATATTGACTGCGCCACCGCTTCTACCATTCGTTATAGTGTGACATGCGGCATCTACTGTCTCTTCGGCGAAAAAACAACGTACAACGACGTATACGCAGCAGCATATCAACCTTGGTGGCCAGATTCGCCCTCCCTCACCACCGCGCTCACCTCCCCCTGTCACCCGCCCTGATGAACAGCCACCACCGAAGCTAAGTACAAAGGAGTTGATTGAGCAGAAGTACCAAGTCGCTGAGGCTAAGTACAAGAATGATTGGCTGTGTTATTTCCCCTGGCTTGTACTTGCCCGTACTAAGGAAGGCTACCCCGCCCTTAAGTGCAGCGTTTGCCGAGCCTTCGGCAAAGAAACGACGAAGTATTCAAGGCCAAGCAACGGCGGGCGAGATCTCCTGACACAGACGATGCGCATCCATGAACACTCGACAGTCCACGAAGAGGCGGTTCGCCGGCAGCTCGAGATTTAGAAGGAATTTGAAGACAAGCAGCAGAAGATGACAAGCTTCGCCACCGTCGATGTCGAAGGCCGCCGCGTCATCTATCTTTTGCGGTGCGTGGAGTTTCTTTGCAAGAATGACGCTCCTATCGCCATGTTTCCCAGGCTGCTTCGTTTCACGGCAGAGCAAGACACACCAGACATACCTCTCCAGTCCTATGGAGTGTATCTCACCAGGTAAGGCTACCTTGTTTTCGCCGGTCGATGGTTGGATTTTGGTATCAGCCATGTAAAATTTCAATGCATTTGCAACTCTAATTAATGACTGTTTCAGTTCTGATTATGCCACTGCAGGTACGGGTTCCAGCAGATGGTCAACTGTCTGTCAACTCATCTGCTTGCTACTCAGATGGAGCAAATCAAGAGCTCACCTTACCTCGGCATCTCATGCGACGAGAGCACCAACCGCACACGGGGAAAGGATCTGATCGTCTACATCACATTCATGCGGCTGCCTCGAGTCGTCACCGAATTCCTAGCCCTGCTAAAAGTTGACAAGTGCGATGCCGCTTCTCTCTTGGCCACTCTCCTAGTCCACCTGGAGTCGTCCGGCATTGACCTTCAATGCATCAACACAGACGGCGCGTCGGTGATGGTCGGGCGAGACAACGGGCTTGTCGCGCGCTTGCGAGACATCATCCCGCACCTCCTTTCCTCCCACTGCATCGCCCCCAGGTTTGTTAAAATATTCCTTGCTGTTTGTTTATGTTTTTATATTTCCGTACGCTAACTACTACCCGTGTGGGTACATGCAGAGAAGCACTTGCTGTGAAGGACGCTGCCGCTTCATGTCCATTCCTTGACATGGTCGACAAGGTCACTCGCACCCTTGCGGACCTTCTCGGCCAGTCAAGTTTATGGAGCAGTCGTTTCAAGCATCTGCAGCGGGCAATTCACAACACGAACCTTGAGGTTCAAGGCATCCATCAAGTTCGATGGTTGTCTAGGGGAAAGGCAATCCGACGCCTGTGTAAAGTGTTGGGTGCTGCGATTGTCCTGCTGTATGAGTATGAGCATCCCCTGTATGAGGTTTTGATTTCGTATACGTTTCAGTTTTGCCTCTTCTACCTGGCCGACATGCTGGCACTCATGAACGACCTCAACCTCAAGTTCCAGAAGAGAGAGGTGACATGTTGTCTGCAAGCGTGGTGTTCTCCTCTGGTGCAACTACTCATGTCTTTCCCTCACCTTTGTGTCCTCCCCTCCACACCGCAGGTCGACGTCACAGAGGTGGCAACGGACATCGACGAGACATTGGGGGATCTGCAGCACCGCTATGTCGAGTGCGGGGAGGTTTTCGGTGTCGGCGCCAAAAACACATGGCTTTCGGCGTTCCATACGGTGTACCAATGAAACACCTGGGCGCCGATCATGCAGAATCATCACGAGGTGGAGAGCTTCCACCAAGGCCTAGCAAACTACCTCACGAAGACGGACTCAAGCAGGCAAGTCCAACAGTAGTGTTGTTTTTGAATCACCACCTTCCATTCTACTTGCCTAGTGTGCACAACATTGCCGCCCTTGCCGACCGCCTTTAAACCCCCTTTGTTATCCGCCTTCACTCTATGCATTTCCTACTGCCTTTCTTCCGCCTTTGTTTTTGTGTCTTGTGTCAGGCGCTGGCCCAATCTGATGCGCCTGTGGCAGGCCTGCGCCGTATTGCCTCTGTCAACAGTCGAATGCGAGAGGAGCTTCTCTTGACAGAACGTGATTAATTCCTGGGTTTGGCTCACTCTGCAACGCGCCCCTCTCCGAGTTGATGGCCATCCCGCTGTTGCAGTACGACATCAATTGGACCGAAGCCCTGGCGACCTGGCGAGAGAAGCCGAGACACCCAGCACGATCTGTTGTCTTCGCATCTACGGAACGTAAGCACAGCTAGAAGACCCTGGAGGGTGAGGTGGCGGGAGACACATCGGGTGATGGACAGGGGGAGGTGCCAGAGTATATAGGGGAGGGGTGGGCTGAGGAGGATGGGGGTGATGATGAGGATGATGCGGCTCCAAGAATAGACGACGACGACCCTTTGCTGTCCGACAATGAGGGGGGTGATGATGATGAGATTACAGTAGGTGCGCCGGAGTTCTAGGAGCTTGTTAGTTAGTTAGTGATTGCTTGGTGGTAATAGTACGGTAGTTGTAGGCTCCTGTCCAGTGTAGGAAGATGTAGGCTTCGTAATAACATGTAACCCTGAATGTACTTGCACGATCCTGAGGATTTCAGACTTGCCCATCTCCGGACTCAGACATTTCAGAGTCCCTATATTCTGGCTGAAGGCATTTCATACTATTTTTTTTGGGGGGGGGAGTTAGCTCAGAGTGCCTTTTTTTGAAACGTCAGCCCTGCCTGGCACTGCTGGATGAATCTCCCGCCATTTTCTGGTGCACCGAGTCGACTATCAGAGTATGCTATCTCTGTATTAGACTCCTCATTAGCAGCTGCTCCGTGAAGTACTCGCCTCACAGTGCCTGTTCCAAGCCAAATTCATTTTGCATTTTACATAAGACATGGGCTTAATATTTTTCCAGCCTACTGTTAACACCCATTCGTATTTTTGATGGATTTTTGTCAATACCTTAGGGTGTTATATATGGGGGAATACATCGGGGTGATTACGGTATGTGTGCCATAAACTTACGGTTCTACTCGGGAGGGATATGGTAATTCTTGCCTTCTGATTTCCACTTGTTACTCAAGGGTGATGGAAGAAGCATCACCACAGTATCTCTGTTCGAACAAAAAAACATCGAAGTTGCATCATCAGCCTTGCTTACTGCCCTCTGCTAGACCTCACTTGCAGCCACTTCCCTAAGCCATCAGACCAGGAAAAAGAGTTGCCACTGCCGTACGAGCTCTTTGGCACTGGAGAAGCTCGTCTACCAACCCTTCTGAATATGAGTGCGCATGGCGATCATTCTCTGCTTCCTCCACGTTTTCCCACTCTTCCTCCTTGTCGAGGCAGTGCTTGTCAATGAGGGCTGTGAGGCGGTATGCCACCTCCTTCATGCTGGGGCGCCGTATGCCCGGCGCCTTGATGCAGTCCAGCGCCAAGTCGGCAAACTCCAGTGTGGCCTCATCCGTTGCCTGCAGCTTGCTGTCCTTGCACTCGTCCAGCTCGTATGCCTCCACCAATTTCACTGCCTGCAGGGCACCCAGGGAGGAGGAAGTCAGTGTATGGGAGTCACACTAAGAGGGAAAAGGGTGCGAGGCAACATGAAAGTCGAACATTGATGTACTTTAAGCCGGAGTCCAGTGTTTCAGTAGGTTTTGCAAGTGTGAAATGTTGAAGATTAAGTGGCCCGTGAGGTTTCCAATTCAACGAGGGGTGTGACACAATTTGCAAGAGAGCATAATTTTTGTGATTTGAGATCTTGTGATTTCGCCCGTCGTCCTCCAATCGAGTCTAGGTTGGGCGTTCATTCACAATACTTAACAAAAAAGCTAGACCCTGGTTTTAAGCGACTATTCAAGTAACGAGTTTGGATCAGGATTCGACATGGGATGGACATACCCACCCATTCTCTGATGTGCGACCCCTGGAGCTTGTGGGGCAGCTGGCCACTCAGCAACTCCAGTAGCACGATGCCAAAGCTGCAATCAGTCAGAAAATCCGATGTCGAGGGGGCATAGGAACGAGTGAAGTTGAAGATAAACAATAACAAACATAGGTTCATGGAGACTTCAATCGCAAACAGTCGAGAATCACTAGTGGTGCAGTTTCGTGCTAGCTGCATAAGAGCAACCAATCTGCACCTGAATACATCACTCCTAGCAGTGATGATGTTGGTGCGGTTGTAATCTGGGTCCACATAGCCCGGAGTGCCCGCCACTCTGTTTGCATCGGCATCACCATGAGTGAGCAGCTTGAGCAGCCCAAAGTCGGTCACCTTGGCGTGCATGTCGGCAGTCCCAAGGATGTTGGCCGGCTTGATGTCACGGTGAATGATGGGAGTTCCAAACCCGTGCAGGTACGCCAGCCCCTCCGCTGCTCCCTGCGCCAGGCGCAGCCTCTGGCGCAGTGAGAGCGGGTCTAGAGGAGCAATCATGAGAGAGAAACACAAAGAGGGCACTCGTATAAGCAGCGTTGTCACATTCTGAGTGAAACAAGGCATGGCCGGCAACCTTCTAATGCGATGTGAGTGAAACTCACTCTTGATCTTGTAGATGTGGTAGTGGAGGCTCCTATTGACCACGAGCTCGTACACCAAGATCTCCTCTTGCTTGCCCATCTCGATGTTCTGGTCCAGACAGAAGCCCAGCAGCCGCACCAGATTCACATGGTGGAGAGACACCATGGCTCGCACCTGGGTAAAAGCAGAGAAACGTTGCAAAGAAAATGACCACATTTAAAGAAAAGGAAAAGAAAAAAATATAAACAAGTGCTTTCACTATAGTCACAGCACAGTAAACCCAGTTTCCTCTGCCGGGCCATGAGGAAACAACGAATGCAGGGAATTAGAAAGGCAGCTAATAGCAAGCAGCAGGGTAGGGCCCTCACCTCCGTTTCAAAGTCGTTTGTCATGACAGTGGACCGCTTGATAGCCCACAGCTGGCCCTGCAGTGACACGCCCTTGTAGACAATGCCAAAGCCGCCCCTGCCAAGCACGTTCTCCTTGGACCAGTTGTCGGTTGCCTTCACCATCTGCTGCAGCGTGAATTGCTCGCACACATCCAGACCCTCCCACTTCTCTGTGCACACACAAAGGGCAGAGAGAAGGATGAATGACGGGAAAAATTGCAGGGAAGGTGGTCACCTCAAGGGTTCGGATGAGTGGACAAGGAATTTCGGGCAGCAGGGAGACAGAGCTGGTCTATTGTGTGAAAGGGCTGTGTGTAGGATTTCTGGCAGGCAGAGCAGGGGTGCAGGGAAGGGGGGGTGCAGGCGGGGGTGCTGGGTAAGAGGTCTGGGAGAGGGAGAGGAAGAGGGAGAGGGCGAGGCAGCATGAGAGCAGGGATGGGGTCTCACTTGGTCCACGGGGCCACAGCAGCCATGCGAGCACAGCAGCCAGCAGCATGAAGCCAGCAAAGCAGCCCACCGCAATGGTTACTATGGCGCTCGCGAACAAAGAGGACACTGCGGCGGGGGTCGGAGGGGAAGGGGAAAAATGGGGGCGAGCGGAGGAGACAAGGTGCGGTTGATGAGGTCTAATGAGAATATCCACATGGGAAAGGAAATGGGGGAGGGGCAGTGGAGGTGATGCAAGGTGTCATGAGGTTGGGAAAAAAACATCTGCATGGGACGGCTGTCAACGTAACACTGCATACCAATGGGGCAAGCAGCTGGGCAAGGCAGGCTCACCAATGGTGGTGGTGGAGTTGACAATGGCGCATGTGGACCCATTGCCTGAGTCGATGGCAGAGTACCCGGCATCACACTGGCATGTGAAGTTGGAGGTGGAGGCCGGTGCAGGCGGCACACACGCCCCATGGCCGTCACACGGGCCGTTGACGGTGATGCTGCAGAACGCATGGCCGGCTGCCGCGCTGCGCTGGGTGGCGTTGGACAAGCATGACACATCTGGGGTGAGGGTCAGGTAGTTGTGCGACAGACTCACCCTCACACTCTTGCCTGCCCCCGCCACATAGTAATCTCTAAGGCCAGAGATGTCACTGACACATTTTCCAACATACGCAGCAATGCTGGTGTCCCCCAGGCCTAGGTTGTTGGCCTCATTGATCTCAATAGGGCAGACCTGGCAGCCCTTGGCAAAGAGCATGGCATCGCCGTAGAAGTAGTTGTGAGCCAAGTTGATGAGGGCGTTCTCATCTGCCACCATGTTCCTGAAGTTGCGGTTGATGCGCCCATACAGACTGTTGCCGCTCACATCACTGGGGGGGGTGCAGAGGTCAGAGAGGAGGGCAACAACGAATGCAAGCCACCCAGAATGCTAGCCTCTTGCTGCTGTTTGCACTGACCAAAAGGGCGTGAGTAGCTGCACGCAATAAAGGCACTGATTATTGAGTAGCTGGGCTGGTTGGCTTACATTTGGTACTGTTGAGGTCAGTGATGAATCACTACCCGTTTTTGTCCCCTCCCCTCTAGTCCGGGTGCTGTATGACTTGAACAACCTCGAGTGCAATGCCACGAGGCTCCCTGCCACCACTATCAGAGGGCCCACTCACTGAGGAGTGGACGAGGGAGAGGCAGGCAGAGAGAGCAGGCATAGAGAGCAGGCAGAGAGAGCAGGCAGAGAGAGCAGGCATAGAGAGCAGGCAGAGAGAGCAGGCAGAGAGAGCCCTCACATCTGTTCAAGCTTCTCCAGGCGACTGATGGCAGATGGCAGACTGCTTATGAGATGGTTGTTGGCCAGATAGCTGCAGGAACGTGGAGGGTAGGAAGATTGCAGAGAGCAGCGGAGTAAGGGAGAAGGGTGAGGAGTGACGCAAGAAAGCACCACGTGCAGAGTAGGGGAAGTGCGTGGTGCCAAGGTCACCACACACCCCAAAAACGAACACTCCATGGGCTGTTACGGCTCACAGGTGTTTGAGATTCGTCATGTTGAATATGGCAGCTGGGATGGAGTCCGTCAGTAGGTTGTCGTTGAGGATACTGCAGGGGCATGGGGGGGAGGGCAGTGCACATCAGAACGCTGCTGCTAGGTGCAAGGCTAGCATTGACAGAAGATGAGACCTGCCTGAGAACCTCCGGGTAAGAGGATGGCATTCTGGCTCGACAACGCACACGTGCAGTGCAGAGAATGTGCTGACGGGCACATGTTGACGGGCACATGTTGATGGGCAGGTGCTGATGGGCACGTGTTGGCGGGCATGTGCTGACGGGTACGTGCTGACGGGCACGTGCTGACGGGCATGTGCTGACGGGCACGTGCTGACGTGCAGGTGGTGACGGGCACGTGCTGACGGGCACGTGCTGACATGCAGGTGGTGACAGGCACGTGGTGGCGGGCACGTGGTGGCGGGCACGTGGTGGTGGGCACGTGGTGAGGGGCACGTGGTGAGGGGCACGTGGTGGCAGGCACGTGGTGACGGGCAGTTGACGGGCACATGGTGACGCCCACGTGTTGACGGGCACGTGTCGGCGGGCACGTGTCGGCGGGCACGTGTCGGTGGACACGAGTCGGCGGGCACGTGTCGGCGGGCACGTGTCGGTGGGCACGTGTCGGCGGGCACGTGTCGGCGGGCACGTGTCGGCGGGCACGTGTTGGCGGGCACGTGTCGGCGGGCACGTGTCGGCGGGCAAGTGTTTGCGGGCACGTGTTGACGGGTACGTGTTGACGGGCACAGAAATCTCACATGGCGTCCAGTGTGGAGAGGGTGGAGATGGAGCCCGGAATGGGCCCGGTGAAGTTGTTGCTGCTGAGAGCCCTGGGCACCAACACACGAGAGGCAGCAACAGCGCTGATAGCGATACAAGTGATGACCTGCTGCTAGACGCCACAGGTGCAAGGCGCGCAAACGGACGTCACGAAATACAGGAATATATACATACAGAGGGAGGGAGAAGGGGGGGGAGGGGACTGCACGGGGGGAGGGGGGAGAGGCTTACAGCTTAGTAAAGCTGACATTCCAGAGCGAGAAGTCTAGTAACGGGCCCGTGAAGCCGTTGCCTCCCATGCTACTGCACAGTGCAACAGAGGCAGACGAAGACTCGAGGGGCATGAGAGGTGGGGTGACGGCGGGGCATGCAGGGGAGGCAGCACATGCAGTGGTGGGAGCACATGCAGTGGTGGCAACACATGCAGTGGTGGCTACATATGCACTGGTGGACAACACATGCAGTGGTGGGCAACCCATGCAGTGGTGGCAACACATGCAGTGGTGGGCAACAACCACAGTGGCGGCAGCACATGTAGTGGTGGTGGCACTACTTACAACGTGACAAGAGAGGAGGACGCACTGAGCATCGGTGGGAGGCCCCCCGAAAGGAAGTTGTTTGCCACTTGCCTGCGAAACTAGAGGAGAGTAAATAGAGAGAGGAGGGGGTTTGCATGTTTTAGATGCAAGGAAATAGCCCACACACATGCATACATGCAGTGTCGATGTAAATAGATACAAAGCCGGGAAACAGATGTAGAATTCAAGGGCGAAGGCATGTAAGAAAATAACATTGAAAACGAGTAGCAGGCATACGACTTATATTTGAGTTAATTCTGCGGCAAGTACTTGCGAATTACTACTTAACATTCAACTCAGAGGAATGAGTGGTTTTGTGTATGATACTTGTGCACATATCAGTAACCATACTTGCATTTGCACTCAGCTCTAAAGCATAAACCTTAAAACACTGGAGAAGTAGAGGATCGGTGGAGTTACTTACAGTGCGTAAAGTACAGAGAGCTGAAATAGGGCAGTTGAGATAGAGCCATGGAATTTGTTGTCACTGAGATCACTGCCCAAGAGTGCAAAGAATGATGCCGGAGTGACTAGGTTATTTCATCTTGTACATCCGTGCACAAGCCAAAAGAGGACGAATAGACGTGCTAGGGTAAGGGCTCGTCAGCTCCAAGCCTTTGCCCCGCTCGGCGATTCCTCGTCGCTCGTTTGTGTCCCATCCCTTTTGATTCACATTGCAGTCCCTTGTCAGCCTTTCTGTTTTATTTTGCGCTGTTGCACCTACCAGCACCCATGCTGCACCCACCGGCACCCATGCTGCACCCACCAGCACTCATGCTGCACCCACCAACACTCATGCTGCACCCACCAGCACTCATGCCACTCCCACCAGCACTCGTGCTGGGTTGGGCAGTGTTGCCACTCACATGTCCAGCAGGTTGACAAGCTCCGTCAACTCACGAGGGATGGACCCAGAGAAGCTGTTGTTGCTCAAGTCCCTGCCATTGCCATTGCCATTGCCACAGCCAAATGCAATGTGAGATGTTAAGATGGCGGTGGTTGCCCCAAGTGGTATTACTGAAAAAAAGTGTTTGCATCACAGTTTGTTGAATATAACAATAGCTGCATCTAATAGCCCCCCATGCAATGCATCCTGTCGTTGGTCAAGGCCGCAACTGCGAGTGCATGTCGTACAGTACACCAAGGCCCTTGTGGTGCAGAAGAGGCCTGGGGAAGGTTCCTGTGAAGTGGTTGTTCTTTATGCTTCTGGAACAGGCCAAGGCGTGTGTGGTGAGTGAGAAGGTGATGAAATGGATGCGCAGATGCATGAACAAACTCATGTACAAGGGCTTGTGGGAAAACACACATGGAGGCGGTGGTGCACAGGCCACCAGACCCAAACACACACACGTGTACACAATAATAAATGCACACGTGCATTCGCGCTTGTTGGCACCGCAAACATGTGGGCATGCGCAGTAATGGAGAGAGGCAAGCATGTGAGCATAGGAGCACACAAGTGAATGACCATGCACCATGGGCCGAACGCAATGAAATGAGAGTAGAAAAGAGCCCGCAATGATACCCAGGAATACGGCCCTTGGAATGAGCACAGTCGCTACCCAAGCTGTTGCTGCATGCCACCCAGGTAGGCGAGAGGAAGCTGTTGGTGCATGCATGGGGTGAGAGATGGACGTGCGGACGAAGTGCAACTCACATGTACGAGAGGGCCTTGAAAGCTGTGAAGGACGCTGGAAGCACACTGGAGAAGTTGTTGCTGTGGAGGATTCTGCGCAGCGCGAGAATCCAAGAGAGAGGCTCAGGTGCTGTGCTGCGTGAAGCAGACTATTGGAGGCACAAGGAGTCACAGCAAGGTGGGAGCATAGAGGCAGCAGCTGAGGTGGCCACTCACATGTCTGTGAGCCATGGAAACTGAGCCACTCACACGTCTGTAAGCCATGGCATCTGAGCCACTCACATGTCTGTGAGCCATGGCATCTGAGCCACTCACATGTCTGTGAGCCATGGCATCTGAGCCACTCACATGTCTGTGAGCCATGGCATCTGAGCCACTCACATGTCTGTGAGCCATGGCATCTGAGCCACTCACATGTCTGTGAGCCATGGCATCTGAGCCACTCACATGTTTGTAAGCCATGGCTTCTGAGCCACCACATGCAGGCCCGAGCTGAGGCTATTGTTGCAAATGTCCCTGTCAAGTGGGGTACGCACGACAAAGACAGCAAGCAAAAAAGTGAGGCTGGGATGACCAAGCAATGAATACAGCGCAGCAGTGAACAAGCAGTGTCGTGGGATGTCCAACGAATCCTGTGCTGCCATCATTCTTACGGGCTGGCATCATGCATTTTGGCAGCAGTTCAGCACAAAAGGGCCAGACGGCAGCAGCGAGAGGAGAGGCATACAGAGTGCTCATGGCGGTGAGCCTGCTGAAAGCACTGAGAATGCCCCCTGTGAACAGATTGCTGGACAGTTGCCTGCAGCCAGGGCAGCCCAACAGACAGTAGCGCACAGGGCAAGGAGAAGGAGGGGGAAGGGAGTAAAGATTGGGACGTGCCTGGATCGAATCGAGAAGAGGGTGCAGCCAGGAGGGGAGGCTCAGTAGCCAGAAGAATGGGAGGTGTGGAGATGAGTAGATGGCATTGGTACCTCGGCAATGCGGAGGGTGGGGGCTTACAGTTCGACGAGATTGGGCAGTGCTAGGTATGGCGGGATGGGTCCACTAAAGGCATTGTAGCCAAGCCATCTGGACAGGCAGGCAGGACATGTGACATGTGGCTCAGTCAACCAGCCCCCGCATCCAAAAGCCATGGGACACAAGCTTGGAGAAAGGCGGATGTAGGAATGGGGGCGTGGTGATTGGAGAATGGAGGAAAGGCAGAGGCAGAGGATGGATCGAACAGGTATCAAGGAAGGGAGTGAGGCAGGGGTGGAGAGGCATGGGGAGAAAAAGAGGAGAAAGAGAAAGAAGAGGAAGGAAGAGAAGAGAGAGCGCCCATGAGAAAGGGGCAAAGAGCAAGAAGGAGGGGCAGTATGAGTCAGAGAAAGAAGAGGAATCGAGAATTGTGGTTTGAAAGTGTAGTAGGGGGCGGGAGCCGGGAGGCAGAGAGGAGAGGGACGCACAGAATTTGAATGTTGGTGGAGAAGGCCGGAGGTATCGAACCGGAAGCAGCCAGTGCCGCACAGCAGCCAGTGCCCCACAGCAGCCAGTGCCGCACAGCAGCCAGTGCCCCACAGCAGCCAGTGCCGCACAGCAGCTAGCGCCGCACAGCAGCCAGTGCCGCACAGCAGCCAGTGCCCCACAGCAGCCAGTGCCGCACAGCAGCCAGTGCCGCACAGCAGCCAGTGCTTCACAGCTCTTGCAGGTTGACCAGGGATGACCAGCTCTTGGGCAGGTAGCCGTCCAGGTTTTTGCGACCCAGGGACCTGCGAGGCAACGGACGGGCAGATGATGGCGTTTCAGCCAGCAGAGGATCGCAAGAGAGGCCTGGGCAGAACTGGCAAGAGAGGCGCTTCTCTTGCTTGTCCTGCTTCATGAGGCAATGCCACACACCCGTCCATAGCATTCAGGCAAGCGTCTGGTTGAAGGATTTGCAAGTGACTTGGACAAGACTCGGAAAAAAAAGCTTACACACTGTAATGATATCTCGACCCCCATGCCCGCCCCATTCCTATCCCATGTGTGCTGCACTCACAGGCTGGTCAGTGCTGTGAGCAGCGAGATGTCGTCAGACAGCAGGCCCTCCCGCCTTTCATCATCAGCGTTCACATTCCTGCGCGCACAGGCAGGCAGAGCAAGACTCTGACCCTCCATACTGAGACTGGACTCCCCATATCAACAATCAACGCCACTGTGGCATGACTGCCCCCCATGCATTGTGCTGTGCAGCAGCAAGGGGATGAGCCACTGGCTGTGGCAAACACTGACAATAGAGGCGTAAGTGGGTGGGAGGAATTTACAGGGAGTGGAGGTTGGAAAGCCGAGTGACCCAATCGGGAAAGTCCACGGCACAGAGGTACGATAGGTCTCTGCAGGGAGGAAGGCAAAGAGGCCAGCACATGGAAAGGCGAATAGCAGGAGATGGCCGTTCTGTCGGGTGACGGGAGAGAGAAGATCTAATGGTGCACGTCATCAAGCTTGCTGACCTTGGACTTGTGGGCAGCTTACAGTGCAGTGAGGGCAGTCTAGTATCGGATCTCCCTGGGCATTTCCCCCGTGGCATTGGTGAATGAACTGAGTGTGACTTTTGAGGGTGTGGTGGAACCGTTTGTAGCAGCCTTACCAAAGGCAGACCACAAGCATCTACTGGAGGATTTGAATATGGTGGAGGACCCGGACATTGACAAGTCGTCAGGGCTGGGGTCGGCAGGAGAAAACGCGAGGCTGATGAAGGCTTTATCGAAGTATAACATGTGCGATGCATTCAGAGCGATCAACCCAGGAAGAAGGAATTCACCTTTTTTCTCGAGGTCGGCGCGAGTGAGCACGAGGACAGACAGAGGGTTGGTCTCGCACTCGCTGCTTCATTTCATGGCAGTGGTGCATCATATAGTCATCCCGAAGGGAATATCAGATCACTGGTTTGGGGTCAAGATACTGCTCCGAGCTAAGTCATTGGGTGGCAGTGGGCCCGGGCTCTGGCGTCTGCCTGCGGCTTACGCCGACAGACAGGGGGTGCGGCTGATTACCGAGCAAGTGCTGAAGAGGCATGAAGTGGAAGGGCATAGGATTTTTGACCAGCTGATGTCCACCCTCGGTGCGGGATTGCACACGTACATGAGGGGAAGAGGGGAAGCGGGTCAAGGCGACAAAGACTCATCTGGAGTAGAAGGTGGTGACCCTGCGACAGGAGGTGATGCGGAATCCAGATCGTGTAACCACGCAAGGGCTACTCACACAGCAGGAGGCGTTGCTGCTGGCGTACCAGGAGAACAGCTGAGAGAGACTCCATTTGATGGCGGGGATCAGATCGGAGCTGGACGGGGAGGTGCCGTCGGGGTACCTGTCAGCAAAGATCAGGCTTCGGAAAGGCAAGACGGTGATACGTGAACTTAAGCAAGGGGCGAATTGTTATACTTGTATCAAAGAGATGCTTGGTGTGGCGACGGAGCATTTTGAACGCGCGTTTGGGGCTGGTGGGAAACCACCGGTTCCTGAGACCTGGGTCAGTGAGTGTCACAGGCATTTAGGGGACCTGGACAGGGAAATACTGGAACGCAATTGGACGGAGGAGGAAGTTTGTTATGCATTGCGGGAGCTCTCTCTTAGGAAAGCCCGGGGGTGTGATGAGTTACCGAAGGAGTACCTGGAGCGGCAATGGGACCCGTTCAAAAGCACGGAGGGGGTATGCCCTGCCAAGCCGGGGAAGCAGTGACGATCCTGTTGCACAAGAAAGGGGGGGAGGAGGACATCGGGAATTACATGCCGATTACTCTTATGAACATTTCGTATAAGGTCCTGGTGAAGGTGGTGGTGAACAGGACGAAGAGAGTGTTGCACAAGGACATTTTTTAGGAGCAGTTCGGTTTTCTGCCAAAACGGAGACTCTCAGATGCAGTCTCCACTGTAGCTGACATAATCGAAGCTGCAAGGAATTGCTGCTGGTGGAATTTGAGAAGGCGTATGACTTAGTGCACAGGTCATACCTGTTCGAGGTGATGAAAGGGATGGGCTTCCCGCCGAGATTCATGAGTTGGGTGGAGGGCCCAGGCACTGTCCGATGTCGGGTACAAGTGGGTTGCCACGGACGGAGCGGAAAGGCTTCTTGGCTTCTGGGTGTCTCCGAGCGGGAACGCAGACCTGACGTGGGGGAAGGCGTTTGAGAGGGCAAAAGGAGAGCTGATGAAGTGGCAATCTAAACACCTCACGACGACTGCAAGGGTGGCCATCCTGAACAGCTATGTCATGCCGATTCTGCTGTTCCAGGCGCATGTCTACCTGCCGCCGGAGGAGATCTGGAGGAAGATTGTAAAGCTGAGTAAAAAAATTGTTTCGGGTAACAAGGCCGATGCGGAAAAACCCTCCCCATACGGTGCTACTGGTAGTACTACACCTTAAATTTCGTGAACCGCCCATTCATTAGACATCACGTCTCCATCTACAGGCCCATTTGTTCGAACACACGGGCAACGACCCAACCCATAGAGGCCCACTGATCTCCAACGGTTACCACATATGATACTGAGGCCTCCAAATGTGCAGACGGGACGTTATGAGGCCTCACACTTGTTGGAAATATCTCAAAGGACTTAAGCGTTTCTGAAGTATAACACTACACTCGAGGAAGATCGCAACGGGTACGCGAGTCAACGGAGGTTACACGAGGGGATGGACAAAGAACACGAAAGAACTCGAAGGGTCGCAACTGGAGGTTGCGACGGACCGTTACAACTGCGCGGATGGTAACCGAAGCGACAATCGAGTCGCTGTGCGACTCGATAACCGCTCCTGCAACTGTATTCTACAACTGCTCTACTTTCCTATTTTCTATATATTGCTGTATGCTTGTTTCTTTAATCAATCACTTGTTCTCATATACTAGTACAAGGGTTCAACTGCCTCAAACTTCCGCTGCACTACTCAAGTCTAATTCTTTAACTGGGACTTAGTCTCTGGAAAGATCCTAAGGGCTTTTCTCAGCCCAACATGGTATGAGAGCTGGTCAGAGACCAAACTCCCAGCAACTACGCTCTATCTACAATCTGCAATTCAACAACTTCATTGATTACAAGTCATGGACAGCAAGGGCAAGAAAATCTCTATGGGCTCACCCAGCGCCCAAGACACTCAACCCGGCAACTCTGGATTGCACACTTCAGGACTGCAAACCGAGACCGGCACTGCTCAAGAAACAACAGGAAGAGCACCGGAAATGGTGACCCCATCACCCTCTTCAAGCGTGGATCCGAACCTTATGAAAAGGTTCTTCAGCTTCATGTCGCACTTCGACCAGCAGCAGCAGACAAGGACACCTGCGCATTCAACACAGAGCAACGGAGGAAACATGGGATTAGCGCCGATGAGCCTTGACAACTCATCGTTCGGGTGACACAATCAAGCGCCTACCTTTGCGCCTTATCACTCTTCACCGGGGACGTTCGAGTTCATGCTGCCCCGTGCCCAACCAACAGCAGCTGCATCACAACAAACACCAAACGAGATTTTAAGTCTCCAGGCGCAGTTTTCATACGTGATTAAACTGCAGACATCCTCACCATTCAACGGACACGATTTCTTTACCTGGAGTTTTGAGTTCGAGCTGCTGATGGAGGCTGCGCATCTCTTGGGATACTTCAACGGGTCCCTACCATTCCCAAGCAACGGCACTGGAAAGGAGCAAGAAATTTTTACGTATCAGTCGCTGCTGGCGTACACTGTTCTCCTGCGGAACCTGTCACCACAAGAACAACAAAGCATCAGAACATATCGGAGCTACGGAAACTCTGCGGAACTCGCATGGCATCACCTCAAGTGTCTCTATCAAGCAAACGACAGCGTGACACAAAGCAGACTCATGCAGCAGCTGACAACAATACAGATGAAGACCGGGGAAAAGGCGATGCAGTATATGAGTCGATGCCAAACACTCCGCGACCGCCTGCTTCGGTGCGGAGGAACAATCATTGAAGAAAGCTTCGTGACGCTTGTCCTCGCCGGGCTCGGGCCAGAATGGAGAACCACACGCTCGCTTCTTCGCGCCCACGGAAGGATCTCGGAGATGCACCTCTGCGCCGAGCTTCATGCTGAACAACAGGAGATGGACCTGTTCGAAGAAAGACAACCAAGGAAGCAGCAGCAGTTAGTTTTCTACACTCAACGAAGGAACGACAACAACTACAATCGACGCGGCAAGCAAGATCAACGCGACAACAGAGGACTCACCATCGTGCCGCCATACTGCCACAACTGTCAAACATCCGGACATTCCAAAGTCAACTGCACACGTCCTCGTGTTTATCGCCCAGTAGACCCACAAGTCGCTTCCACTCAAGAAAGCCCTCCAAGGCGTTCTTCCACATCTGCACAAGGGACACCGAATATCATCAATTGTATGGTACACATCGACAACTGCGCACCAAGATCACCACCCACTTACGCGCCAGACGAAGAAGAACTCCCGCCGCCGCGCTCACAAGGACTTCAGGTCGACCCGACATACGCTGCAGTCGCCAACGCCGAACCCACCGGACGAAACATCTGGTTCTTGGACAGTTGCTGCGGTCAACACATGTGTTCTTCCGGACGCTTCGTGCAATGAGAACGACGCCTCAACCGCGACGTCATCATCACCGTCGCCAACAACGAAAACCTGAAAACAAACAGACAAGGGGTGGTTCAGTTACAGTCCATGGAAACAAATGTCATCCTGCAACTCAACAAGGTCCTAATCGTTGACAAATTGGGATACAATCTGCTAAGCGTAAGCCAGCTAATGGCAAAAGGGATTCACCTGGAGTGCGACTCGGACTCCAACGAGTTTCGTCTTTACCAGGGGAAAGGCGGCCTCTTCATCGGTCGTGCTCTCCTGAAGTCCGGCGTCTTCGTGTTGGACTTCGTCCCCGACCGCGGTACTGCCGACAGCGATAGGATTGTGTCGTTCGCCGCCTGGACACACCCGCCGGATCTTGATCCCGACTTCAACCCCGATGGATTCTGGTACTCCAACACCATACCTGCAGCAGAGAGAACACGAGCATTAGCCGTCATCAGACAAGAAAGACAAGTACCAGCAAGTGTCCCTTCCCAACCATCACTTGCAGTAGCAGCAGCAAGACCCAGCCGAGTACCACCACCAACGATCCGAGGACCGCCAACCGAAGCAGATCAACTTATACCCATCACACGAGAAGTCTGCCGAAGTCCCGCCACGGTCGTCGCGTTCTTTTCTAACACCGACATGTACCAACGCTCGCCCGGCCATCGAGCTTCCGACGACATCTGGCACCAACGCCTTGGGCACCCTGCAAACAGCACCGTACTACAAACAATCCAAGCCGAAGTATTAGAACGAAACGCTCTTCTTACAACAAGCGGCCAAGAACTTCGAAGACCTCGCGCACGGTGCTTCACGTGCCCCGAAGCAGATCTTCCCCATCAACCCTTCCCCTCACATCACAATCCAAGTGCACCTGCATATGCACCGATGGAAAAGGTTTACAGCGACATCTTAAACATGCCTCGAGACGACACAGAAGCCGACTTCAACTACGTCATCACTTTTATCGATGCAGCAACAAGATATGTTTGGCACTACAACCTCAAGACGCGAGATCAAGCCTTCGAAGCCTTCACGACGTGGCTCCGAATCGTTGAACGAGAATCAGGAACTACGCTCAAGAGTTTCCAATCCGACGGCACACTAGAATACCAGTCACAACGATTCAGGACCTACTTGGCGGAGAGAGGAATCAGACGCCTGGTGTCTCTACCCTACGCTCACCAGCAACAGGGGGTCGCGGAAAGAATGAACCGGACCTTGCAGACGACGATGCGGAAGCTACTCCTGGGGATGAGACTGCCCAACGCACTGTGGCCAGACGCGATGACCCATGCAGTCCACCTGCACAATTTGCTATCCTCGTCATCGCTCCCCAACAACGCATCACCGCACCTGCTGTGGACACGAAAAAGGGGCAGCACAAAATTACTTCGGGTTTTCGGTTGCATGGTACAGTACAGACCCCACACAGCGAGAGCAGAACGTTTCACTCAACGAGCACGATGGGGGCTACACCTCGGCATCGCACAACACTTTCAAGCATGGAAAATCCTCGACATACAAGACAAAAATACCGTGGCATCACGTGATGTGATCTTCTACGAACGACTGACGCTGCAACATTACCTGGACAACGTCGCCAACACAGAAGACCCCACTGACGGTGTCGCAGGCCTTCGCTCCTTCGCTGACCGTGCTGCCGAAGCTGACGCAGCAGAAGAAGACGTACCTGGAGCTTTGGAAGCTGCCGGACCACTCCCTTACTGCTCCGTGCCAGTCCCACTTGACGACGACAATCCTCTCGATAGCAACAATCTCGACACCCTTTACCACTTCGCTGACCAAGGTTACGTTACACCTCACCCGGTCGACACGAACATCTCAGAACGCATCGGCCCAAACTTCTTACCTGATCCAGAAGATGGTGACGAAGCAGCCTATTCCGGGAATGAAAATTCCCCTCGACACACACCCACGGGACTGCAAATTCTCGGCTTATGGGTCTCCGTCCAGCATCCACCGCCGCCATCTCCGCGCGAGCCCACGACTCTGTCACAGGCTCTGGGGGGGAACATAAGGCGAAATGGAAGGAGGCGATGGAAAAAGAACTAAAGGCTCTGCAAGACCGAAATACATGGAAGCTGGTACCTGCAACAAGCATCAACGGGAAGAACGTCCTCTCGGGAAAGTGGGTGTACCGCATCAAGACCAATGCGGACGGTTCCATCGAACGATTCAAGGCTCGATGGGTCGTACGAGGGTTCGATCAACGATACGGAACCGACTACACAGAAACATTCGCCCCAGTCTCCCGTCACACCTCCTTGCGCATCCTACTCGCCGTCGCGGCCACGAAGAAACTACCACTGCGCCAAATCGACATCGCAAATGCTTTCCTGTACGCACCTGTGGACGCCAAGATCTTCGTCGAGCAACCCCACGGATTCATCGACGACCCCACAAAAGTATGCCAGCTGATAAAATCTCTTTACGGGATCAAGCAAGCCCCGCGGCTCTGGCAGCAGCACCTTCACGGTCGCCTCGTAAAAATTGGATTCCTACAGCTACCGCATGACCAAGGCATGTACCGACTGCAGAAGGGAAGAGAGTATATCCTACTCATCGTTTACGTCGACGACTTGCTCTACATCGGTTCCACTACCGACATCGCCACCTGGTTCGAAGGGGAGCTGAAAGCGGACTTGACACTCACGGTGTCCGACACAGTGACCCAGTACCTGGGACTGAATGTCGTCGAAGACAACTCGGCGTTCTACCTACACGCTGGAAAATACGCAGGCACTGTCGCGAAGAAATTCGGTCTAACGCCGACTACGGTCCCGACTCCCTACCGCTACGGGAACAACAGCAGCACTTCCGCAAAACTCCCCGCGAAGCAAATCCAGGAGTATCAGCAGAAGCTCGGCTGCCTACTATTCGCAGCAGTAACCTGCCGACCCGATCTATCTTACACCGCGAGCCAACTGGCAACGCATCTGAAGCAGCCGGAACAAGAAGATCTCGAGGAACTTAATCAGGCACTACTCTACTTCGTCTCCACGCCGACGACCGGGCTTACCTACAGTAAAGTAACGACATCGTCCGTACAACTACTCGGATACGTCGACGCCGACCACGCGGGAGACAAGGGAAATCGACGATCGAGAACGGGCTACATTTACCTACTAGAACCTATCGGGACTATCTCCTGGCAGTCGAGCAAGCAGGAACTAATCGCACTATCTTCGGCTGAAGCAGAATATATCGCCCTCTGTACTGCGACCAAGGAAGGACTCTACCTACGAGAGTAGCTCGAGGAAGCGAAGATTGCGACCCTGCCCGTCTTCTCACTCCTCTGCGACAACCAATCTGCGATCAAAATCGCGAACAAGGACGGCTTCGCCAACCGAACCAAGCACATCGCCCTGCGGTACTTCTTCGTCAAGGATGAAATCGCGAAGGGGAGACTTCAACTCAGTTACTGCCCTACGACAGAAATGGCCGCAAACTATCTGACGAAGAAATTGGCGAAGGCAAAATTCGATTACTGCACGCTGCTGACCGGGCAGACAAACGTCACCGGATCTGAACACGTCAGCACTCCAGAAACGAAGGGGAGTGTTGGAAATATCTCAAAGGACTTAAGCGTTTCTGAAGTATAACACTACACTCGAGGAAGATCGCAACGGGTACGCGAGTCAACAGAGGTTACACGAGGGGATGGACAAAGAACGCGAAGGGACTCGAAGGGTCGCAACTGGAGGTTGCGACTGACCGTTACAACTGCGCGGATGGTAACCGAAGCGACAATCGAGTCGCTGTGCGACTCGATAACCGCTCCTGCAACTGTATTCTACAACTGCTCTACTTTCCTATTTTCTATATATTGCTGTATGCTTGTTTCTTTAATCAATCACTTGTTCTCATATACTAGTACAAGGGTTCAACTGCCTCAAACTTCCGCTGCACTACTCAAGTCTCATTCTTCAACTGGGACTTAGTCTCTGGAAAGATCCTAAGGGCTTTTCTCAGCCCAACAACACTGTTGCCCGAGGAATGCAAAAGAAACAACAATGATCACCCGCTTTAGACTGAAAAATGCAAATTAGGTAACCATACTACCCCATATTGGCCCATTTCACCCTTGAAAGTTTTGCGCTTGATTCTGGAGTACCCGCCCGAAAAAAAAACTGGGCTTGACAAGGACTTCATGTGTAGTACAAGTGCGGTACATAAGGGCGCGGTTCGTTGGGTTCGGAAAAGGGATGAAGTTCAAACTTATAGAGAATTTTTACATGGCTTTGTGTGATTCAGTGGGTTTTAGTATGTTTCAGTATGGTTAGTGTTTGAACTATTGCATTTTCTGCGCAAAGCACGACGCCCTAACCCTGCCTTTTTCTAGGGTCGCAGGGCGGCAGGATCGCGGCCTGTTCACGGGTTGGCGATTTAATTGGGTGCTGAGAGATCTTATAAGGTTGTTTAAAGCCAGGGTCTACCGAGATCTGGCAGCAACTGCAAAACAGTTGCTGCGTGGTTACCCCGTTTTGAGTGCGCGAAAAATCGCAATTTGCGTGCTGTGCGACACAATCCCTTTTGCCCCAAGACCATTTGCAAAACAACTTCTAGGTACTCGATACTTCCGAGTTTCCACGGGGGTTTGGGGCCGTTTTAGGCTTAGTAACCGAACCAAACCCGTGCCTAGCTGGTTCGGTTTGGTAAAATGGAAACCCAATCGAACCCGCCTCCCATTGTCAAAACTCCAACCAAACTTTGCACGTTGTCAGCAACTGCAAAACAGGTGTCCGCTGGTTTAGGGCGAAACGATTCGCGCGCCGTTGAGCGCGGAGGTCAGTGCGAGGACCTGCTGCTGTCCGGACACCCATCGCTGGTGTATCCACCCATCGCCGTGTGCCTTGCCGCCGCTGCTTGGACGCGGCATGTGTTCCGGCGGCGCTTGCTATTAGTACCTGTGCTCCTGCGCCCCCCCCCACGCCGCGGAAACCCTAATCTACATCATAGCAGTGCTAGGTCACGTACCCACATAGTACCTACTACATACTGCTCCTACTAATCCCGAAATTGGCGGTGAACCTCATGCTCACAGCAGAGAAGTTTTCACGGTTAGCTCCATTGGCTCGTCCCTTTCATCCGCCGCGCCAGTTCCATCCATCCCACCTATAACGCCTCGCTACCCACTGGGTCAAAACGAGGTTACCCAGAGGCGCAGCGGAATGCGTTTCTACACTCTAGGGTTCCGTTCGCAGACGTTACTACACCACCACAGCCACCTCACGTGCTCACACCCGCCCCTTCTCCACGGCTCCGTCCACCCCACATCGCCACCTCACGTGCTCAGGCCCGCCCCTTCTCCTCGGCTCCATCCACCCCACCAGCCGGCGCGCTCACAGCCGACTTACAATCCGTTGAGTAGAGCGAGCCCTGTAGAGTAGAGAAGTCGTCAGAGGTAGCAGGGCTAGGCTCCGTGTGGTGCGGCAGCGGCAGCATGCGGCGTTCCAGCGTCGCCTGCCTGGCGTCAGGTCGGGATGCTCCTGCGGTGGCCGTGAGCCGCCAGGGGATGGCGCGTGAGCGTCAGGGGGTGCAGCGCGCTCTAGCCCTCGCATGGTGCCACCGCCCTTGCCGTGACGCCCTTCGCCATGGTCCACGCCCAGATGCTCAGAGCCTCGCAAGGTAAGAGGCGGTCAGTTGCAAATTGAAGTACGTTGATCCACGTTGCTCAAAACAATCGTGACATTCCTACATGCTCCTCACCCCACTTTCATCCCACTCCCAAACACACTCTCAACCCCCGTTTCCCCCTCTCCTCCATTCCACCTCCCCCGCCCCCCACCCATACCCCCCCCCCCCCCCCCCCCCCCCCTCCGTTCCCTTCCTTTTCCCGGCCCTCTCTCCCTCCCTCTCCTCTGTTTGGTGGTAACCCAGTTGGTAGCGGGCTGGGCCAACATCCTCACTCCCTCCTCCCCCTCCACATCCCGCAGTACGATTCCTGCAGGACTGCCAGGCGGCGTGGAATCGGACCTTCAACGGGTGGAGTGGCCCCAATCCCAACTGCTTGGCAGCAGAGGGGATCCAATGCGATAGCATCGGAATGATCACGCACATGTGAGAATGTGGAACGACGTGGATAGTTGAGATCACTGATACTAACAGTGTGCGGCAAGAGTGTGTGTGGGGATGGTGACCTGCTAGGCCTGGCAAGGTAGAGAGACCACCATGTGGACCATGTGCCGCCTCATATGCCTTCCCGCTCTTTCCATATCATGATGCCTGTGTGGTAAACCGTGTGGCGGTATGGGTGCAGAGACTTATTGGGCAAAAAATTGCAGGGGCCAATTCCCAACTCCATCAGCAACCTCAGGGAGCTCGTTTACCTGTACGTCCTCTGCAGCCCGCTGAACTGCCTGCCTGCATGCATTGCAAGGTCTGGTTGCACTTGGCGGGCGAACTGGGGTCTGGGGAGAGAAGAAATGAGAGGGGGGGATGGTGGAGGGGAGGATGGACATGCGCAAGAACGGACCTGGGCTAGGCTTATCCATGGCTTTTCACTAGCCAGGCTAGGCTCGTCATGCCATCCCTAGTGAGGGGCAGCGGGAGCAAGAGGCGTCAGCTGCGAGGGATGTGCTTTGAGAGTGTGAGGTAAGAATATGCGATTGCGAGAGGTATAGAAGAGGCAATCAATCTTCATGTGTCGTAGTCGAAGACTCAGAAATCAAAGAAACGCCTGTGACTCTGTGAGGCAATCAATCACAGAAATCAAGCTGCATTGCCCGCCACCCTGCTTCCCTTCCGTCACCCACTCCCTCCTGGTCCCATCTCCTTCCTCCCTCCGTCCACCACTCTACCCTGTGTTTCTGCTGCACCCCTTTTGCCCACCCCCCGTCACCCCTCCTCATATGCTGTGCTGCCACCTTGTTCCGCCTCTCTCCTACTGCTTTGCCTGTGGTATCTCTGAATGTCGTGCTTCCTCTTCTCATGCCTGGCTTTTCTTTATCCCGTCTTATTTGTCTCCTTTCCTCACTCCAGTTCCCTTCCACTTCTCTCCACAGCTGTTCTTTCCACATCTCCCCACTCCACACCACTCATCCCACAACTTCCCCTACAAACCTTTGCATAGTTTCCCCCCTCTTTATGCTCTTCCCCCCGTCATCTCCCTTGCATTCTCCCTCTTAGTTTAGTGTCACGCCCCCCTTTTCTTCTTTCCTTGCGTCTCAACTCCCCTTCTTTTCTCATCTGACCCGCTATCCTCACTCCCTCGCGAGTTCTGTTATCGCCTACGCACAATTCATCATGCTGCTATCCTGCTTTTGTAGATATTGCTTTGTTCTCGCTTACCAATGTAGTTGCTCTCATGTAGTGTTCACTTCCACCTAAATCTTGAACTCCCTGCCTTTGCCTGTCGCATGCCTCATTCGAGCTCATCATCACAAAATATCAAACCCCCCAAAACCGCACACAACCCCATCCCATCTAGAAAACCCAACCACCTCCCCACTCACGCCCTACTCACCAGAACTGTAAAAGATCTGGTGCACCTCTTACTGCCTCCCGCGACTCACGTTTTTAGGTCGTAGGTTTAGCCCAGCAGGGTAGGAAAACGCAGGTAATACTACCCGCTTATTAAGGAAACCGGGTCGGGTATACCCGGACCCGCCAGGCGGGTATAAAATTACCCGCCCCCGAATTCCGGGTCCGGGTATTGGTCCTGGGTAGGCATGAGCAAAACCGGGTAATTACCCGACCCGACCCGGTTTTGCCATACCCGACCTCGGGTCGGGTAATTTCGGGTCGGGTCCGGGTCGGGTAATATGCCCAGGACCCTTACCCGGACTCGGTTTTTTTAGGCGGGTATTATAATACCCGCCTGGCGGGTCCGGGTATACCCGACCCGGACCCCCTGAAAAGCGGGTAATTTTACCCGCCACCTACTAGTGGACATCCTAAAGTTGGGCTAGGCTAGGTAGGGCTAGGCTAGGTAGGGCTCCACTCGTCCCCCCTCACCTCCAAAACTGTTTTGCCGCAAAACCTAAAACACAGCGCGACTTACGCCCATGTCTAGGTGGAATACCCGACCTCGGGTAATTTTTTACCCGACCGGGTCAGGTACCCGTTACCCGACACGTCGGGTAGCATTTCGGGTAGCGGGTATTGATACCCGGCCCGGGTAACCCGGACCCGACCCGGCGGGTAATTTTCAGGATTTCCGATACCCGACCCGCCCTAAAAGCGGGTCCGGGTACCGGGTACCCGACCCGGGCGGGTAGTTTGCTCAACCCTAGTCCTGGGCATGTTACCCGACCCGAACCCGACCCGAAAATACCCGACCCAAAGTCGGGTATAGCAAAACCGGGTCGGGTCGGGTAAATACCCGGTTTTTTCTCATGCCTGCCTTGTTTCTGTTCGTGATCACAACTCTATCGCTTGGAATGGGCTCTCTGGCTCAATCCCTGCTACAATCGGCAATCTTCTACGTCTAACTTACGTGTAAGGCTGCTCTGCGTCGTTGTGTGCTGCAATGCAATGTATGCCCCTCCTCTCTTCCTCTTGTCTGTTCCGTTTCCTCCCCATGTTAGGCATGAGCACTTGGGGGGGCACGAGATGGGCCGGCCCGGCCGTCCCGTCATTGGGCGGGCTCGGGCCTCTTTGCACGATGGCCCGACCCAGGCCTGCGGGTCTGGCAGCCCGTCGATGGGCCACGGGGGGGCCGTTGATGGTCTGGGTGACACGAGTCGTTCAGATAAAAGTCCCAATTTTTCCAAACCCAAGCCCGCTGGGTTGTGCCTCGCAACGCAATCCCTCCTCTCTTCACTTGTCCTCCTGTTTTTTAGTTACTTTTCTCCTGACCACTCCATCCAACCCTACTCCTTTTTCTCCTATCCTTTCTAGCCTGCTTAGAACCACCCTCTCCTTTTACCGTACATTGCGTAGTTCGTGCTAATATGGTGCACGGCACTGGACTGGATTCGTTGCAATACTGAATTGTCTACAGACGTTCGCTTATGCCTAACTTAGCTTTTGCAAGACGCTGGTTGATCCCCTGTTGTGCCCAATAGGTAAGGGGGCGAGTTGCTAGAATAGTATCTAGTGCAGGGTCGCACAGGTGTCAAGCTGCGAGGCAGCTTAATAAGTTTATCCCCTCTTCTGTTGGCTCGTTGAAAGATCTTCTGTGCCTTTTTTTGTCATCCTGTCTCCCCCCCCGCCCGCCCTGCCCCCCCAAAAAAACGCCTTCTTCTTTTGCTCACCATCTCTCTCTCTCTTGTCACCTCTTACATGCTCCATTTCCTCTCATCCCCTTACTCCTTCACTTCTTTTCTCCCCTATTTCTCTTACTATCGTCTCTGCCCTTGAGGGGTAACCAAGGTTTAAAAAAACGTCGTTTTTTCCAGATAATCACCGTATTATACGATATCGTATTTTTCGGCCGTTAAATACGATAAAAAACGATTCCGAATGTTTCATTTTCCTTGGTGGAAAAAAACGGCCGTTTTAATCGACATATCTTTTTAAACGTAATGAAGTTTGCAAAACAAACAAATTTGTTACACATTTCAGCGGTTTGGAGTACACCCAACCGCAAAAATGTGTTCAGTCAACACATTCCCGAAGCGCGACCTCGGCCCTATTCCGAGGACGAGGAGGATGGGGAGTAGACATGAGCAACGAGGCGAGGAATTCCTTGCCTCGGAATTCCTCGCCTCGGAATTCGGCTATTCGAGGATTCAAACTCGGCGAAATTCCTCGCCGAGGATTCCTCGCCTCGCCTCGCCGAGGAAACGAGGATTCGGGTTTCCTCGGGTGCGGAATGTCGAGGAATTTCATTCCTCGCGAGGAATTTTTGCCTCGCGAGGAAAAATTCCTCGTGTCATTTTTTTCCAGCGCGCCTCGGAGCGCGCTGGTACAAACACCAAAAATGGGGGGTCTGCCGGGGTTTGGTCATGCACAAATTAGAAAGCATGGGCTGTGCATGGCATAAACTGCCCTACTGGACTAGCAATATGGTTAACATTAGTGCTGCCCGGGGGTGGGGGGCGACTTTGGTAGCAAAGGTGTACAAAAACAGTCGTTCCTCTAGGTGTTTTGTACATTTCTGCCTAATTCCAAACAAAATTGCCAAAACGAGGCGAGGATTCCTCGCCTCGGGGCGAGGAATTTTCCCCTGGGGGGAGGAAAAAAATCCTCGCCCCCTAAACCCGAGGGACGAGGATTTTTTTTCCCCAAAATTCCTCGGCGAGGAATCCTCGCCTCGCCTCGTTTAGGGGGCGATGGTTCGAATTCCTCGGCGAGGAATCCTCGCCTCGCCTCGTGCTCATGTCTAATGGGGAGGAGTAGTGAGGCGGAGCTGGCCGAAGTAGGAAAGGAGAAAAGCAGGTAGAGGTTAAGGGAGGGGGAGAAGGAGGAGGAAGAGGGTGTAGGAGGAGGGAGAGGAGGAGGAGAGGGAGTGGGAGAGGAGGGAGGGAGAGGGAGGAGGAGAGAGGGGGTAGGAGGAGTTTGAGGGAGTAGGAGTAGGAGGAGTAGGAGGGAGTAGGAGGAGGAGTAGGAGTAGTAGCCTAGTAGGAGGAGTAAGTAAGAGGGAGTAGGTGGAGTTTTTCTCTGTATTTTACACACCCACCTTGCGTGCACCGTAGCCACCAGCAGCGTAGTTCTGTGCATCTTTTTTTTTTTCGCCTAAAAAAAAAAAAAAAAAAAAAACCCTATTAAAAAAACGTCGTTTTGTTTTCAGAAATTCACCGTATTATACCATCGAGGATTTTTTCCTGGACTCGAGGATTCCAATCCTCGCCCCTAAAACCCGGGGGTCGAGGAGGGATTTTTCAGAAAAATCCTCGGCGAGGATTCCTCAACCCGCCTCGGCTGGGGCGCGAGGAGGAGATCCTCGGGTCAAGGAATCCTCGCCTCGCCCCGTGCTCATGTCTATTGTGAAGCATCTTCGTGGATTTTGCCTAGAGATGCTGTTGCGCCTTTCTACTTTTTGTTCCCATACGAGCAATCATTCTCGGCTTCTATCTATCACCTTCCTAATCTTGTTCACCATCACAGATTCCTTAATGTCAATCGGCTCATAGGCTCAATCCCTGCTGCAATTGGCAATCTAAAAAATCTGACTTTCCTGTGAGGCATTAGCTTTGTTTTGCCCCCTCTTCTCTGCCTCTCCTCTCCATCTTCCTCCTTTTGATGTGAGTCCAGTCCGTTGACCCCTCGTGTGAGTTCCACTTACCAGCACCTTCCTTCTCCTTTGCTGGGTTTTGTTTACTTCGTACACATAGTACCCAAAACACACTGTAGTACTTATGGTGTGCACGCTACTGGTGTTGTTGGAAATTTAAAAGACACAAGGGTATTCGAAGGAGCCGATAAAAGCATAATCTAGCATCTGCAGGCATGCACATGCGGCAGACCGATTCCATGTAGTTAAGGGAGTGTGATGGGACACTGGTGTCAAATGAGGGTTCGAGTAACAACTGGGGACACACTTTCAGTGATCGCAATAGAGTTGTCCGAAAATGGCAACCCTTGTAGACCAATGTGGACGTGCACAGCAGTGCAACTGCAGCCGCACACATTGATGTGCGGCATGAAGGGGTGAGTGTATTTCACACAAAAGGGTCAGGTGTGTAGATGAGATTTGGATGGTAAAAAATTGTACCCACCTTTTTGTTAGTCCCATTTGAATTGCCTAAAAGCGCAATGCACCATTTGTAGACATTTTTTTACTGAGTTGACCTGTGTTCTTCCAAGTTTTTTATGAGATTTATCGTAGATAAGTGGGAATACTCTAGATGGCGAGGCGTAGCTGAGGTTTATCAAGCATATTTTAGGGTAGACATGGGCTTAACTGATAGCAAAGGCTATAATAGCAAAGGTGGGCCCAACTTGAACATTTACCTTCTAAAATCCGTCTAAGTATAGGATGACTGACAGGAATCACTGTTGTGAATTTGGATGGGAAGGAGTCTGAAATGAACTGCTCGATTATGATTGGCGGAGGCAACAATCAGCCTGGCGAAATGTACAGTGTGACCCTTCTGACACGCTCGCGACTTGAGCGATTCGCGTGTCAGAAGGAATCGCATGTGCAATTTTTTCCTCTGGAACCCAGCTCGATTTTCAAGTTGAAACCAGATTTGCTTCTCGAGTGTCACGGGGGGGGGGGGGGGGGGGGGGGGGGGGGATAGGGTGTCTAGCTGAAGCATGCTGCAGGGCAGTCCTGTGTTCTTGGTAACCACGATGGAAATAGACTGGTGGAAACCCTGATTGCGGGTGCCGCACGCTAAGTGGGCGGATGGCCCCTGAACCCTTTTTACGCACACCAAAGGCCACACTAGGGTCGACCTTAGCTAATTGGTGAGTTTGGAGGAATGGTTGATGGGGGTGTTTAGCTGCTGCTTAGGCTAGGGAGGGGGGGCGCTGGAGCTCGTGTTGGACCTGTTGGGCAGCGGCGGGCAACCTGAACAGCGCCCCGGTTGGGGGTGGTGGGTGGGTAGCTGACCCTGCAGCGAGGCCCACCCTGCACGTGCGAGGCGACGCTGGTCCACCCACCCACCACGCCGGTTTCTCTCGCCTGCAGCCTCATCCCTCCCGTCAAAGCAGTCAAATCGGCCCTAGGAAGGGAGTCCACATCAACTAGCAGCCACAACTCCATCCTCTTTGTTGTAGTCACTCACCGACCCTCCACTTACTTGCTACAATCACACTCTCCCACCGGCACCTTCTGAGCCTACTTTGAAGACAGCAGAAACAACCTCTCCATTCCTCCCCCTCATTCGCTCCATTGCGCAGCCTCATACCCTCTCCTCCCCCTCTCATTCCTCTCTCTCGTCTATTTCATTATTTTTCCAGCTCATTTGCTTTTGCATTTTTGTTTCATTTTCCACCTCATTTACCCTCATTCACTCATCCACTATCTCATTCCAACCTGAATTTTTGCATTCGCCTCCATTCACCCCCATTCGCCAACTTTCCGCCGCCTTTACAGAGTTTTATTTTCTTTGTCATTTCTACAACGTCGATAAGATCAAGTGTAGGGTTGCTGAAGTTTATCTATTCTAGGCACCAAGACATCACCAAGACTCCAATTTTAATTCGCATGCTCGAAATTTAATTATTTATAGTATGCAACTAGAAGTGAGTTTATGTGCAGAATTATTTTGACCAGCTCTGGTGGTAGAACATAAGCAGCTTCTCTCTTGGGCTTGTCCAGAAAGAGTATATGAGCTGAGGACTCACTTGTGTGAGGTCCTTTTCGTGTGCGCTGAAGATGGCCCTAGAGGCCGAAATGCATTCGCATTCTCACGAACACTTGAGTTCCTACCAAGTTCCACTCTCAGCTCCTTTCTCCTACACAAATCCATGGCTGCCACCCTCAGCAAGGCACCTCGTAGGTCCATTCCCCACCTTTCGCCGCATGGCACTTTGAGCCTCATGGTCTTGGATTATTTCCGAGGGTTGCTGCAGCTCGGTGTGACATTTATTCAAACCTTAAACCTACCAACCGGTGTTATCATGGCGCAGCTGAAGACACCCGCAGGCCAGCATTTGTGGAATGCGGAGAAAGGTGCCGATTTCCTATCGTTTCTGCCATTACTCGCTTTTTCTGCTTCGTCCATTTTACTCGCATCGCAAATCGCAGCTGTTACTGCTGCTGTAACCATCGCTGCATTTTTTCTGAAGCTGTTCCTGGCAAGGATTTCGGCGCTGACTCAGCGCCACCCAGAGGCACACGCGGCGCCGTCAGCGGGAGCTGTAGCTGACGAGGATCTAGGTGGCGTGAGAAATTTTCTCGTTTGATTTTTTTATGACGAGATTTTTTGTCGCGCCACTTGGTGCGCTTCTCGCTGGGAGCATCCGACGGCCTACGGTCGTTTCGAAGCATCCGACGGCCCACGACCGCTCGACACATCCGACGACCGAAAACCGTTGAACGCGTCCGACGGCCTGCAGCCGTTCAGCCCATTCAAGATTGCCCCTTTTAAGCTCGCCCCCCTTATTGCCTCCTCTTTCTCTCGCTCAAGAACAGCAGCAGCAGTAGTTTACATCAGAAAACCTTGAAAATGGCAAGGGTTTTGATAAACCCTTACCATGCCTCATAAAATAATCCATTTCACCGTTTTTTGCCCAAGAGGATAGGAAATCGGCACCTTTCTCCGCATTCCAGAGGCAGTGCCTTTTGCTGCACCATGATAGCACTGGCTGGTAAGTTTAGGGTTTGAATAAATGTTACACCGAGCCGCAACAACCCTTGGAAATAATCCAAGACCATGAGGCTCGAGGTGCCATGCGGCGAAGGGTGGGGAATGGACCTATGAGATACCTTGTTGAGGGTGGCAGCCATGGATTTGTGTAGGAGCTAGGAGCTGAGAGTGGAACTTGGTGGGGAACTCAAGTGTTCGTGAGAATGCGAATGCATTTCGGCCTCTAGGGCCATCTTCAGCGCATACGAAAAGGACCTCACACAAGTGAGTCCTCAGCTGACATACTCCTTCTAAACAAGCCCAAGAGAGAAACTGTTTGGGGTCTACCACCCGAGCTAGTAAAAATAATTCTACATCAAAACTCACTTCTAATTGCACGCTAGAAATAATTAATTTTTTAGCATGCAAATTAAAATTGGAGTCTTGGTGATGTCTTGGTGCCTAGAGTAGATAAACTTCAGCAGCCCTGCACTTGATTTTGTCGAAGTTGTAGAAATGGCGATGAAAATAAAACTCAGCTAAGGTGGATGGAAGTTGGCGGATAGAGGCGAATGGAGAGGAATGTGAAAATTCATATTGGAATGGGATTGTGGATGAGTGGGTGAGGGTAAATGAGGTGGAAAATGAAATGAAAATGCAAATGCAAATGACGTGGAAATGGATAATGAAATGAGCGAGAGAAAAGAATGAGAGGGGGAGGAGAGGGTATGAGGCTACGCAATAGAGCGAATGAAGAGGAGGAATGGAGAGGTTGTTGCCGCTGTCTTCAATGTAGGCTTAGGAGGTGCCGGTGGGAGAGTGTGACTGTAGCAAGTGGGCGGAGGGTTGGTGAGCGACTGGAACAAAGAGGCTGGAGTTGTGGCTGCTGGTTGACGTGGACTCCCTTCCTAGGGCCGATTTGATTTGACTGCTCTGACGGGAGGGATGAGGCTGCAGGTGAGAGAAACCGGCGTGGTGGGTGGGTGGACCGGCGTCGCCTCGCACGTGCAGGGTGGGCCTCGCTGCAGGGTCAGCTACCCTCGCGCCGCCGTTCAGGTTGCCCGCCGCTGCCCAACAGGTCCAACACGAGCTCCAATGCTGCAATTTTTCAGCGGCACCTCAAAATGGGAGTCGCGTTTTTGGGGGGGTCAAGATTTGACCTGTGCGGCTTCAAGCCGCACTGAAGCCGAGCCGGATGGACCCGGCTTCGGCTCGGCTCGGCTTCGGCTTCGGTTTCAGTGAAGCCGCGAGCCAAGCCGAGCTGGCAGCGGCTCGCCCAATAAGAAACCGGCTCGGTTCGGCCTGAAGACGAGCCGAGCCGCTCGGATTTGTGCCCATGTCTATCAATTTCGCGCTGGTTGAGGAATCTCGACAATTTCGCCAAACCAGGCAGATTTAGTTGCGACCTATTTTAAGCGATAGTTCTAAGCCAGCACACACCATAATCCGCCGGAAGCCCAACCACACACAACCCACACTAAATAGTTAGCCGAAGCTCGCTTAGAAAGAAGAACTCTTTCCTCTATCCCCCCTTCTTTCTTCAAACCCCGATAATCTTCAAGAGTACACCATCTCCTTGTCTATGAGTCCTGCATCATTCACGTTTCTCTTCACCTCTTCCTGTCTGCTCCTTTCCACCCCTCCTCGTTCATGAACGCCAGGTTACTCTCCAACAACATGCTCTATGGAAGCTTACCCTCTTCACTCTCTCAGTTGACATGCTCGACAAAATTGTTTGAGATGTACGAAACACCAGTCACCTCTGCAGGATGTACTCGTGTTCTTTACTGTCATGAGTATTACACTGCACTGGATGGAAACTGTTTTCGCATGGTGACACGACAGCTCTTGCAACGTGGTGAGGGTGGTTGTGGCAACCATTTCTCCTTCGTACAATCTGTATAACAATCCACTTGATAGTGCCTTGCATTTTATCACCTTTTCCACATAGGTAGATTCAGGTGGAGGTTGTTCAACACAAGCTATTGGCTTTCGTTTCCACTGCCTCCTGTTCCCACTGGCTGGCTCCCCATACTCCTCCCCTTCCTCCTTCTTCCATTTTTGTCTCCCCCTAAATTCGTCAATCAGAGCTTTTACATGTATGTATCCATATGTTCCTAATAGCCCTTTTCCGCATGCCCTGCCTATGTTTGCTGCCCCACCCCACCGCCCACACCTCCCTTTCCTTCTTCCCTCCATTGCAATGATCTCTATCAAAACTACCTCTCAGGCCCCCTTGTGAAACTCCCACCGATCAGCATGGACCTCTCCAGGAACTACTTCTCAGGTATACCAGACTTTCAACACAATATCGCTGCCAACTGCTTCGCAATTGACAATGACAATGACTCCAACGGGCAGCGGCCTGCAGCAGAGTGTGCGGCGTTTTGTGCCATCACCAACACTAGTTCTGCTTGTGGTGGTAGTGGCACGTGCTATCCAGATGGACCCAGCTTGGCGCCGACGTGCACGTCCTGTCAACCGGAATTCGTGGACTCCGGGAGAAACAATTGTGTTGCCAAAGGTAAGAGATTTCTGTCACAGCTTTAGAGCACTTACCACACTAAAATAATGGAACATAGGCACACACATATGCATGTGAACTAGTCCCATTGACATCACACTCTTTATGCACCTTGCCTCGTGTACTAAGTGCCGCTCCCTTTGCTTCTTTTGCATTTTTTTACGCATGCTTTTCCAACCTGGCATGACACACCCATTTCAGCACCCATTCCATGTTTGCTTTCGATTGTCGCATTTCGATTTGCTGCTTTCGCTAGTAGCGGTGCGAAGCCAGCAATTTTTTTTAGTTGCGCAACCCGAGTTGCGCATCTCTCTCCGTCTGTTCGCCAACTTGTTTGGCGAATGTTGACGAGGGGCGTTACTTTCGCGAGTTGCGCAACTCAGCCAAGTTGCGCAACCCAGATTTTGCCGAAGTACCACGCCCTCAACTTCATGAATTACTTCTAGGCAACATACAAATATCATTGCTCCACCACTTCTACCCTTCTCCTGCCCTGCCGCCCAATCCATGGCATCTTTTCAGGCTGGGTCCAAAGCTTTCAAACCAGCAAGCCCATTCTTCCCCTGTTCTCGGTGCTCACCAAGGGGACGCAGCGAGAGACAGTGGGAAGGTACATGGCAAAGCCAGTTACCCTGTTTGCATACCCAGCTGGTGTGAGCCAGGGATGTGGTGTGGAGCTGGGTTTCAGTGTCAGCTTCACCTCCTCACTTATTCCCCAGTCCGGTACTATCGGGTCCAATGGCTTTGCGTTTGTGATTGCGGCAAAGGCCAAGGTGGGAAACCCAGATGGTGTAGGTTATGGTGGAGTGGGAACTCAGAGTATAGCCATCGAATTCGACACGTTTCAGAATGACAATCATAATGATACAAGCCAGCAGCATGTGGGGCTGAACATCAACGGCTTGGATCAATCGCTGGCAGTGGTGGAGTCACCATTCACACTAACTGATGGCAATGCATACACGGCATGGGTGGACTATAAGTCAGGTGATCTTGGGACCATTCAAGTGTTCCTAGCCAACTCTGGGACAAAGCCCCATGAGCCATTGCTGCGGAGGAATCTGTCGCTGTGTGCGGTGCTGGGGGCTGGTGTGAAGCAGCAGGCGTTCTTCTTTGGCTTTGTGGCGTCCACCACTGTGAAGCCCTTCCAGCTGGATGGCATTGTCCGCTCCAGTGTGCAAACAGGCAATGATATGTGGACTGGGTTGAATGGTGGTGGTGACTTCATGATGCACAGTACTGGTGACCACACACTAGTTGTCTACACCAATCCGAATGTGCCAAATGGTGGGAGGTTTGTGGTGTTGAATAGAGAAATTATGCTCAAGGCCCAACTCATGGAGGTCATGGTGATGGACTGTAGTAGTGGCAATGCGTGATATTCGCTTTGCCATCCAATCATGTGCTTCTCTCTCGGGATCAAGACTCAACCATAACCTTGTGGCTGTTGTGGTGGTCTTTCTCGTTTGTCGGCTCGCAGGCGTTTCTTCACTCTAACCGCTTCGAATAAAAGAGCAAGGTGAGATCTCTGCCTTGTGCCAATTAGAAGATACTGACAACCCAATGGATGAAGAAGATGTTGGCAACAATGTTTGATTTCCTCGGGCAAATTGTCGGGTGCACATGGACATGGTGCATATATGCATAAAGTTTAAGTAGATGGAGATCTGATGGATAAGACGAAATCAACTTCATTTCTTGTGCAAATGAAGGCATGTTCAATCAACAACATATTCCAAAACTGATCCCTGCTTCCCTCACAAAAAATGGCTATTAAATACCCCTCTCCCTATCCACATGTCTCTCTTTGTCCAACCCATCCTGCCCCTCATAGCCCGTGGCCTTAGTTTATCAGTGGCCGCATTCGCACCACCTCGGGGCAGCCCTTTTTTTTCGCTATGTGAGCACGGACTACGAAGTGGCATCCAACAACGACGACTCATGGAGCATCCGCGACCTCCACACCTGGAACTCCTTGGACTTCCTCAGCTGGCCTGTCAAGAACCAGAATGATTGCAGTGAGTGGAAGGAGGTAGGCATGAGCAAGGGACAGGCTAGGGCTGCCCTGGGCAGGGCTGGGCCGGGAGTCCCGTGCAAGGGACGAACCGAGGCCGGTCCTGGCAGATTTTGGGCACCCGCCCTGTACGTACACTGCAAAGTAGCTGGGGTTTGGCCCGCCTTGAGCCTGCCCGGCCCATCGCGGGTTGGGTGGCCCTCAGGCCTACCATATCCTCCTCCCCCCAGACTGCTCCGATACCATGTTAGAACACCAGTCCGCTAAACGACGGGGTTCAAAGGGCATGCTGAACTGGTGGGATAGCACACCCAGCAACCCCCAAGGCAATATGTAGCCCTTCAAAGGTGATGAGCTAGAGGCCATATGCAGCAACAGTCTGTCTTTGAGCGTATAGATTTTCCACCCTCATTGCATGCTTCACTTCTCTTTGTCCACTCCCTCTCAGATGCCTGCTGGGCGTATGCGGTGGTGGCGAGTGTCGAGTCACTCTTGATGGGGCTGACCGACACAGACAAGTGCACGGCTGGAGGCTCCCCCACCGAAGCCTTTGAGAAGCTGGTCACTCTTGATGGTAGCAGTGGACTCACAGGGGTCATTGAATCTGTAAGAAAAGCAGAATGAGGATGAGGTAGAGGCGGGGTAGCATCATGAGAGGGGTGTCAATGTGGTAAATGGGTCCGCAATGCCTTCTGTTGGCTTGCCTTACCAAGGTGGGCCAGATCTGAGTCATATGTGAACGGGTATTAGTTTTCTTTTGATTTATTGTTTACACGTCTCTTGGTTGTTACTGAAAGATTCTTTTTCTTCTAACAAGGACTTTTCCCTCTCCATGGTGCTTCTACCCTTCCTTGTTCCTTTCCCTCTTTTCATCTCGTGGTCCCAGGCAACAAGGTATCCAGTGCAGGCATTTGAGCGCACACAGTTCAAGGGGTATGTGGGGCTCATGCTGGCAGTGCGGCGCCAGCCAGTGGTGGTTCACATCGAGGCTTCTGCTGGCACATTCGTCGCCTATGATGGGGTGAGGCATTGCAGCATGCACTTAGTATGATGCACCAAGTCCTCGTGTAAAGGGCAACACACGGACAGCGCATACATCCATATGTATGCTTCTCAATCCCTTCGTTTCAACTTATTCTCGCAATGCAATGGCAGCATTGGTGACTAAGTATGCTTCTTGGAATACCTGTTTGTATGGTGGATGTGTCCCTCCTTTGGCTTCAGACGTTCAAATACCAGGATCCTGCCTGCTACACCGGCAACCTGAACCACGTTGTGCTCGTTGTCGGCTACTTCATCAATAGAAACGACGGCAGCCAGAAACGCATTGCTCCTCCGTTTTGGATGATCCGCAACTCGTGGGGGGGGTTTTGGGGCGACGGGGGCCACATGTACATGGACATTCAGGGAGGGGATGGCGTGTGTGGCATCAACGTGCTGCCTGGCATCTACCCCATTGTCAAGAGAGGCATCCACCCCAGTGTCAAGAGTGAGGAATGTACCCCATTGTCTAGAGTAAGGCCTATACCCCATTTTCATTTTGTTTGAAGAGCAAACCAAACAAAGCAGTGTGTTTCCATCTAGAAATTGCACAGCTCCACTTGTCATGAAAAAAACACATCTGCCAACGTCCCTGTTGCATTTAGCATGCAACTTCTGAGAAGGTTGTCACTAGTAATCCGTCAGGTTGGTTCTGAGCAAAATCAAACTGGCTGAGATCGTTGCAGCTGCTGGCGGTCATTCTGGTTGGTGGAAAGCTTGGCTAGCCTAGCACATACGTGTTGAGTAGCACATACCTGGGCAAGTTTCAATGTACTTTAGTAGGGTGGCATTAGTTGCAGAGTTTCATTCCTTTTCTCCTTCCACCTTCCATCCTCATGTGTTTCGAGTGTCTTCTCCCTGCCACCTTCCAGTTCCAGGGGACCCCTGCAGTCAAAACAGCTACAAGGGCGATCAGGATTCATACGGCATGAACTCGTGCGGCCGGTTCACATGTGAGGCGATTGATGACAGCAGCAACAGCTGCAACTGCAACATTCCTGGGGCCAGCAGGCAGCCTTTTGTTGAAGTTGGGAATGGAAATGGCTCCAGCACATGCGCTTATGGTAAGATCTGGCTGTGGTGCGTTATAGATTTGCAAAAATTGATCTCTCTCACACTGTGCACGCAGGGCTTCTGTAGCACACACACACTAGCTAGAGTTTTGTGGACTACTTTTGCACTCCCAGCCTCTCAACTTTATAGGGGATTGTGACCTAGAACTCATCTATTGCTCTTGCTCTATTGCTTCGTTTTCCCGACGATTTCCAACCTCTCTACTACCCACCACCCCGATACGATTGTGTGTGTCAGTGGATGTGTGCGGGTCATACTTCAAGAACCCCTGCTACGTGGGCACATGCATCAATGATGAGAAGGGCTCGTATTCTTGCATCTGCCCTCCCAACCACATTGAAAGCACAACTGTCTACGGCTTCCCCACCAGCGATCCAGGCGATGCTTCGGTATCCCAAGTTAGTGGCTCCCTGAGTTTGTCATTCGTGCTGCTTTCAAGTCTCCTACGTGTCGTCTTTTCTATCAGACTCACTAACTGTGCATTGCAGCAGTGCATGAGATGGGCTGCCGTCTCCTTTCTCCCTCCAATTTCCTTCCCTACTTTCATTCTGTTGATGTCTCCGTCTCGCTCCCTGTACCACCTTCAGTTAATTCCATGGCCACAACCATAACAGTCATTGGAGACAACTGGCAGTGTTCAGATGTTTATGCAATTGTTGGCAATTTCATGCTCCAGATGTGGTAAGGATTAGATGAACAGGGCGCCGAGTCTGCTAGTTAGAGTGGGACATGGAGCGTGCACGCACTAGACTCCATTCCGCTCTCGCGTTCACTTCTCCCACGAGTTCCACGTTCTGTGAGATTCGATGTGGGTATCCGCCCCACACTACTTGTAGTTTGATTTTGTTTCCCACACTTTCTGCCCCTCATTCCTGAGGGAGCTTTCAGCTATTTCCTCTGAAACATGCCTGTTACCCTGCTTATCAGAGCAAGGTGTGGGGACTTCAGGCGACGGCGGCAGCGTCGACAGCGGCGGCGGCGGCGGCGGCGTGTGGCGGCGTGGCCAGTGGCACCAGCTGCGGCGGCGGCGGCTTCGACGACAGCTACCGGCGGCGGCGGAGCTCGCAGCACTCGGCGGCGTGGCCGGGCTCCGCGACGGTGGGACGGCCGGCGCGAGTCAGCCATCGGCTGCGGCGAGTAAGAGGGGACGCAGGGGAAGGGGGCGGGGCTTCAGCAGCGGAGCCCGGGAGCGTGCCGCCCCGTGTGGCGCGCTGGCTGCATGCGGGCGTGCTGGCCAGCGCTAAGACGGGGCGCTGGCGGCTGCCATCTGTGCCGTCCGCGAGCTGGCAGCACGTCGCCACGGCAGCACGACGGCGCCGTCACGCCGCCACGGCTTGACGTCGACGCCACGGCAGCGCGTCGAGACGGCCGCGGCAGCACGACGCGGCCGGCGGCACAACGACGCCGCCACAGCAGCACGACGCGGCCGTCATGGCAGCGAGAGAGAGAGAGAGAGGAGTGCGCGGCGGAAGCGTGATAAGCAGGCCCAGGAAGAGCAACCTGCTCTGTTACCATGTCAAATGAGCTACCGTAATAGCCCGGATAGAAGACCCCCTAGTAATAGAAGACCCAGGGTCTTATATGAGGTGTCTATCTTGTATTTGGGCTTCCCGTTTATAAGACACCCCCTGGGCGGTATGAGATAAGACCCCCCCTCCTCCCGCCTGTTTTTTCTTCTTGTTTACCAAATTCCCCCAGATAAGCGCCCCTATGGGCGTTTAGGGACTGTTTTGAAATTGTGTGTGGGGGGTGTTGGAAATATCTCAAAGAACTTAAGCGTTTCTGAAGTGTAACACTACACTCGAGGAAGACTACAGGGGAGCACGCGAGTCAACGGAGGTTACACGAGGGGGCGGACAAAGAATGCGAAAAGACCCGAAAGGTCGCAACTGGAGGTTGCGACTGACCGTTACAGCATCACGGATGGTAACCGAAGCGGCAATCGAGTCGCTATGCGACTCGATAAACCGTTCCTGTAACTGTACTCTGCAACTGCTTTCTTATCTTCTATATATTGCTGTATGCTTGTTTCTTTAATCAATCACTTGTTCTCACATACTAGTACAAGGGTTCAACCGTCTCAACTTCCGCTGCACTACTCAAAGTCTGAAAGTCTCTACAGCTGGGACTTAGTCTCTGCAAAAGATCCTAAGGGCTTTTTGTCAGCCCAACATGGTATGAGAGCTGGTCAGAGACCAAACTCCCAGCAACTACACTCCATCAACAACCAGCAACTCAACTTGATTCAACAACTCCATTGATTACAAGACATGGACAACAAGGGCAAGAAAGTCTCTACGGGCTCACCCAGCGCCCAAGAAACTCAACACGGCAACTCTGGTCTGCACACCTCAGGACTGCAGACAGAGACCGGGACTGCTCAAGAAACAACGGGAAGAGTACCAGAGATGGTGACTCCGTCTCCCTCTTCAAGTGTGGACCCGAATCTCATGGAGAGATTCTTCAGCTTCATGTCACACTTCGACCAGCAGCAGCAGACAAGGACACCTGCGCAATCAACACAGAGCAATGGAGGGAATATGGGATTAGCGCCGATGAGCCTCGACAACTCATCCTTCGGGCGACACAACCAAGCGCCTACCTTTGCGCCTTATCATTCTTCGCCGGGGACGTTCGAATTCATGCCGCCCCGTGCCCAGCCAACAGCAGCTGCATCACAACAAACACCGAATGAAATCTTAAGTTTACAGGCGCAGTTCTCACACGTGATCAAACTTCAGACATCCTCACCGTTCAACGGACACGACTTCTTTACCTGGAGCTTCGAGTTCGAGCTGCTGATGGAGGCCGCGCATCTTCTGGGATACTTCAACGGGTCCCTGCCATTCCCAAGCAACGGCACTGGGAAGGAACAAGAGATCTTCACGTATCAGTCGCTGCTGGCGTACACGGTACTCCTGAGAAACCTGTCACCACAAGAGCAGCAGAGCATCAGAACGTATCGGAGTTATGGAAACTCCGCGGAGCTCGCATGGCACCACCTCAAGTGCCTTTACCAAGCAAACGACAGCGTGACACAAAGCAGACTCATGCAACAGCTGACAACAATACAGATGAAGACCGGGGAAAAGGCGATGCAGTATATGAGTCGCTGCCAGACCCTCCGCGACCGCCTGCTTCGGTGCGGAGGAACGATCACTGAAGAAAGCTTCGTGACACTTGTCCTCGCCGGGCTCGGGCCAGAATGGAGAACCACACGATCACTTCTTCGAGCCCACGGAAGAATTTCGGAGATGCACCTCTGCGCCGAGCTTCACGCTGAACAACAGGAGATGGATCTGTTCGAGGAAAGACAACCAAGGAAGCAACAGCAGTTAGTCTTCTACACTCAAAGAAGAAATGACAACAACTACAACCGACGCAGCAAGCAAGATCAACGCGACAACCGAGGACTCACCATCGTACCGCCGTTCTGCCACAACTGCCAGAATTCCGGGCACTCCAAAGTCAACTGCAACCGCCCTCGCGTTTACCGTGCAGCAGACCCACAAGTCGCTTCCACTCAAGCAAGTCCTCCAAGACGCTCTTCAACATCTGCACAACAAACACCCAACATCATCAACTGCATGGTACACATCGACAACTGCGCACCCGGTTCACCACCCACTTACGCACCAGACGAAGAGGAATTCCCGCCGCCGCGCTCGCAAGGACTTCAGGTCAACCCGACATACGCTGCAGTCGCCAACGCCGAACCCACCGGGCGAAACACCTGGTTCTTGGACAGCTGCTGCGGTCAACACATGTGCTCCTCGGGACGCTTCGTGCAACAGGAGAAACGACTCAACCGCGCCGTCGTCATCACAGTCGCCAACAACGAAAACCTGAAGACAAACAGACAAGGCGTGGTTCAGTTACAATCCATGGAAACAAACGTAATACTGCAGCTCAACAAAGTGCTCATTGTCGACAACCTGGGATACAATCTACTAAGCGTAAGCCAACTAATGGCCAAAGGGATTCACCTGGAGTGCGACTCTTACTCCAACGAGTTCCGGCTTTACCACGGGAAGGGTGGCCTCTTCATCGGTCGTGCCCTCCTGAAGTCCGGTGTCTTCGTGTTGGACTTCGTCCCCGACCGCGGAACTGCCGACAGCGATGGCATCGTATCGTTCGCCGCCTGGACTCACCCGCCGGATCTTGATCCCGACTTCGACAGTGACGGCTTCTGGCACTCCAACACCATACCTGCAGCAGAGAGAACACGAGCATTAGCAGTTATCAGACAAGAAAGACAAGTACCCGCAAGTGTCCCAACAAAACCATCACCTGCAGTATCGGCAGCAGGACCCAGCCGAGTACCACCACCATCAACACGAGGACCGCCAACGGAAGCAGACCAACTTATGCCCGCCACACGCGAAGCTTGTCGAAGTCCCGCCTCGGTCGTCGCGTTCTTCTCCAACACCGACATCTACCACCGCTCGCCCGGTCACCGTGCTCCCGACGACATCTGGCACCAACGCCTCGGACACCCTGCAAACAGCACAATACTTCAAACAATCCAAGCAGAGGTGTTAGAACGCAACGCCCTTCTGACGACGAGCGGTCAAGAACTTCGACGACCACGTGCACGGTGCTTCACATGCCCCGAAGCAGATCTTCCTCATCAACCTTTTCCATCCCATCACAACCCAAGCGCACCTACTTACGCTCCGATGGAAAAAGTCTACAGCGATATTTTAAACATGCCTCGAGACGACGCCGAAGCCGACTTTAACTACGTCATCACTTTCATCGACGCCGCAACCAGATATGTCTGGCACTTCAATCTCAAAACGCGCGACCAAGCCTTCGAAGCCTTCACAACATGGCTCCCCATCGCCGAACGAGAATCAGGACTCAAACTCAAGAGCTTCCAGTCAGACGGTGCACTGGAATACCAGTCACAACGCTTCAGGACCTACAGTATCTGGCGGAAAGGGGAATCAGACGCCTGGTGTCCCTGCCCTATGCTCACCAACAGCAGGGGGTAGCAGAACGCATGAATCGGACCTTGCAGACAACGATGCGAAAACTGCTTCAGGGGATGCGACTGCCAACCACACTGTGGCCAGACGCGATGACACATGCTGTTCACCTGCACAACCTGCTGTCCTCGTCATCACTTCCCAACAACGCATCACCGCATCTGTTGTGGACAAGAAAAAGGGGCAGCACAAAATTACTCAGAGTCTTTGGCTGCATGGTACAGTACAGACCCCACACAGCCCGAGCAGGACGCTTCACACAACGAGCTCGGTGGGGACTCCACCTCGGCATCGCGAAACATTTTCACGCGTGGAAAATTCTCGACATACAAGACAAAAACACGGTGGCATCACGAGACGTTATCTTCTACGAACGACTGACTCTGCAGCATTACCTGGACAATCTTGCCAACACACAAGACCCCACCGACGGCCTCTCGGGACTTCGTTCCTTCGCCGATCGTGCTGCCGAAGCTGACGCAGCAGAAGAAGACGTACCTGGAGCCTCGGAAGCTGCCGGGCCACTCCCATTCTGTTCCGTACCTGTTCCACTCGATGAAGATAATCCCCTCGATAGCAACAACCTCGACACCTTTTACCACTTCGCCGACCAAGGTTACGCTACACCTCACCCCGTCGACACGAATATTTCGGAACGCATCGGCCCCAATTTCTTACCTGACCCCGAAGACGGTGACGAAGCAGCTTATTCCGGGAATGACAATTCCCCTCGACACACACCCACGGGACTCCAGATTCTAGGCCTCTGGGTCTCCGTCCAGCATCCGCCGCCGCCTTCTACGCGTGAGCCTTCAACCTTGTCGCAGGCTCTGGGGGGGGAACACAAGGCAAAATGGAAGGAAGCGATGGAAAAGGAGTTAAAAGCTCTGCAAGACCGAGAAACATGGAAACTGGTACCTGCAACGAGCATCAACGGGAAGAACGTTCTCTCGGGGAAATGGGTGTACCGCATCAAGACCAACTCAGACGGCTCCATCGAACGATTCAAAGCTCGATGGGTCGCACGAGGCTTCGATCAACGATACGGAACCGACTACACAGAAACCTTCGCTCCAGTCTCCCGTCACACCTCATTACGCATCCTACTCGCCGTCGCGGCCACGAAAACACTACCACTACGCCAAATCGATGTCGCGAATGCGTTTCTATACGCACCTGTGGACGCTGAGATCTTCGTCGAACAACCCCACGGATTCATCGACGACTCCACGAAAATATGCCGACTGACAAAATCCCTATACGGGATCAAGCAAGCTCCGCGGCTCTGGCAGCAGCATCTTCACAGCCGTCTCGTAAAAATCGGCTTCCTACAGTTGCCGCATGACCAAGGGATGTACCGACTGCAGAAGGGAAGAGAGTATGTTCTGCTCATCGTCTACGTCGACGACCTGCTCTACATCGGCTCCACTACCGACATCGCCACCTGGTTCGAAGGGGAGCTGAAAGAAGATTTAACTCTCACGATGTCCGACGAAGTTACGCAGTACCTAGGACTGAACGTCGTCGAAGACGACACGGCGTTCTACCTACACGCTGGAAAGTACTCAAGCACCGTCGCGAAGAAATTCGGTCTAACACCGACTGCGGTCCCAACTCCCTACCGCTACGAGAACAACAGCAGCGCCTCTACAAAACTCCCCGCGAAACAAATCCAGGAGTATCAACAGAAGCTCGGCTGCCTACTATTCGCATCAGTAACCTGCCGACCCGACCTGTCCTATAGTGCGAGTCAGTTGGCGACACATCTGAAGCAGCCGAAACAGGAAGATCTCGAGGAACTCAATCGAGCGCTACTCTACTTCGTCTCCACGCCGACGATCGGGCTCACCTACAGCAAGGCAACAACACCGTCCGTACGACTACTCGGATACGTCGACGCCGACCACGCGGGAGACAGCGAAAATCGACGGTCTAGGACGGGCTACATCTACCGACTAGAACCTATCGGAACTACAGTATCTCCTGGCAGTCGAGCAAACAGGAGTTAATCGCACTATCCTCGGCCGAAGCAGAGTATATCGCCCTTTGTACTGCGACCAAGGAAGGACTCTATCTACGAGAGTTACTCGAGGAAGCGAAGATTGCGACCCTGCCCGCCTTCTCACTCCTCTGCGACAACCAATCTGCGATCAAAATCGCAAACAAGGACGGCTTCGCCAACCGAACCAAGCACATCGCCCTGCGGTACTTCTTCGTCAAGGATGAAATCGCGAAGGGGAGACTTCAACTCAGTTACTGCCCGACGACAGAAATGGCCGCAGACTACCTGACGAAGAAATTGGCGAAAGCAAAATTCGACTACTGCATGCTCCTGACCGGGCAAACAAACGTCACCGGACCCGAACATAGCACTCCAGAAACGAAGGGGAGTGTTGGAAATATCTCAAAGAACTTAAGCGTTTCTGAAGTGTAACACTACACTCGAGGAAGACTACAGGGGAGCACGCGAGTCAACGGAGGTTACACGAGGGGGCGGACAAAGAATGCGAAAAGACCCGAAAGGTCGCAACTGGAGGTTGCGACTGACCGTTACAGCATCACGGATGGTAACCGAAGCGGCAATCGAGTCGCTATGCGACTCGATAAACCGTTCCTGTAACTGTACTCTGCAACTGCTTTCTTATCTTCTATATATTGCTGTATGCTTGTTTCTTTAATCAATCACTTGTTCTCACATACTAGTACAAGGGTTCAACCGTCTCAACTTCCGCTGCACTACTCAAAGTCTGAAAGTCTCTACAGCTGGGACTTAGTCTCTGCAAAAGATCCTAAGGGCTTTTTGTCAGCCCAACAGGGGGGTGAGGGGGTTCGTTTATTTGAATAATTTATATTCCCCCATCCCTTAAACGTTTATAATATTTTTTATGCCAATTCCATTTTTTTATCATATTGTAACTTCTATGTTGCTTTATGTATTGGGAGAAATTTATATGAGGATTTATCGTGCCGATTGTCTAGTTGGCGATGTGTTAGGTTGGAAACATGTGTTTCTGACGCGACTTGTGACAGGTGTTTCTAGCTCGTGACAAGTGTTTCTAACAAGTGTTCCTCGAATGTCTCCATGGTACTGAAATCACAGCTTGATCGACGGCTGGGATGGTCGCACTCCACACCCTCGTTCCTCCCTTGCTGCTTTACTCGTGCCTGCTGTCATTGTTGCCGCCAAAAAAGTCGCCCCCTTTGTGACGCCTTTTTTATGAAAACGCTTGCCATGAGTCTGGTGTAACTACTGGTGTTTTCCTGTGAAGTTACGATGGTTCCATTTATAAGACCCACTTCCACCTTTTTTTTCCCCGTTTATAAGACCCTTTTGACTATTTCCAAACGGTATGTGATAAGACTCATGAGTCTTCTATCCGGGCTAATACGGTAGGTGAGAAGAGACGCCATGAATGGCGAGAGGTTTTAGGCTAGGAAAATATCGAGAGAGTAGTGAGATTAGAAGAGAGAGGGATACAAGGAGGGAGTTGTACCCTCTAGAGTAGGTTCCGATAACACCTACCAAGCCTACAATTATATATACTGTAAGATATAATTTAACACACTGGGCCATTGCCTGCCACCCAGTCCCATGTGCGCCGCAGCACCAGGGCTCTCACTAGCCGGGTGAAACACCCTGATTGCACTGATTTTTCCGGGTATTTTCCTTGTTAGTCTTAAAAATCAGACTTCCATGTTTTTTAACACTGATCCAAAAAGTGTAGCGAAAGTTTTACCCTGGCGAAAACAGGGTTGCGAGATCCCGCACCCTGAACCGTCAGGATGTCCTAGAAAAGACTCTGATGCAAAGCTAAGGAATTTCGGTGAAGTCCTTTAGTGAATAGGGGCATTCCTCCTCACGCAAACCCCACAAACCTGAAATTTAGGCTAAGTCCTCCAAAACCAGAGACATTCCTCGTCACACACACCCCACAAACCTGAAATTTTGGCTAAGTCCTCCAGAACCAGAGACATTCCTCGTCGTCACACACACCCCACAAACCTGGAATTTCGGTCCTCCAGAACCACAAACATTCCTCGTCACACACACCCCACAATTTCCCCAACACAACAACCAGACACATGGCCCACCCCAGTGTGGTGACCACACCCAATCACGAGCATGTAAAATTTTCCCCGCCCTGTTCCCGCCCCTGCAAATTCGATGTCCCTCCCGCACCCAATCACATGCTGCTGATTTTTTTCCCGCTCTGCTCCCGCCCCTGCAAATTCGATTCCCCCATACCCATCCCGCTCTCCTCTTCCCCCACCCCCCACCCCCCCCCTCACCTTCCCCAACCCGCGCACGCGCAAATTCGCTGCACGTTTGTTTCACATTTCACCTGCATTTCGTGTGCCCTTCTTTTGTGAAGCACCGCATTGTACCGCATTCCACTAAGAATGCCAAGAGTTAGACAGGGTGGCAAAAAATCTACACTTTCAGCTAAGAGTTCAAATTTTTTTACCCTGCCAAATCAGACTTCAGAAAAAAATTACTCTAGACGTCAGGGTGAAATTTTTTTTGTACTCTGATTCCTAAGAGTGGCCTAAAACCAATTTAGGGCCCTGCGCAGCACACGCATTCAATTCTACACGGAGCGCGGCAGAAAAACAGTCCAGCGCACATAAATTTACAGCTTGCTGACGCAAGCTGCTGCCACGCCACTGTCTTGTGTCGGGCACTATCGCTGCCTGCCAGCTTTCAGGCAAGCAGAGCTGGGAAGCAATGCGCTAGCGCATTTCCCGATGAAACCACAAGCCACCCTCGTTGCGCCATCACGACGAGGGTTTCGTATTGAATCTGCAACCCCAAGCCGCTCTTCCACGAGCCGCCATGGTGTATAACCAACCCACAGAAGCCCCCAACCTCAGGCCACCTCGTCTCTTCCAACCACTCCCCGCAGCCATGAATGCGCTTTGTTCTCTCCTCGTCCTCCCCTCATCCTAGTGCTTCATTCTCGGCTAGCTCTCCCACGTAGTTCCTGCACATACCGAGTGTCTCATCTTATGGCCCTAGAGGAGATTATGGCTATCCCTCCAAAAGAACGACCTGATGACCATCTCGCTGCTGGAGTACGAGATGGAGAGGGATGAAATTGTGACCTTGTGGCGTGGGGGAGTTAAGAAGTGGCGCCCTGCCAAAGAAGTTGTGATGGCACAGAGCTCGAGGCCGACGAAGAAGCTGAAGAGGTCGGATGCAGTAAAAGCGGCAAAGGCAGCAGCGAAGGCAGCAGCAGCAGCAGCTCGAGAGGCAGAGGCATTTGCTGCTGCGGAAACAGCACGTGTTTGAGGAGGACGCCGCAACAGGCCCTGTGTAGAGGAGGAAGGGCAAGGGGAAGATGATTGCCATTGAATCTGACTCTGAGGAAGAGGAGGAGGCCCCTGTGGACAGCGAGAGCAACTCTGATTGAAGGCATCACCATGAGTAGCAGGCAGCCTCAGCAGCAGTAACAGGCAGCAGTAGCAGCAGCACGAGCAGCAGCATTAGTGGCATTAGAACAAGTAGCAACAACAGCAGTGCTAATAGGGGTAGTTTGTGAGCTTAGTTGAGCTCACCTCCGCAATAGGCTGTTTGTCATAATACTTTATGATTATTCCTTGTATGGTAGTAGCTGCATTAGTTTGACTTTTTACATAATGTTCTATGTTGGTAGTATCAGTGTAGGCTGAAAAAACCACGATGCAAATTCGTCTGAATTCTCAGACACATGCTTGCATTTCGTCTGAATCTTCAGACTGCCCTAAAATCTAGCAGGAGCCCTGCTCGGGATTGGTGGGTCAGAAGCACACAACCGTTCAGCACCAAAGGGCCACATAACACCAAAACACATTGGCCCCTCGTCAAGATTCAATGCGCACTACACTCCTCCCGATTCGTTTTGAAAATCTGAGGGCGCATTCCTACAGCTCGCGCGTCACACTCGCGACAAACCAAGCCTCATTGCCTCCTCTCGAACTTTCATGGCTTCTACCTAGCTTCCAAGCCTACTTTAAACAGTAAACACCTGGATATATGACTCTATGGGGTCCTTGGAAGGGAACGTGGAAAGGTATTACCCATGTTATATCTCATACACATGTCTCTCATCTCCCCGCCCTCTGCCTCCCCCACCGCTGTACTATTCCAGGCCATCCCCCCTAATTGAGTGCAGGAGCTGTTAGCGGGAGTGGAGTCGGTGTGGCAGCGGTGGGCGTATGCGGTGGGCTCGCATGGAGGGCAGGAGGCAGGCAGACAGGGGCAGGCAGCACGCTTGGATGCCGGCTATGGTGGAGATGCGGGGAGACGATGCAATGGGTACTCTGTTGGAGGTGAGTGGGCAGAACTGGGAGGGATGTGGGAGGAGGTGAGGGAAAGGATAGGGGGAGAGGGTGCCGTGGGGGATGGGTTGTGTATAGGGGCTGGCAGCAGGCATGGATGCCGGCTATGGTGGAGATGGGGGGGGACCAAGCCATGGATACTCTGCTGCAGGTGAAAGGGGGGGAGGGAAAAGGGGGGGGGGCAAGGCCGGGCAGGAGGACTGAGGTGAAGTGGGGGGTGGAGGGAGGGGGTGGGTGATTTAGGGAAAGAGGGGAAATGGGGTTGGAGGAGGTGACGGTTGCGGGTGAGGGAGGAAGGGGCTGAGGGGAAGGAGGAAGGGGGGGAGGGGAGAGGGAGGGCGGTGGGGGGGGGAAGGAGGGAGGGGGGTGGCTGGAAGGAATAGGTGAGAAGAGTGCGAGGAGGGAGAGGGGGTTTGCTGGCCATGATGTGTGTGCTTCCACGTGCACAACCAGTCAAACACGTGTTGAAATCAATTTGTAGTGCACAAGAGGTGCAATTACAGGTGGAGAAAGGAGGTTGACTGCATGACTGGTGCACGGCAAGTGCTTATGCTAGATAACACAGGGCCTTTTGCCAGTGGCTTTCCCTGGGGCTTGCTGGATAGCAGAGTGAAATTCGGAGCTTGGTCTGTATTCGAACCAGCTTGCACCTGACCAAGGGGCTTCATTCCAATGCTTCGTGCTTGGTGCCCTTCAATGACGCAAGCTGCGCAAAGGCCTCTTGTGGCAAGGCGATGCTGGTTCTCCCCCTCCTCCCGCCCCCTCCCACCCAGCGTTATCCTTGTTCCCTTCTCCCCTCGCCCCCCTCACGACTGATGTCTTCCACCGTTGGCATGAGGCCAAGCCTTTGCTCGGAGCTGGGGTGGAGGGAGGAGGAAGGAGCTGATGAATCAGCGTACTCTAGAATGAACCCTATGCCCTAATTAAAATATTCCCCAACAGTGTTGTAACGTTTTCATGACGGCCAGAAATGAGGTATCTTATGATAAATAATTTCTTCTACATTCCTAAAGTATGGTAACCCTAAGCAGTATAACACCTTCTTGCGTGGTATATCCCTTATCGAGAACGCACCCGAGTCAGTTGTGAAGTGCAATGGTCATTGACTGTTGACTAGCAACTCAACAGCCAGTCAAATTCCAAGGGTCGATTAACTAGGTGGACCAACACGACAGCAAGGACACATGATTGAACTTGTTATTACAGCAAGCTACCTGAGATGTGTACGGCTAGAACTTCGTGGTTCAGTATAAGGGAATATACCCCTGAGATGTGCATGTCTAGCTAGATCTATCTACCCTATCTTGTACGATTAGATAAACCCATCCACCCTTGTGTATTATCGGCCGAAAACAAGGGCGCACCAGCGCCTATTTTTCACGGTAAATTACTCTGATTCTCTGATTCTCAGAGTTGATTTGTGTACCACCCTTACGCCCTTAGATAAATTTTTGATTTTATATGTTTCCTCTGATAAGCCAGAGTTTCTGATGTACCACCCTGATGGTCCCCCTATAGGGAGTATACCAATGGATTTTCGTGTACCCCCCTGTCTACATGTGTGGCCCCATATCCACGCTTGTTCACGCGGACCGCCCAGCTGGCCCATGTCATACGATGCCAGTCCCGCCCTCGCTGCCGGATTCCATGGTCCCTATTGGACACTTGTGTTTTTCCTCGCTCCCAATCCCCTTTTCCAAACCCTCTCTATCTCCAACCCCCCACTTTAGCCTCTCTCACAGCATTCGAGTATCTTCATTTTCCCCCTTAGTCGTTTTTCAGCAACTGCCTTCTCTCACTGCCAGAGTCTATAATGCCTGGCGCGGTTGATCCTGACCCGACAATGGCGTTGGTGGTGGGGAGAATCCAGGTCCAGACCCCTATTGCTTGGTAAGTTTTATGCCCTAACAACCCTTCTAGCATACTAGCAGAAAAATCCATCCCACAGCACTTGGTACGAATGACCGCCATTTCCGCCGGTGCTACTACCGCTCCTATGAAACACCATCTCTGTTGGCTGCTGCCGCACATGGGACGATCATCGTAGCTGCTGATGTGCATAGTGAGGTCGTAGCTGCTGATGTGCATGGTGAGATCATAGCTGCTGCTGTGCATTGTGAGATCATAGCTGCTGATGTGCAAAATGAGATCGTAGCTGCTGAAGTGCATAGTGAGATTGTAGCTGCTGATGTGTGAGATCGTAGCTGCTGCTGTGCATAGTGAGATCGTAGCTGCTGCTGTGCATTGTGAGATCATAGCTGCTGATGTGCATAGTGAGATCGTAGCTGCTGATGTGCATAGTGAGATCGTAGCTGCTGATGTGCATAGTGAGATCGTAGCTGCTGATGTGCATAGTGAGATCGTAGCTGCTGATGTACGTAGTGAGATCGTAGCTGCTGATGTGCATAGTGAGATCGTAGCTGCTGATGTGTATAGTGAGATCGTAGCTGCTGATGTGCATAGTAAGATTGTAGCTTCTGATGTGTGAGAGCGTTGCTGCTGTTGTGCAGTGAGATCATAGCTGCTGCTGCTAAGCAACGAAATTTCAGCTTAGACTGCTGTTGTTACGAGTGACGAGACGAGATTGTCGCCGCTGCTAACGCAACCCGTGACATGATTGTTGTTCGCCCTGCTTCTATGTGTGACAGGATCACCATCGAAACTGTTGCTGCCGAGTTCCCGCTGCTGCTGCGTCGGCGGCACAGTTGCTACTGCAGGTGGCAAGTTCCTGCAGCTGCCGCATCTATGAATGTCACCCATTTTTACTGCGTGCTGCTGCTAGTGTGTATGGCATGAAGATGATGATACTGCTGATGATGCGCTTTGTTTGATTGCAAGGGCACCTGACCCCCTAAAGCCACGGTCTCTAATAGCACGCACTATTAAGAGGGTGAAATAAAAGTCGGTGGCCCAAAACGTGCAAGGTTAATAAACTTGTACAAGGAAAAAAGTGGGGCCAGGCAGCGAGCAGGGGCGTTGAACAGTGGGTAGAGGTGACTAATGTACTTCGCCAAAGAGCGAACGTCACAACACTATACGCGCCGATAACGATTTCGTGGAAAACGGATAAACCAATCAAGGTGCCAAGAAATTGAGCAAGCAAAACCACCGCCAATAAAAGACAAAAGGGGAGGGAAGGGGCGGAGCCGGGAAATGAGGGGCGCGCTATGTGTGTGTGTGTTGGGGGGGGGGGGGGGGGGGGGGGGGGTTGCGCAATCTGGCCGAGTTGCGCAACTCGCGAAAGTATCCCCAGACACGCTGGCGTACAGACAGAGATGCACAATTCGGGTTGCGCAAATGAGGGTGTGGTACACCTGTCAACTTATACATTCACCTGCATGTAGAAGTTATAGGCTAGATAGGTGTGTGTTCTTAGACAGTACAACTCCAACCCTATATCTCCCTTGTTCTCTCTTGTTCCTATTAATTCTAGTATTCTAACATGGTATCATGAGTAGGTTAGGTCCGCCCACCCGCTTCCGCCCCTCGCCCTAGCCTACTGCGCCTCGCCGGCCCCTAGCGCGTCCGCCGGCCCCTAGCGCGTCCGCTGGCCCCTAGCATGCCCGCCGTCCCCTCACGCCTAGCTGGCCCCTCGCGCCCAGCCGGCCCCTCTCATGCCGTAGCCGGCCCCTCGCGCCAAGCTGGCCCCTCGCGCCCAGCCGGCCCTTCTCACGCCGTAGCCGACCCCTCGCGCCTAGCCGGCCCCTCACGCCTAGCCGGCCCCTCGTGCCCAGCTGTCCCCTCTCGCGCCGTAGCCAGCCCCTCGCGCCCAGCTGGCCCCTCACGCCCAGCCGGCTCCTCGCACCTAGCCGACCCCTCGCGCCTAGCCGACCCCTCGCGCCTCGCCGGCCCCTCGTGCCTAGCCGGCCCCTCGCGCCCAGGCGTCCCCTCTCGCGCCTAGCCGACCCCTCACGTGCTCGCCGGCCTCTCACGCCTAGCCGGCCTCTTAGCGTCTAGCCGGCCCCTCGCGCCTAGCCCCCCCCCTCCCCCTCCCCCCCCTTGCGTGCTCGCTGGCCCCTCGCGCCAACCCAGCCCCTTAGCCTCTCACCGGCCCCTCGCGCCTAGCTGGCCCCTCGCGCCTAGCTGGCCCCTTGCGTGCTCGCTGGCCCCTCGCGCGCCTAGCCGACCCTTCGCCCTCCCCGGCCCCTCCTGCACCTCCTCGGCTCCTCGTGTGCCCTCCTGGCCCTAGCGCTCCGTCGGCCCTTCGCGCCCTGCCGGCTCTGTGCGCCTCGGGCCCTGAGCGCCTCGGGACCTCCTCGGCCTCCCGCCCGGTTTTCCAGCCGGAGAGCCCTGCCGTCGTGCCGCTGATTACCTGTGCCGCTATGCTGCCGTGTCCCCGTGCCGCTGTGCCGCCGTGACGATGTGCCGCCGTGACGCTGTGCCGCCGTGACGCTGTGCCGCCGTGACGCTGTGCCGCCGTGACGCTATGCCGCCATAGACCTGTGCCGCTGAGGCTGCGCGATAGCAGACGCCGTACTTTGCCTGGACGCGGAGGGGCACGCGATCGACTTCGCCGCCTGGCTTGTCGATCTCTGCCGTCACCTGACATGTCAGCGCCAGGATGGGCACTCCCTGGCTATGCATGTTGATGGCTTGCTTCCCCGCCCCTCTATGCCTGATCCCCTCCCTGCTGACCCCACCACTGCTAAGGGTGAGGCCTTTGCTGCTGCTGCGCTCGCTTGCGCTGTCTGGGATTCTTGCGATGCTGTAGCGCAGCTAGCCATTAGTCATGCGCTTCCTCTGTCTGAGCGTCCGCGCTTCACTGCTGTCGCGAATGCCAAGGACTTCCAAAATGCAGTAGTTGCGCGCTACTCCACCCCTGCCTCCGCTTGATCCTTCCCATGCTATTCCCTGATCTTTCCGCTTTCCCCACTGTCCTTGACCTCGCTACTCACCTCCGTGCACTAGAGACTAGCTACCATGCTGCTAGCACTACCGCCTAGCTCACTACCTTCCCCCCACCTTTCTGCGCTACCCTGTACCTTCTTGCCATGCGCCTGCCTGACCGCTTAGCCACTGCCTGCGACCATTTCCTTAGTCAGCACCCTGGCGACCTTATCCTGACCGCCTTTGTCACTGCTCTGTCTAAGATAGAGAGCCGTCAGCGCACTATCGCTCAGTCGAGCGGTGTTGCGGCAGTCCCTATCTTTCAAGGCTGTGCTCCATCCCAGTGCACGTACGCTGACGTCTCTGCTGCGGTTGCCACACTTGCCCCTGCCACTGAGACAGCAGCTGCGGCTTTCCTGCAACAGCGACATCGTCGGGGCCGCCGCGGCCCCAAGGGAAGGCGTGGTGGTGGCACTGGCGGTGGTGGTGACGGGGACAATGGTTCTAATGAGGGGGTTGGATCTGGTGTCCAGGAGCAGCAGCAGACGCAGCAGCCACAGCAGCAGCAGTCGCCGCAGCAGCAGCAGCCGCAGCCACTGCAGCCGCAGCAGCAGCAGCCGTGGGCCTGCCTCCCACCTGGGTGGCCAAGAGCACCAGACGGTGGTGGTCGTTGTGGCGGCCCCCGCAGCTCGGCGTCTACCGGCGGCTTCGGTGCTGTGAGCTGCCATTACCAGCTCCAGACCGGGCCCCTCCGTGGCACTGTGTGCCGCCGCCCACACCTGACCACCCGCTGCTTCCCTCGCCTCGACGACCTCTTTCGTCGCCGCTTCGGCCCGGCCCCAGACCTCCCTGACTAGCCTAGTCTGTTGCGCCGCGATGTGCCAGTTTTTGACTTAGACATGGATCAGATTAGTTCTGCCCTGCATTCTCTGTATGCTCACGCTTCTAGTATGTACGGATCTTATTACCTTGTGTTCTCTAGCTTAGGCATAGCACCTGTGTGCAGTACAGACCATCCTGCTGCGTCAGGCGTAGGACCCTTTGCTTTGTCTAGCCTAGGCTCTAAACTCGCCCCTCCTTCATCTGCCGCTCCTGCTTAGCTGTCCTTTATACATGAATCCGGTGCGTCTGCCTGCTTCTTCCGTGACCGCGCCACACTTACGCCGCTTGCCGCGCCTGCCGCTATCGCACTTGCTGACCCCTCTGCTGGTCCTGGCGTTGCTCGTAGCTACACTACCCTTCCCTATCCTGTGGTTCCCTCGGGTTCCCTTACAGGCCTGCACGTCCCTTCGTTCTCCAGGAACCTAGTTGGTGTCGACTGTCTTCAAGACCTCGGCGTCACCATTACGTTCCCTGGTCACAAGCAGTACGTTGTCTGTACCGAGGCCGCCTCAGGCTCCCTCCTTGCGACATTCCCCCGGGACCTAGTGTTTGGCTTGTTTACGCTGGACACTGCTCCACCCCGGTTGGGGCGTCCTCCCAAGGCCCTGCGTCTACCCTGGTTGCCGCTGTTTTCTCGTGTCGGTCGCTCACTCACCCGTCGCTCCTATGGTACCACCGCCTAGGTCTCTCCAAACTCCCGCGTCTGTGTCACGTGTCTCAGCATGGTCTCATCCTAGGTCTCCTGCGTCGCTTCTTACCCTCCCTCCCTCTCCTGCGCCGCCGTGCACGCCCTGCGTCGAGGGTCGGCTCCGCCGTGCTCCTCACTCCTCCTCGCTTCGCCCTGCCACCGCACCCCTCCAAACCCTGCACATGAACGTCTGGGACCCAGCCCTCGTCCCTGGACCTCGTCGCGAGCGCTACTTTCTCGTGCTCGTCAACGACTACAGGCGTTACACCACGGTGTTTCCCCTGGAGCGGAAGGCCGACATGTCTGACGTTCTTATCCCGTGGGTCGTAGCTGCCCTCCTACGCCGTCGCAGGCGCCGCCGCAGTCGTCGTCATCACCGCAGCAACAGCAGCCGCCGCAGTCGTCGTCATCACCGCAGCAACAGCAGCCGCCACCACCGCAGCCGCAGCCGTTTGTGGACTCGGGGGTTGATGGCGTTGAGGAGGGTGCTAGTTCTGTGGCTCCTATCGTGGCTTGTCCCGGCGGGCCTAGGGTGGCACCGATGCTGGAGAGAGTTCTTGCTCTGGGGTTGCTCGTTTTGGGGGTGCTGGAGTGGAGTCTTCCGAAGGTAGTCGTGGTGTCGCTGGTGGTCCAGGTGTTGACGTCAAGCAGCAGCAGCAGCAGCAGTCGCCGCAGGTGTCCGCCCTTCGCCTGCTCGGCCTTCCCTCCCTTGGCCGCTCGCCTGCGCCTCACCCGCCGCCTCGTCCTCTTCCTTTCTATGGCCCTGTGTTCCCTCCCCCGGACTCATCTCTGGCTCATCTCCCCCTTCGTTCCCCTCTTGTGTCTCCTCCTCTGTCTCCTGACCCGACGCCTCCATCTCTCGTCTGGTCTCGCCGTCCCTCTTGTGCTCGCCCTGTCTTTCCTGTTTACCGTTCTCACCCTATGTTGTTTCGTTCCCACGCGTCTCGTCCTCCCCTCATACCTTTGCCTCCTCTGTCATCGGTCGTTGTCGCGTCTCCCCCTCTGTCTAACTACCTTCGTGTCACTCGTTCTTGTTGGGATTAAGGACGGAGTCTAGGTGAACTTAGGAGCTAGAATTAGTCAAAATATAAATCCGAAATTCTGGACAGAAAAGTCGTCTTCACAAGAAACAACGTCGACAAAACACTAGCCGTTGGACTGTCACGAAAATCAGATATGTTGTAGCTTGTAATCTTAGCTACCGTTCTCAATTTGAATCACATCGATTGATGGAGTATTCGCGACGCTATGTTTTTCGACGCATTGGGGGGTAAGCTGTAGGAGGAGGACTTAACTCAATCTCAAAAGTTCAATCAAAGTTCAAGAATCTCACAAGGAATTAGAGGAGCAAAAGAAAGGCTGGGATAGAAGAGAGGGATGAGAGGGAAGGTCCCAAGAGAGTCCCCAACCAAGGAAACCCCATAAGCACAAACATTCCCTCCCTATAGGAACCCCAACTTTGACATTTGTCCCTTCCCAACCAATCCAACCAAGTTGGCCACCCTTGCCAACCTAGCTTGGTGGTTCCCAACCAATTTTGCAGCTGCTACAGTAGAGTGACGAATTCCCCAACCCCTAATGGTCCCAACTCCATATAGAGTCACCCTACAACTTCACTTTGTAACGGTCGTAATTGTAACGCAAGCTCATTAACTTTGAATCTTCATAGTTTTCGCGTTCTTGCTCCGATTGAAGCGATTCTTGTTGCGTTGGAAAGATCTTCTCAAGATCTATCATCACAAATACCTGCTCAAACAAAAATAACGCAAAACACATTCCCAAACTCCAGAACACACCACGCATAAATGCTTACACACATTCAATACACACATGCCAGTTGAAAACATGAGATGGGAGGCAGACAGAATGTGATAGCATATGATGACATCACACAACAATCTCCCCCTCTGGCTGCCAACCATCATCCACCATACCACATCTCAAGCATGCATACTCAATGCACGCTCATCCTAGCAAGCTTCATGCCCTTCCAATGATCCGCCTCCGCCAGTTGCTTAGTGAAAATATCTGCTGCCTACTGATGGGTCTTCACTATCTCCAGCCGCACCTCCTTATCAAGGAGTCTCCTCACCCAATGCCACTTAGGCCTGATGTATTTTGTCAGCCCATGCAGACAAGCATTCTTGGCCAGCTTCACTGCAGACTCATTGTCACAGAACACAACTGTCGGCTCCTCTTGGCCAACTCCCAACTCCTCCAACAAGCGCCTCAGCCACACCACTTTCTTGGCCCCATGGTGTAAGGCCATGTACTCAGTCTCACATGAGGACAATCCCACCTCATTCTGCTTCTTGCTGCGCCAGCTCACAGCACCACCTCCCAGCAAGCACACATAACCCCCAATGCTGGTGCCATCCGCTTTCACTGAGTTGAAGCTAGCGTCAGTATAGCAACTCAAGAGCATCTCACCACTCTTCACATCTGCAGCACCTCTCTGCAACCACTGCCTTACTCCACTATACTCCAATCCCACTGATGACGTAGCACTCACATAGCGGACCAACCTCTTGGCCGCTTCCAGCTGTTCATGGCTAGGGCGTGAGACCACACTCGCCAACCGTGATGTAGCAAATGCAATGTCAAGCCGTGTATGATTTGCAGCATAGTTCAGAGACCCAACCATCGAATGAAACAGCTTCCTGTTACTCTCACCCACTACCTCCTCATCAGCACATGGCTCCACAGTAAACTCCGAAGGTAGTGGTGCTGCTGGCTTTCCCCCATCTTGCAGCCCATACTTCTCAGCCTGCCCCTCATAGTACTTTCTTCTGGTGCAACCTCAGCACACCCTTTTCCACATCTCTCTCCACATGCATCCCCAGGTAGTACTTTACCTCACCCATCTTGGAGCACTTGAACTGCATCTCCAGCATCTTAAAACCCCCAGCCAGCAGCGCCTCCTCCAACTTGTGATACCGTGCACGAGGCGCCTGCTTAAGGCCATAGATGGCCTTCTTCAGCCTGCAGACCCTGCCGCTCCCATCATCCAGCCCCTGTGGCTGCTTCATGTACGCCTCCTCCAGAATGATCCCATTCAGAAAGGCAGTCACAATGTCCATCTGCCGAATCGTCCAACCCAGGAGTGCAGCTATCGCCAACAGTACCCTCAGTGTGTTTCCTTTCGCCAACACCTCATCATAGTCCTTCCCCTTTGTCTGCTGAAACCCCCGTGCCACAAGCCTAGACTTGTAGCGGGTCAGCTCCCCTTCAGGTCCATACTTGTGCCTGTAGATCATCTTGGAAGTGATTGCCTTCTTCCCAGGAGGCAAGTCACACAGGTCCCATGTCTCGTTCTCAATCAGGGACCCGAACTCCTCATCCTCACTCGCCTTCCACTTCTCCCCATTTGGTCCATTCAAGGCCTCCTCTCGAGTCTTGGGCTCAGGGATTGGTGCCCAGTAGCAGTGAGCGATCTCATCTTCCTCAATTTGCTCAACCACAATCCCAGCCTGCACCACATTCGGCTTGCCTCTTCCCCCATAGGCCAGCCTCACCGGAGGGCGCACATCCCTCCTAGGTCGCTCAGGCGGGTGTGGAACTCGAGGTGGAGACTCATGCTGCTGTTGCTGCTGCTCCAATTCAGCTGCTCCCCCTTCCTCAGTCACCCCAGACATCTCCTCCTCATACACTGCAACCTCCACCTGTCTTGAAGGCCGCTGCACCTCATCTGCCTCCACAATGAGCGGTGTAGATGGAAGCTTTTGTTGCTGCTGCTTCCATTCCTTGTTGTACAGGGACTCAAGAAACTTCACATCCCTTGACACAGTCAACTTCTGGGTGGTCAAGTCCCACAGCAGCCACCCCTTGTGATCCTTTGCAATCCCCAAGTGCACACCCCATCTTCCAGAAGCCTCCAACTTCCCTCTTTTCTCCTTGGGCAGATGAAACACCACCATGCACCCAAATGCCCTCAGCATGTTCACAGCTGGAGCACTCCAATACCACTTAGTATACAGGATCCACTCCTTATCCCCAACTGTAGCCAGCACCTTGTTCTTCACAAGGGCGACCTGCCTCAGTGCAGACACCCAAAACGGACCAGGCAGCCCTGCACGCCCAAGGAGAGTGCGTGCCCCCTCCTGCAGGGTCCTGTTCAACCTCTCAGCCACGCCATTCTGCTGCGAGTTGTAGGGCACTGTCAGTTGATGTTGGATCCCCTTCCTCTTCAACTCCCCCTCAAAATCAGCTCCAATGAACTCCCCACCATTATCACTGCGGATCACCTTCACCTTGTGTCCGCATTCCCTCTGAGCTCTAGGCATCCACTCCTTAAGGACAGCCGCTGCCACCTCCCCTTTGCTCTTCAAAGCGTAAACCCACACTGCCCGAGTGTGGTCATCCACAATTGTCAAGAAATAGCGGCTGCCTGAGAGGGAAGGGGCTCTTGTGGGCCCCACCATATCCATGTGCACAAGTGCAAGTGGGGTCTTGGCTGGTCCTGTAGTGCTGTTGAAAGGGAACTTGGAGAACTTGGTCTCCAAGCATGTAGGGCAGCTCCCAATCTCCTTCACTCCCCCTTTCACCTCCAAGCCCTTCAGGCTCCCATCCTTCACCAACTTCTGCAGCATAGGGAAGTTCACATGACACAGCCTCTCATGCCATGTCTCCCAATTGGCCTCACCACTCCTTGATGAAGCCTTAGCCCATGCCGCACTCGCATCCACACCAGCAAGCACCTCACCATGTGTCTGCTGCTGCTGCACTTTCTTGACTGCTTCCAGGACCCCATCAGTTGATGCAGTTGCATCTCCTCCTACTGTTGCCTTTGCCGCTGCTGCCATTGCTGCTGTTGGAGTCTTCCCATTCCAGGGGATGATGGGCAGCTGCCACAGGTCCTTGATGCAGCTGGTCTCCTCTTCCAGACTCCACAGCACCTTCTTCCCAAGCTTAGCACGGCAGCTGGTTGGTCCAAAGGTCACTTCGGCCTTGCTCTTCTGCAGTCGCCGCACAGAGAGAAGGTTAGCAGACAAACCTTCAACCAGCAAAACATTCCCAAGCCCCACAAGCTCCCCATTAGCTCCCTTAACCTTGGCATTTCCAACACCAATCACAGGGAGCAAAGCACTTGACGCTGCTGCCACATACTTAATCTTCTTATGGGGTTTTACCTCATCAAGCAAATCTGCCCGTGGGGTCATGTGACTGGTGCAACCTGAATCAATCACCCAGTGTGTGAGAGGGTGCATCACAACCTTTCCCACAGATCCCACATCACCCTCATGCCCATGCACATCCTCAACCATGAGAAACATCCCAGGATAGGTATTACCTTGTACACCTTCACCTTGTGCACCTGAGCCTTGCACAGCGCCACCTTGTGCGCGTTCACCACTTGGCGGCTTCATGCCTGGAGGTGCCCATCCCTCCGGCCTGCTGAAGCACTTGAACCAAGGATGCCCGACCTTCTTGCAGTACTAGGAGGTGCCCTCCATTCTAGTACTCCCCCTGCCACTAGAGCTCCCATGCCCCTCATTATAGTCACCTCGGCCTCTACCTCTGCCAAAGCTCCTCCCACGGCCTCAGCCTCTCCAACCCTCTCTTCCTCTACCGTGCCCTGCAGCTCCATACCCCTCAGCAGTCTTAGTGGAAGCACCACCTCCCACATGGCGTCTGTGGAAGTCCTCCTGCAGAATCTGCTGCCTTAGCCACTCAGGTGTCCATTGATCTTGCTGAGAGTTGAGGGTGGGGATGAGGTTGTCCCAAGAGTTGTCCAACACCAAGATGATCTTGGTGCACTGCTGCAGCTGAGATACACTGCTGTCCGCTGCTGCCATCCTTGCATAGGTGTCCTTGATCTTGTCAAGGACCGGCTTCACTTCGTCCCCTGGTCGCATGGAGATGGCAGCAAGTTCCTTCTTGAGCACGATCACCATCGGGAGAGTGTTGGGCTGAATCACATCGCGTAGTAGTTTCCACACCCTTGGACCCGAATCATCCGCTTCCACAAGATCCTTGATGTGCTCGAACATCTCCTTGTTGACCGATTGAAGGATGAGGTCGAAAAGCACCGCACTTTTCTCAATACACCATTCACGTGCTTCGCCTTCTTCCGGCATCTTCTCCTCCCCAACAGCAATCTTCAGTAGCTTGCCGCGTTTGAATGCACTCCTCATCCGCTTGCTCCATTCCTCATAGTTGGAGCCATCCAAAGCTTCAACTTTTGATGGCGGCGGCTCACTTGTCTTCTCAGGTACAGCTCCTCTTCCATTAGCATCTCCTCCCCTCTCATTCATCTTCTCCTTGAGAAATGACGAATTTCAGCTTCCATTTGCAGTCCACACTCAGCTCTCTTGATATTTTCACAAGTGTCGGCATCCACGAAATTTCGGCAGAGTTTCCCCTTAGCGGAAGACACATCCAACCTTTAGAACACCACTTAGGCACACCCACAGGCCATGGTGGGTCTAGAAGGGTCTTCACACTTCTGTAGACTCCTCTCAATATCCTCAATATAGCTCTGATACCACTTGTTGGGATTAAGGACGGAGTCTAAGTGAACTTAGGAGCTAGAATTACTCAAAATATAAATCCGAAATTCTGGGCAGAAAAGTCGTCTTCACAAGAAACGACGTCGACAAAAAACAAGCTGTTGGAATGTCGCGAAAATAGAATATGTTGTAGCTTGTAATCTTAGTTACAGTTATCAATTTGAATCACATCGATTGATGGAGTATTCGCGACGCTATGTCTTTCGACGCATTGGGGGGTAAGCTGTAGGAGGAGAACTTAACTCAATCTCAAAAGTTCAATCAAAGTTCAAGAATCTCACGAGGAATTAGAGGAGCAAGAGAAAGGTTGGGATAGAAGAGAGGGATGAGAGGAAAGGTCCCAAGAGAGTCCTCAACCAAGGAAACCCCATAAGCACAAACATTCCCTCCCTATAGGAACCCCAACTTTGACATTTGTCCCTTCCCAACCAATCCAACCAAGTTGGCCACCCTTGCCAACCTAGCTTGGTGGTTCCCAACCAATTTTGCAGCTGCTACAGTAGAGTGACGAATTCCCCAACCCCTAATGGTCCCAACTCCATATAGAGTCACCCCACAACTTCACTTTGTAACCGCCGCAATTGTAACACAAGCTCATTAACTTTGAATCTTCATAGTTTTCGCGTTCTTGCTCCGATTGAAGCGATTCTTGTTGCGTCGAAAAGATCTTCTCAAGATCTATCATCACAAATACCTGCTCAAACAAAAATAACGCAAAACACATTCCCAAAATCCAGAACACACCACGCATAAATGCTTACACACATTCAATACACACATGCCAGTTGAAAACATGAGATGGGAGGCAGACAGAATGTGATAGCATATGATGACATCACACAACAGTCCTCTTGTTCCTCGGGTCCTTGCCTCCCTCGCTACAGACCCGTCTGTTCGTGTCTTGAGTCTTGACACTCTTATCGCTGCTGTAGCTGACTTCGCCTCTACCCACCGCCTTGACTACGCCATAGCTCTGGTCTCTGACCCTGCCTGTCCTCCGTCCGTCGGGGGTGCGTCTGCCCTTGGCAGTGACGTCCTAGAGGACAGGCAGTAGAAGCTTGCTTTCTTATCTGAGGCTGCTCTCCATCTCTGTTCCATGCTGCTACTCCCTGAGGGTGACCCAGACGTCGTTGACATGCCGACCCCTCGCACTTACGCTGAGGCGACCTCGGGACCCTGGTCATCTCAGTGGATAGCTGCCATGGAGCAGGAGATGGCATCTTGGAGATCCACCGGCACCTTCGTCGACGCAGTTCCCCCGCATGGGGTGAACGTAATCAATGGCCGGTGGCTCTTCAAGGTGAAGCGCCCCCCTGGAGAGCCACCTGTGTTCAAGGCGCGCTACGTAGCTAGAGGCTTCAGCCAGCGTGGGGGGGTGGACTTCTATCAGACCTTTGCCCCGACCCCGAAGATGGCTACTCTTCGGGCGCTGCTACACGTAGCAGCATATCATGACTATGAGTTACACTCCCTCGACTTCTCCATAGCGTTTCTCCAGGGCAGTCTATATGAGCAGGTCTACCTACGCCGTCCGCAAGGCTTCATCGGTAAGTTCCCTCCTAGGACCGAGTGGCTCCTCCGGCGCCCGGTCTACAGCCTACGACAGGCGCCCCATGAGTGGCATGACACGCTGCATGCTATGCTAGCTGACCTGCATTTCTTTCTGTCCTTTACATACCCTTGCTCTTCGTTCGTGCTGGCCAGACCCCGTTCTACATCCTTGTCTACGTAGACGACCAAGTCTTGCCACTGCAGACAGATACGCACTGGCCTCCGTGAAGGCCGAGCTGCTGAGGAGACACACTTGCATTGACCTAGGAGAGCTGCGCCGCTACCTTGGCCTGCAGATCTCCAGGGACAGAGCAGCACGCGCCATCACTCTCGCACGGTCACACTTGGTGCGCCAGGTCCTTCAGAGGTTCGGTCTTCAGTTCTCCTCCGCACAGCCCACACCTCTACCAGTAGACCACATGCTTTATGCTCCAGTTCCTGAGGAGTTAGTAGAGCCCAGTGGTCCTTACACAGAGCTGGTGGGTTGCCTCATGTACCTGATGAATTGCACTCGATCAGATCTCGCATACCCTCTCACCATCCTGGCTCGCTTTGTGGCCACAGGCAGACACCGACCACAGCACTGGTCGGCCGCTAAGAGGGTTTTGCGTTATCTAGCAAGTACATCGGGCACGGGGTTAGTGCTGGGTGGACGCAAGCCAGTGGTCCTTACTGGGCGCACAGATGCTTCTTGGGCAGACGACGGTGAGACCCTCAGGTCCTCCCAGGGCTGTTGCTTTAGCCTTAGTTCGGGTGCTATCTCATGGAGGTCCACTCGCTTCTCGTATGTTTCCCAGTCTAGCTGTGAGGCTGAGATCTACTTCGGTGCCATAGCGGCAGAGGAGCTCCGCTAGCTGACTTCTTGCTCACTGACTTAGGTGAGCGGCCTAGCTCTGCCCCGGTTCTGTACGCTGACAACAGGGCCATGATCCTCCTGTGTCAAGAGCCTCGAGTTGAGGGCAGAGCGAAGCACATCCAGCTGCGGTACTTCCTCGTGCGCGAGCTACAGGAGCATCGCCAGGCCCGCGTAGTACACTTGACATTCCGTGCCAACACAGCTGATATCTTTACTAAGCCGCTTCCGCCTAAAGATCATCAGCGGCACTGTTTGCAGCTTGGTCTAATTCCTATAGCTAATTACTTGCTAGGACCTATATTGTGTACTCCTCTCTATGTATACATTTCAGACTGGCCTTGTGGCTTCTCTTCCTGTGGCTGGACTAATAGTGCCGCCCTGGTTTACTCTTGTCTTGTTTGTACCCTTGCTGACTAGTCTTCGGACCCGTGTTTCATATGTTGGACTAGTAGTTCCGCCCTGAGCTGCGTGCTTCTTGTTCAGCACTACCCCTTATCTAGCCTTGGGGGTGTGTCAACTTATACATATACCTGCATATAGAAGTTATATGCTAGATATGTGTGTGTTTTTAGAGAGTACAATCCCAACCCTATATCTCACTTGTTCTCTCTTGTTCCAATTCATTCTAGTATTCTAACAACATTTCAGATCACGAGGCTATTTTCAAATGGATATTCAAACTTTTAATTGGGTGGTAGACGTTTTGACTATTATTCAAAACATTCAAGTGCGCTCGATAAGGATATTTTTGCGAGTTTATGCCTCAAACCTCACTTGATCTAAGATGTACCACGCCGTAAAAACAAAACTTCGAGGGGGGGGGGGGGGTGGCGCTTGGCTGGGTTTGCACTTTGAAAGTCCCAAAATGTATTGCAGACGTTTCAAGTTTCTTTCCGCTCAAACACATGGTGTGACGGGGGCAGGGGCGGAATCGGCAGGGGGTGGCACAAAATTAGCAATTGTTTCCAATCGTTTTGGTGCGCGAATGTGGTTTTTGTTCTCGCTTTGGGGAACTGGGTTACCAATCGGCGGGGTTCAAGATTAATAAACTTGAAACGAAAATTCTGCAATTTGGGTCAACAGCTTTAAGGCACCTTGACTTGTCTGAGTAAAAAAATTCAAAACATAGGGTTATTTTGAGGCCTCAGGGAAATTTGTGAAGACCACTCTGATTTTCAGAGTAGTGAAAACCCAAAGATCAACACTGGGGCTGACCCCTACAAAGTTGGATCTAGCAAAGTTGGATCCAACACGCGCGGTACAGTGAGTTGCTAGCGCGGAATTCAAATTTCAGTGCGATTCAATTGGGTAGTGCACAACTTTGTAAGAATTCGCCCTAAACGGCAAGAATAAGGTAACACGTTTATCAAGCAACTAACATTCCTTGTGGACTGCAGGAATATGTGAATAAGATGCATAACCAGGCAATCCACTCCATGTTTCTACTCCATGTTTCCTTGTTTTTTATGCTTGTTTTTCCAGTATGTTGTATACGCACATGTAGTTCTGTTCAGCAACAATTATCTGGAAATGGATGCTTGAAGCAGTCCATACCGCAGATTCAGCGGGCATTGGTACTCCCTCCAGCCAGGCATTTCAATGCACATGCAGCAACGGAGTCACAGATCTGTTACACATGACTGACTGATAGCTCTGCATCTCGCCTCTCCCCTCCTTATCACACTTTCTGCCCCCCTAACAACCAGCAGCAGGATTCATGCGTGTCCACTTGCCATCGGCGCGCTTGGTCGTGCTGCCATCTCTCCGAATACCTGCTGCTAACATCAGCGTACAATCTCCCTCAGTCTGCTGCTGGACCAGCTGAAATCCCAACGCTGAGCGCCATTCACGGGTCGATCCCCGCCTCCCTCGCTGCTTTTTAGACTAGCAGAGCTCGTCTCGTCTCGCCCTATGACCCCCCCACGTGGATTGAACCTCATTTCCGTGCCGTACTATCAGTGAGGCGTCTCCGGGCCCCGCCGTCGCTCCATGCCGGGCGTATTGTGAGTCGCTTCGGCATCATGGCAACATCGTCTCACCCCGTCCCGTCCTCCGCTCGACGCTCGGTCCACAGCCGAACCTCGGCTTCCGGTTCGGGCGACCAGTTGGCCCGGTCCGGTTCGGGAGGCTTCGTTGTAGGCACAAGGGCGTATTATCACGCGGCGGCGAGTGAGGGCCCCAATGCGCGATTGCAGCGCGTGGCGCGTGTGGTGGGAGTGGTTGTCGTTTTCCTCGCTCTGATCACCACGGCGCAGCAGATTCTGCTCTACCTCTCGCCACCTGATGCTGACGTGGCACAACCCGGCAGCAACGATGATCCGAGCGAACGGCCCGGTAGGGATTCTATAATTGGACTCTCGGGTAGTTTTTCCGATCGTTTCCTGGTTCTCTTCGCTCTCGTCCAATGGGGACCCACACCTGTCTCAAAGAACCGCCAGTGATCGTTTTCTGAGGGTGAATTACCCTTTTTCGCATGCACAGGAGAACTGGTCGCATTGGGTCAAGATGCGGCTGGCTCAACAGCCGTTGCTGCATCCTTTGATGGCGCTGCTGCCACGTCAGCTGGCCCACGTGGCACTGTGTGGCACAGAGGAGCGCCCTGGCGAGGCCACGTAGGATCATGGCTGAAGAGCCTGCCTCCCAGTGCCCTGTCTGTCACTGTTCACGAGGTGCGTGTGGTAACCATGAGGTGTGCGGAGTGGCTCAAGTGCTCACTTTGGTGAATTGGGTGAAGCTGCTGTTTGAACGGCCATCGCCACTCTCCCTTGCACTAACACCTCTCCCCTCTCCTGCCACCACTTGAGCCACCATCGCCACTCTCCCACCCACCCACTCCCTTTGCAACTGCCCCAACCGCACTTGCGCTTTCTCGCATCGTGCTCTCTGTTTTGAGCTTTGTGCCTTGTGCTCTGTACTCTGTGTTTCGCAGCCTGCCTTTGGCCGCACGTGCCCGGGTGACTGCAGCGGCAACGGCGTGTGCAATGCGGAGCTGGGGGAATGCAGGTGCCGCCACGGGTACGCAGGTGAGGGCTTGGGGAAACAGGAGGATGGCAGGTGCCGCCCTGGGTACACATTTGGGTTAAGGCTTGGGGAAACAGGAGGAGGACTGTATCGGCTACGTTATGAGTGTATTGAGTTGGGGGGGGGGGTGGCAGCATGGCATCTGTCAGCATGGGTACGCAGTTGAGGGTTTGGGTGAACAAGAGGAGTATTATACTATACAGGCTATGCTATGAGCCTATGAGTGCAGTGACTGGCGGCAGCATGGCATCTATCAGCATGGGGCTTCTATCAGCATGGAGACAGGTCACGGGGTACAGTTTTTAGTAGGTGTCTCATGAAGAGCACTAACACCACTGCAGCCCATTCTTTCCCTGCCTATTCTCCTCACTCCCTCTACCAGGACCCGACTGCTCCCAAGAGGAGGACTACCCCTGCAACCTCCCGTCCACCCCTGAGAGCCCCAACGGCCCCTGGATAGTGTCCATCTGTGCGGCTCACTGCGACTTGCGGCGGGCGCAGTGCCGATGCGGGCCCAACACCTCCTACCCCGACCGCCCTGCTGTCGCGCCCTGTGGCTTCCCCAAAACCCCCGAGTAGGTTGCTCTTGTGCTCGCCTTTTCCCCTTCCTTTCCTTCCCCTCTTCCTGTGCTCCTCCTCGGTTGCTGTGGTCTTTTGCCCTGTTCTCGTCTCTCTGTGTTGAAAGCTGGTGTGCAACCGAACCTGTAATAGCCTTGTCTGCAAGCAGCTAGGCTCCGTACGTAACATCCCCAGGCTTGAACGAGCAGGCCATGCCATGTCATCTCGTGCCATGCTGTGCTTTTCTGCAAGTCCTCCCCTGTCTCTCCCTCCCTTCCCTGCCCCCTCCCCCCACCCCCTCCCCCCCAACCGCCCCCTTTTCCGGCATCTCTTTCCCCTGTGCTTTTTTTCCGATCCCTCACTCCAGAGGCCTCATTCTATACAATAAGCCGGACGTGACCCCGCTTTATGGGCCCCAAACCACAACCGCTGCCACCGACACCACCACCGCCAGCAGTGACGGCAGTGACGACAGCAGCGGCAGCACTGGCATTGACACACGCGTGGCATGGTGTGAGGCGCACCCGTCGCAGATAGCTGCAGCGGAGTGCTTCTGCAACTACGACGGGCAGATCGGGCGGCTGTGCGAGGTGCCTGTTGACAGCTTCTGCCTCAACCAGTGCTCGCGCGCCGGCACGTGCACGATGGGGTACTGCCAGGTGGGCATGTGGTACTTCCAGGTGAGAATGGGGTACTGTTGGGTGAGAATGGGGTACTGCCAGGTGAGAATGGGGTACTGCCAGGTGAGAATGGGTGCCATGGGGTACTGCGCACGCCTAACTACTCTCACTCTCCCCCCTCCCCCCCCCCCCCCACCATCCCCCAACCCCCTTCCCCCACCATCCCCCAACCCCCTTCCCCCACCCACATCCATGGTCAGTGCCATGGCGACCGCTACGGCATTGACTGCAGCATCCCCTCTGTGCGCTCGCCGCCCGAACTCTACCCGCCCGAGTGGCTCAGGCTGCCAACACGCCAAGCAACCTCTTCCTCTGAATTGAACCTCGCCTCTCCCTCAGAATCGCTTGATTCCTCTGACGTGTACGAGCCAATCGGTGCCTCGAATAGCAGCAGCAATGTCAGCAGCAGCAGTAATGCTGCTGAGGGGCCTGCTGCTTCTGCTGCTGGTCCCACAGAAGGAGAATCAGCAGGGGAGAGTGCAGGTGTGGCGCAGATAGGATCCATGGTGGCTCGGCGCCGGCCCCTCGTCTATGTGTACGACCTGCCGCCTGAATTCACCTTCCACAACCTCGAGGTGCGCGCAGGGCGTGGTGGGTGGGAGGGGTAGAGAGAAATGAGGGGGGCGTGGTGGGGGGTTTGTTGTGCTGCCTTGCCGGGTTTACCTTTGCTTTCTCCTCCATATTCCCCCCTTACTGTACCCGTGCTCCTTCTTGATTGGTGGAGCAATTTAGGTTCTAACCTCATGGATTCCGTGCATGTGCTCTCCTTTATGCAATAAGAGATCTTCTTGAAGCGAAAGTTCCGTGTGACATCATAACGAGCTGACTTTTGAGTCGACTAAAAAATATAGGTTCTAACCTCATGGATTCCGTGCATGTGCTCTCTCTCCTTCCTGCTTGATTGTATTGGCTGGCGTGACATGGCGCGGCATGAGTGGTATGGCATGCGTGGCATGGCATGAGTGGCATGGGTGGCATTGCATGGGTGGCATGAGTGGCGTTGCATGATTGGCATTGCATGGGGGTGGCCTTTCTTGACTGGCATGGCATGTGCCAGGCGCGGCAGTGGAAGAGCTACTGTGGGCCGCGGGCATACAACTCTGAGAATGACACTGTCTTCAACGATGGATGGCTCTACGGACTAGAGGTCTGCCCCCTCCCTCTCGCTGCTGCTGCAAAAACTCGTTTTCATGCTTCACTCTCTCACTCTCTCTCCTGCTTCGGCACTCTCCCTCCCTCCTACTCCCACTACTGGATGGTAACAGCAGTACAGACTTCTTCTGTGTCTCCCTCGTCTTTCGTTGTATCCCCTCCCTTGCGCCTCCTCCCTCCGCTCCGCCCCCTCCCCCCACCCGCCTCCACCCCCGTTTATCCCATGCAGCGTTGTTTGAGTGGTTCTTGCGCAGCCGCCACCTCGTTTTGGACAGCGAGACAGCAACAGTGCAGAATTATTTGACGTGCTGCTCATGGCTCTCTTTGTGCCTCTTCTCTCCTTTCCCCCACCTCCTCTCCCCCTTCCTCCCTTCTCCCCCTGCCCCTCCCCGCCTCCCCCAACCACCCCCCCCCCACCCCACATCCCCCATCCTTCCCCCTTCCCGTCCACCTTCCGCCCACTCCCCCCCTTCCCCCCAGACAGCGGTGTTTGAGGGATTCCTGGGCAGTCCCCACCGCACGTTGGACGGCGACAGCGCTGACTTCTTCTACGTGCCCCTCATGGGCGCCTGCATCATCGCCCGCGCGGACGACTCGCCGCGATTCCGAATGGAGGTGCGGTGGAAGGGGAAGGGGTGGGAGGTGTAGAGGGGGGGGAGAGGGAGGGGGGAGAGGGGATGAGAGAGGGTGGGGGTTGGGAGGGGAGGTGCGATGCGGTCACAGGGACATGCATGGGTGGTGGTGGTGAGAATGGGGGCTCGCAAGTGTGTTACATGCTGACTTTTTCTACGTGCCCCTCATGGGCGCCTGCATCATCGCCCGCGCGGACGACTCGCCGCGATTCCGAATGGAGGTGCGCTGCAGGGAGAGGGGGAATGTGGGGGGACGAGCGGTTGTGAGCTGAAGGGGAAGGAGAGAGGGGGGAAGGTTGGGGTGGAGAGGTGCAGCAGTGATTCGGGGGAATGGAGGGAGGGGGAGGGAAAAAGGTGGTTGGAGGGGGGTGAAGGTGCGGAGGAAGGGGGAGGGGGGGTGGAGAGTGGTTGGGAGGGTGAAGGGGGGGGAGAGAGGGGGGAAGGTGATGGCGGAGGGGTCAGATACACGTGGTGATGATGTGACATGCAGGGGGTTATGCATATGTGATGCATTTTTCTGCCTATTCTACAGCCTCACATTCCTTGACCCTTTCCACAATCTCTCCTCCGCTCCCTCTTTCCTCTCTCCCCTCACTCCCTCACTCCCTCACTCCCTCACTTCCTCACTCCCTCCACCTTTTCTCATACCCACCCCCCCCCGTCTCATTCCATCAGGGGCAATTTAAGGCCCGTCGTCCCAACCTAGTGGCGGACTTCTACCTGCGTGCTCTCGCGCACATTCGCACGCACCACCCCTTCTGGGACCGGCACAGCGGCAAGGACCACATATGGATGTTTGCATGGGACGAGGGCGCGTGCTACGCGCCCGAGGCCATCTGGAGCAGTATGATGCTCGCACACTGGGGCAACACGGGGACCCGGCATAAGGGGTGCACGAGCGCTTATTACCACGATGACTGGAGTGCGATGGAGCGGGGGGTGCGGGGAGAGCACCCGTGCTTTGACCCTGACAAGGATGTGGTCATGCCTGCTTGGAAAGTGCCAGGCGTGTGGGCGCGCGCGCAGAAGATCAAATCGCCGTATGTGCTCGTGCGTGCTTGGGGTGGTGGTGTGGGTGGGATATGTGCTGTGCATGATGCATGACACGCGTGTAGTATGATGCATGACACGTGTGAAGTATGATGCATGTTTACTTCTTACTAAATGATCTTCTAACAAGGCATTCCTTCTCACTCCCCCATTCTAACATCCCCTCTCTCCCCTCTCCCCCATCGCACACCCCCATTCTCCCATCGCTCCGGCTGCTTGCGTGCCTGTATGGATGCCATGCCATGCCATTCCATGCCATTGCGCTGTGCGCGCAGCATGGCATCTCATTGCAAAGTTTCAGCACTTGCCGCACCATAGTCAAACCCTTGCTGTACTACTTCAGTAAAAAAAAAAAAAGGCTGTTCCTGCCTTCCATGTCCTCACTCTCTCCCCTCCCCCCCCCTTCCCCCGTTCCCCTCCCCCCCCCCTTCCCCCGTTCCCCTCCCCCCCCTTCCCCCGTTCCCCTCCCCTTCCCATTGTCACATCACATCCCACCAACTACCCACATCCCATATGCATGCCTGCAGCACTCTGGAGTCGCGCCCCACGCTCTTCTACTTCAATGGCAACCTCGGCAGTGCCTTCGAGCACGGGCGGGTGGAAGCCAAGTTGAGCTCTGCTGCAACCCCTAGCCCTTCTCTGCATCTCTGCTGCATCATCTCTGCCCATCTCCTCTCTTATCCTGCAACCCGCACCTCTCTCTTTCCCCTTCGTTTTGCCCTTCTCCTCCGTTTTGAGCCAATTTAAAGCCCAACTTCAGCTCTGCTGCACGCCTCACCTCTCCCTCTCCCTCCTGTTTCCCTGCCCTTCTCCTCCCTCCTGTTACCCTCCTCCCCTCCTCCCCTCCTCCCCTCCTCCCTTCCTCCCTTTCTCCCCGCTCTTCTGCCCAACAACGTCCTTCCTGCTCTCTCTGCCCCTCGCTCGCGTGTGCTATTTTCGTCTCCGCACATTCTTGCTCTCCGGCGTTCATCACCAACCACTTCTCGTATCCTCCTTACTGGATGCTAATATGCACACACATACTCACACAGGTACAGTGTGAGCATGTGCATCATCTCTCCTCCTCCCTCCCCCCACACACCCTGATTCCCCCGCACACACACATCACAGATACAGCATGCGCATCATCTCTCCTCCTCCCCTCTTTCCCCAACCCAACGACCACAAGTACAGTATGGGCATCCGGCAGAAGGTTGCGCAGTACTTTGCGTCCACACCCAACAAGGACGGCGGGCTACTAGGTTCATTCACATCTCCCGTAACCCCCACCCCCCCTCCCCTCCCCTCCCCTCCCCTCCCCTCTCCCTCTCACATGCACATGGGGCATGCACGTTCAGGTACAGCATGGGCGTCATCTCTCCTCCCCTCTTCCCCCAACCCAACGACCACAGGTACAGCATGGGCATCCGGCAGAAGGTGGCACAGTACTTTGCCTCCACGCCCAACAAGGAGGGCCGGCTGGGGCTGCAGCGGCAGGAGGATGTGATAGTCACCAACAGACACACTGGGGAGTACGGTCAGCAGGTGAGGGGAAGAAGTGGGGGAGGGGGGGAGGGAGGAGAGGGGGGGGGAGGATATGGTAACAGGGGGACGTGATTGATGTGGGAATGAGAAGCGGGGGAGGTGGTATGGGAGGCGCACATAAAGGGGGGTGGAGGAGATTAGTGAAGGGGAAAAGAATACATGCTCTCTTTTTTTACTTACAATGTCACAGTTCTGTCCACTGCCTAGAGGCATTAGTGCAAGGGTGCATCCCCCTCCCATCCCGCCCCCGTTCCCTGCCATCTCTCCCTCCCAAATACTACTTCCTTTTCCTTCCTTTTCCTCCCTTTTCCCCTCCCCATCCACTACTCAATCTGGCCGTGTTTCCCTCGCAGCTCTCCTTATCCCGCGTCGGTGGTGTGTTCCCAGGAGACGGCTTCTCAGCGCGCATGGAGGACGCCATGCTGCACGGGTGCATCCCGAGCTCATCCGAGTCCCCCCTCCTTCTCCCCTTCCCAACCACTGCCCCCTTTCTCCTCCCCACCCATTACAAACTCTGGGCGCCCCACACTTGCATATGCCTGCAGCTCTCCTCATCTCGCTTCTGTGGCGTGTTCCCGGGAGACGGCTTCTCAGCGCGCATGGAGGACGCCATGCTGCACGGGTGCATCCCAGTCATCGTGCAGGACGGCATCTGGATGGCCTTTGAGCGCCACTTGAACTACTCGGAGTTTGCGGTTAGGGTGGCGGAGGACGAGATACCGCACATGGTTGACATACTCCGGGTGAGAGGGGCGGGCTAGGGGGGTGGGGGGAAAAGGTTGGGGGAAAAAAGGGTGGGGGGGGGTGGGGGGGGAAGGGGAAAGGGATACTCTATGTAGGACAATTTCTGTTCCTCAGCTGCTCACTGATATTGCTGTGTGAATGGCGGATTTTGGCGAAGTATTTTTTGCCCAATCCCCTATGTCTGAGCTGACCTGCCTCCCCGTCCCCACATCGCCACTCCAGGCCATCTCCCCTGATCGAGTGCAGGAGCTCCTATCAGGAGTGGCGTCGGTGTGGCAGCTGTGGGCATATGCGAGTGTGGCACGGATGGAAGGCAGGTGGCAGGCAGGAAGCGTGGATGCAGCAGCAGGCATGGTGGACAAAACCCCCTTCCCCCTCGCTCCTCTTCCCCCTTCCCCCCCCTTCCCCTCCCCCCCTCCCCCCCCACCCGAACTAACCTGCCAGGCTATACCCCCTAATCGAGTGCAGGAGCTGTTAGCGGGGGTGGAATCAGTGTGGCAGCGGTGGGCGTATGCGAATGTGGCACGGATGGAGGGCAAGTGGAAGGCAAATAAGGGCAGGCAACAGACGTGGATGCAGCAGCAGGCATGTTGGACAAAGCCCCCTTCCCAGTCTCTCCTCTTCCCCTTTCCCCCCACCACCCCCTCCCTCCGTCCTCCCCCCAACCACCTTGCCAGGCTATCCCCCCTAATGGAGTGCAGGAGTTGTTAGCAGGAGTGGAATCGGTGTGGCAGCGGTGGGCGTATGCGAGCGTGGCACGGATGGAGGGCAGGAGGCAGGCAAGGTGGACCAAACCCCTTTTGCCCATCTCCTCTTCCCCGCTTTCTCCTCCCCTCCCCCCCCGTCTCCCCCTTCCCGAACCACTCTGCCAGGCCATCCCCCCCAACAGAGTGCAGGAGTTGTTAGCAGGAGTGGAGTCGGTGTGGCAGCGGTGGGCGTATGCGAGTGTGGCACGGATGGAGGGCAGGCGGCAGGCAGACAGGGGCAGGCAGCAGGCGTGGATGCCGGCTATGGTGGAGATGCGGGGGGACGATGCCATGGATACTCTGCTGCAGGTGAGGGGGGGGGGGGGGGGTAGAGGGGAGGAGGAGGGACGTGATGAGGGGAAGTGGGAGAGGTGGGGTGTTTGAGAGAAAATGGGGGGAAGGGGATTGGTAAGGCAGGAGGCAGGCAGATAAGGGGCAGGCAGCAGGCGTGGATGCCGGCTATGGTTGACATGCGGGGGGACGATGCCATGGATACTCTGCTGCAGGTGAGAGAAGGGGTGGGTTGGAGGACAAGGTTGGATGCGAGGGAGGTGTTGAGATGAAGAGAGACGAAGGGGCTGGGGGAGATGGGCGCATAGGGGCAGGTCCCAGGCGTGGATGCTGGCAGGCGCACAGGGGCAGGCAGCAGGCGTGGATGCCGGCTATGGTGGAGATGCGGGGGGATGACGCGATGGATACTCTGCTGCAGGTGAGGGAGGTGAGTGCTGGGGAGGAGGAGGGGGGGGGAGGAGGGGAGATGAGGGAAAGGGTTTGGGGGTGAGGGGTGGGTGCAGACAGGGGCAGGCCCCAGGCGTGGATGCCGGTTATGGTTGAGATGCGGGGGGATGATGCCATGGATACTCTGCTACAGGTGAGGGAGGAGAGCTGGGGGGGGGATGAGGAGGGGGGGGGTGAGGAAAAGGATAGGGGGGAGAGGATGCTGTGGGGGTGTGGGGGAAAAGGTTGGGGGGGGGGGGGGGGGGGGGTTGGCGCATAGGGGCAGGCAGCAGACATGGATGCCGGCTATGATGGACAATGCCATGGATACTATGCTGCAGATGAGGGGGGAGGGGGGGAAGGGAGGGGAAGAGGGGGGTAAGGGGTGGATGGGTAACCTTCAGTTCAGGTGTGTGCTATACAGGCCCTCAGATTTCAGGCAAATTTCCCTGATTCAGGGTTTTTTCAGGGTTTTTTTGGTACCGACCCTGATGCGCAAGGATTTTTTTGAGACAACCCTGAAATTTATGGGTTTTTTTATGAGTAGACTTTTTTTGTACAGCGTTGCAATTGTAGTAGACCCTGTAGCCTCTGCCTAACGGGAATCTACCCCTGAATGCTGTAGCAGCGTGATTCGGGGCCCTGCCATAATATCCGCATGTTTCCCCTGCTCGGTGTGTGCTGGGGGGTTGTGTAAGGGCACTTGGCCCTTCGCCAAATTTAGGGCCAGCGTGTGCTGGGGGATTCGTGAGGGGACTTTTTGGCCCTTCGCCAAATTTAGGGCTAGCTTGTGTTGGGGGATTTGTGAGGGGATTGCTTGGCCCTTTGCCCAAATTTAGGGCTAGTGTGTATTGCGCCTTGTGTGAGGACTGATTGGTCCTTCGCAAGGCACACATTGGGTGTGTCCTGGCTTTGTGAGGCCGAGATTTCCTCCTCCCACCCCTGCAATCTTGCTCAGCTATGCGATTGGATCGATCGGCGAAGTTTGATATGCCGCAGCTTCGTGAAAGTGTCGCCGCAAAAAATGATGGCCTCAACATCATCATGATTCCCGCGGGAATCCTCCCTCCCTCCATTCCCCCCCCAATTTGTCCCGTCCCTGCCCTCCCCGAATGTCGTTCTGCCCATCTCCCAATTTTCGCCAAATCAGCGTGAAATTCTGAAGTAACCCTGATTACTCAGCGGATTTGTTTTTGGGAGGCCTGAAAGATCAGGGTAAACATGGGGGGGGGGACCCTGAGCAATCAGGGTACCTTAAAACCAATCTGAGGCCCTGGTGCTATGTTTCTCTCTCTCAGTGCGCAGAATCAGTACACACAAACCGAGATATCTCCGTGCAATCATGCAAGAGTAGGCATGCATGTCGTTGATATAGCGCTTGAACATAACTTTCTGTGTTTTTCTGGCAGGTGCTTCTGTACAAGAGGTGCAACGACCTGTGGAGGAAGGAAGCCGGGCTGCCTGACTGGTGCATGGCAAGTGCTACTACTTCTACTACTGATGCTACTAGTACCGGTAATGATATTGATAGATAACATAACACACTGCCTTGTGCCCCTGGCTCGTGCAGAAAATGAATCTTTGAGCTGCTTGTTGAGGAAGGGATGGATAGATAGACCTGGTGTCTTCTTCCCTGTTCTTACAGAACTGCTAGTGCCTGTCAAGAGCCCTATTTGTAGTGTTTTGTATGTGGTGTGACTGGCTGTGCCACGAGCTAGGCAAAGGCCTGTATTCCAGTACATAGGTAATGAAACCCCCTGCTGGTAATTCGGTGCTAGGCGTTTAAATAAAAATAAAGAGCTTGCGGAATCGGGCAAGCATAAGAATGAGCAATGCACCCCTGCAAGCATGTAGCCCCAACCACAATCTCCATTCATTGCAGCAACAAAGATGGGGTCGGTCAGTCAGTGCCATGCCATGACCATGGCACATCAGGCTCAGTAAGAGAGCAAGGAGAGGAGCCACAATGAGCCACAGGGAGAGCGAAGATGCACTCTGCCTGGCGCAGCCACACCAGTCTGTGCCATGGCACGGCACTCTGCCTGACGCTCAAAGAATGTGGTCGGCGTGGTTGTGATGGTGGGTGATGGGTGTGCGCGTGCTTGGAGCCAGCTGACTTTTGAGTCGAGCCACAAGTGCGAATCCGCACAAGAGAATGGGGTCGACGTGGGTGTGATGGTGGGCAGTGCGGGTGTGCACGTGCTTGGAGCGAGCTGGCTTTTAAGTCGACACAAAGACTCCGAGCCACAAGGAGTGCGAATGTGCACCATGGCACTCATCAGAGGATGGGGTCGACATGGGTATGGCGGTGGGCGGTGTGGTTGTGTGCATGCTTGGAGTGCAGGGAGTATGCAGTGTCGAAGTGCATCCCGTCCGAGATGTGCCGCGTGTCGTTGGGACACAGCCAGCACAAGGCCACTGGGCCCAGGATCTGGTGGGTGGGGGGGATGGAGTGGGGGAGAAAAGAGGGGCGTTGGAATACAAAGCGTGTGGTGCACGTGGAAGGGTATCTCAGAATGTCTGGCGCGTATGGCTACTGGGCCCAGGATCTAGAGTGCGGGGGGAAGGGGGAGAATGGGCCAAGCACAGGTGATACTTGAAAGGATGCGTCGGAGAGGGTGGATGGGTTGCAGAAGCGACATACCCATGGAAAGACAAACTAGTAGATTGAAGGTTAACAACGACTGCATGGGGTGTGGAAAAGGTCAAGGTCAGGGCATTGGCATGGCTGGCATAACGAGCTGCAGGGAGAGAGAAGGGGATCAAGGATGGGGTGAGAGAAAACGAGCGAGGAAAGGGAGGGGTGGATGGGGAATGAGAGGAAAGAGAGAATGCGAGGAGCAGAGGAAAGAGGTGGAGGGGGTAAGGGAGTGCATACAGCAGTGAGGTTGGCGATGATCCCCAGATCGTATGGGTGGCTGGGAGGCGCTTGGCCTGTGGCCACTGGCCTTGGACTCAATAGCCGCGCCCTCACCCCCTCGTAGTGCTACATGTGGGTTGAGCAGGAATGGTAGAGAGAAGTAGAGACATATGTCGAGGAGCGGAGGTCAGCAGCAGAGATGTGCAGAGACCAGCAGTAGAGGTGCATAGAAACAAGAAAGGCGCATGGATAGCTGCGGAGAAGAGGTAAGCAGGAGCGAGCAAGAGCATGCTGCCATGTGTTCGTGTGTATGTGTGAGCAAGAGAGCACACACACATTCTGTATGGCAGCACGTATGGGTTCGTGTGCTCATTTCGTGTGCTCAAGCCATGCTTTAGAGCGGTGGGAGGCAATACTCAGTGGTTGGATCAAAGAGGCGTGCTGAGAGGTGGGTGTGAGAAGCGTGTGCAGTGAGGCGTGCGAGGGGTGAGTGAAGCAAGGCGGGTGCAAGGGGCGTGTGAAGCAGGGTGGGTGGGTGCGAGGGCCGTACCTCGATGGTGGTTTTTTTTATGGCAATGAGGTAGCAGTGCCACACCAGCAGCACCAGCAGCGCCACCGGCAGTGGCAGGCGTATTTTGAGTGGGTGAAGCAGAGCGGGCGCGAGGGGTGTGTGAAGCACGGTGGGTGCGAGGGGTATGTGAAGCACGGTGGGTACAGGGGGTATGTGAAGCACGGTGGGTACAGGGGGTATGTGAAGCGCGGTGGGCACGAGGTGTGTGTGAAGCGCGGTGGGTGCGAGGGGTATGTGAAGCAAGAAGGGTAGGGGGGGTGAGGGCGGTACCTCGATGGTGGTTTTGTTGATGGCGATGAGGTAGCAGTGCCACACCAGCAGCACCAGCAGCGCGATCAGCAGCGGCAGGCTCACTAGCAGACACAGCGCCTGGTATCATAGAGGAGGGGGGGGCGGGAGGGGGGGGAAGAGAGAGGTAGGCAAGAGGGGGGGTGGAGGTGGGATGGGGTTGAGTGGGGGAGCGAGGATGGAAGGGAGGTTGGAGTGAAGGGGGGTTGACGTCAGAGGGGAGATGCTGGTTCGGAACGCTGGATGGGCTACCTGCAAATGCAATGCTGGGGCTGTGAAGTAGGAGAGTGCGGTGATGGTGTAAGGGTGAGGGGTTGAGAGGGGTTGTGAGGGAAGCGACTAACCCGCAACACAGAGCACGTCATAGGGGAGGGCACGAGCAGCAGTGCAGGCTGCGAGTACGCCTCTCCCCCCACGGCTGCTGCCGCTGCTGCTACTGCTGCTGCTGTTGATGACGCCGATACTGACGAGGTGGCTAGATGAGATGTGGAGGACAGGGAGGAGGAGGAATGCGGGAGGGGGTCAGCGGACCAGGAGGAGATAAAGAAGGCGATTAGCAGAGCCTGGGGGGAACGGTTGGGGGAGAGGGGGAAGGGGGAGAGGGGGAAGGGGGAGAGGGGGGAAGGGGGGGGGGGGGAGGGGGGGCAGATGTGAATGAGTGGGTACAAAGGAGGTTGTTCTCAGGGCAGAGGAGGAGACGAAGAAGGCGATGAGCAGAGCCTGGGGGGTGCGGTTGGATTGGGGGGAGGGGAGAGAGAAGGGGAGGGAAGCAAATGGGGGTTTTTTTAGGTGGCTCAAATTTCAAAACACAACCAGGGGAAGCGATGACAGGGGCAATAAGGAGAGCCTGGGAGGGCAGAAGTGGGGTTAAGGCGAGTGGAGGGAAGGGGGCTTGGGGCTTGAGCGGGGTCCTGGTTGAAGCAAGGGGGGAGGGATGTGAGAGCTGCACATACACTCACGTGGGCCAGGGGTGTGGGCCAGGGGTGTGGGCCAGGGGTGTGGGTCAGGGGTGTGGGCCAGGAGGACAAACTGATGCGATACAGCATACAAGGATGGCAGCAGCAGGAGAATGGATGGGGTACGTACGGGGTGGTGAGATGACTTTTGAGTCGACTCAAAAGTCATCTCGGGGTACGGGGTGGTGAGTGAGTGGCAGGACAAGGGCGCAGGGGAGTTGCGAGGAGGGGACAGGCTAGAGAGCGGACCGCCAGAGGTAAAGAGAGAGGGAGGAGAGTGACGATGGATGAGTAAGTGGCGTTTGGACGAGTGAGCGAGGGTGGTTACCACGGTGTGTGTGAGCGAGGGTGGTTACCACGGTGTGTGTGAGCGAGCATGGTTACCACGGTGTGTGTGAGTGCGAGCACGTCGTAGAGCACGAAGAGGAAGAAGGCCTTGTAGTTGGTGTGCCCCACGCAGTTGTTGATCCACACGCAGTGGTGGTCCTGATGGCGGGGGTAGGGGGAGAGGGAGCACGGGAGAGAGGGAGGACGGGAGAGAGGGGGTTGTGACGGGGAGAGAGGGGGTGGGGAGGGAGGGGGTGTTAACGGAGAGAGCAAGGGAAGAGGAAGAAAGCCTTGTGGGGGGCCGGGCGATAGGGCGGGGAGTCGAGAGGGGGACGAGCGGGGGATGAGCGGGAAGAGCAAGGGGAAGGGGGAAAAGGGGGAGAGGTGTGGGGGGGGATGTGCACGGGGACAGGGAACACCAGGGAAGAGAGAGGAGAGTGCAATGGGCCCAATGGGAGCAAACAAAGGGCCACTGACACGGCCACTGACACGGCCATGGGCACGGCTTAGCATGGCCTCGCATCGCCTCGCATCCATTCACCCCGCCACCACCACCCCTTGCCTCACCCCCCCTCTCTCCGCATTCCCCATTCCCCCTCCCACCTCCCCCATTCTCATCCCCCTCTTCCCCTCTCTCCCCCCCGCCTACACTTCACCCCCCCCGCCCCCCCCCCCCCCTCCCCCCGCTTTTTCTCTCTCCCCATCCCCCCTCGTCGCCCCCTTCTCTCTTTCCCCCTTCCCCTCCTCTTCCCCGCGCACCATTCGGAGCACGCATCGCTTGCATATGCGGCAATGGTGGCACCGCGCCGGCTTGAACGCGCCGCACTTCTGACAATACCGCGCCTCGCCGCCCTTCCTCTTCACCTCCACCAGCACCGGAGTTAATCTCCCCGCCTCCGCGTTACTCTCCGCGTCGCCCTCCGCGTCGGGGACGTAGTGCGCGGGCACGGACCCCGGGTCGCGGAAAATAGAGAGCATGTAGGAGAATAAGATCATGGCGGTCCACGCGCAAAACGCGCCGACGTTGAGGACGCCGGCGGCGGTGATCAGGCCGAGCCATGGCTGGATAACGAGGAAGATGATCGTGTACGCGACGAACGCGATTAAAGCAAAGCCCGCTATAACGGGCAGCGACAGGCACCGCGTGTACGCCATGGGGGGAAGATGCGCGGAGAGGGAGGAAGGGGGAGAGGATCCGGGGAGAACCGGGGGAGCGCCGGGGGAGCGCCCGGGGAGCGGGGGAAACAGGGGGAGCAGAGGGTAAGGGGAGCGGAGTCCGCCGCTGGCCGCGTGGCAGGCGCTCGCTTGCTGCAGATGCGGCGGAGGAATACTACCGCTGCTGCTGTGGAGGCTGGCGCGCGACTAGGCCATCAGGCGGAAAGGCAGCGGGCGGAAAGGTGCGCGGGACGCGGCGGTAGGCGCGGGGACGACAGGCACGGTCTACGCAGTATTGTGATACTAAGTCGTCCCGCCATAACTCTACTACCGCGAAGCTGCATTGCCGGCCGGTATCATGACTCTATCAAACGTTACCGCTCAAGGCAAGGCAGCAGTGCCATCGTCATCGTCAAGGCAAGGCTTCTACGTGACGATGATCTATATCGTCTAGATGGTCGGGAAATCGCGGGGTGTGGTCAAGAGAATCTCTGTGGTCGAGAGATGCCCAGGCTTCTCCGATGTGCTCTGCTCCGGCAAGGCGTCGCAGTGCCGCGTGCTTGACACGCGGAGGCGTGTGTGTGGGCGTGAGTGAGTACGGTGGGGCGGGTACTACCAGGCTAGAAGCGGAGCGGAGCGGAACGGAGCGGAGCGGAGCGGAGCGGAACGGGTGAGTGATGCGTGATGGTGGGACGGATAGGGTGTCGTGTCGTCGTGTGCCGTGCGTCTTGCTAGGGCGGATGGATGGATACTCACGCGGGGGGAGAGCTAGCTATAAGCGCGTGCGATGCGGGTGCGATGCGGGTGCGATGTGCTATTCATAGGTAGCTAGGTAGCTCGTCTGCGGAATATGGGATGGATGGGATCATGGGAGTGAGAAGCCAGTGTGATATGGGCCGGATATGTCGAATGTGGAAACGGTTGGCTGGGGCTGGGAGGGATCAGGGGGTTCTGGGGGGAGGCTCAGCTGGAGAAATCGATATGCTAATAAGGGGGACATCACTCTCGCTTCGTCTTCAGCAAATCCGATAAGGGACACGTGAAATGCCCGATAACCTCGCTTTGTCTCATTCTAATCAGGCACAACCAATTGCACTAGGAGCACTTGCACTGTACATCGCGCAACATCACCGATAAGCTTCACTTCAAATCATACGTGTTACATTACATCCCCCACCTTATTGCTCCAGCCTTTTCTGCAACTTTGCAACAATAGCTTGAAATGTATCACCAGCTGCGAGCCATGGTGCAAAGCGCCGCTGCTCGTCAACATGCACCTGAGCAAGCGGGTTGAAAGAAGGGCTCGCCCAGACAAGCTTGCTCCACATTTTCCCCATGTCACTGCGCCGTCGAACAATGTCCCCTTGCGGTATTGCGAGGAGGCTTTTAACGAGGATGTGTGCTTGAGAAGCGGGGAGCGTCACAGAGACCTCCGACCACTCCACAAGGGAGCTACTTCGCAGTGATGTGCCCTCCTCGCCGTCTTGCTCCAAAACGACGGGAATGCAGCCGTGAAGGACGAAAAGCGAGGGCTCCATCTTGTGAGTCCATCCAGGCAGCACCAGGCAGAAGACACTCTCCAGTGCTGCGCCCACTACCGCTTCTAAATCAAACCTGCTGCCACTGCCGCTGCCACTACCGCTGCCACTGTCACTGCCACTGCTACCGCTACTGCTACCGCTACTGCTGCTGTTGCTGCGGTCTTGTGACAGCACAACCACCCTCTCTGCATTGCCTTCTTCCCTCAACCCTGCCATCACTCTATCCCTCACCTCCTGCACTCCACCACTCCTTCCCCCACTGCTCCCTTCTCCCCCACCATCACTCCCCCCACTCCCACCCATCCCCCCACTCGCACCCCTCCCTCCCCCCACACCCCAGTCGCTGAACAGGAGCAGGTGGCCGCGAGGGGGGTGCTGGGCTGTGGGAGGGGCAACAAAAGGGGAGCGAGAGAGGGCGATGGGAGGGAGAGCGGGCGGCAGGAGGAGGTCTTGGCCGGGCAGGAAGCAGGGCAGGGATGACTGGTTGCCGCTGGTGCTACTGCTGCTGCTGCTGCTGCTCATGGAGGTGCCGGTAGTGGCGGTGGCAGCAGTGGTGGCAGCGGCGGCAGTGGTGGTGGTAGGCTCAGGTGAGCCTTGAAGTAGGGGAGATCCACGAAAAGTTGTATCTGCCACTGGGATAGCCAGGAAGGAGCAGCGTGCGAGGAGCGGGTGGCGGGATTTGTCCGGAGTGAGGGAGCAGACGGGGCTGTGAGCCGGGGCGGTAGGGGTGATGGTGGTGAGCAGCAGGTGGTTGGAGCCGTCGGACTGGAACCAGAAGGGCCAGTGGTGGCTCACGTAGTGCACGGCACGTAGGATGGTGGCTGGCCCCGCCCTGATGGTGGGGAGCAGTGGGGGGTGTGTTGGGGGGAGAGTGGGAGAGAGTATTGGACGGGGAGAACAGGAGAGTGGTATAAATGTGTGGAGGTGGAAAGTGAGATTCGAGGAAAATAAGGAGCGAGGGTCGGAAGATGCTGGCAAGTCGAGCAGTAAGGATGAGCATCAGGAGGAAGGGACTATGACAGGAGTGAGAGACATGATGACACACATGTGACACACCATGGCAGCACGGGGATAAGGAACAACTGGGCTGCATATGGGTCGGCAGTGCGGTAGGACGAGATGAGCCGTACGGAGAAGCAGTAACAGGAAAGGACGAAGGCAGGTGTTCGTTCACGTCTGTGTGAGGGGCATAACAGTGCACCATGTCAACATGGGGATAAGGTAAAGCTGGGTTGCATAGGGATCGGCAGTGTGGCAAGGGCTCCTCAGCAGCCGCTCCAGAAACAACACTGGCTCCAACCCACCCCCTTTGGCCCCCATCCCACTCCCCTCTCTCACATGATACACATGACATACCATGGCAGCACGGGGATCAGGTAGAGCTGGACTTTTGAGTCGACTCAAAAGTCAAAAGTCACCTTTTGAGTCGACTCAAAAGTCACCTCATGACATACCATGGCAGCACGGGGATCAGGTAGAGCTGCGCAGCGTAGGGGTCGGCAGTGCGGTAAGGGCTCCTCAGCAGCCGCTCTAGAAACAGCACTGCCTCCACCCCCTCCGGCCCCCCTTCCCACTCCCCTCCGCCTACCCCTCCCCCACCAACCCCGTTGGGCCGAGAAGAGGGAGAGGGAGAGGATGGGAGTGTGCCGAGCAGCAGTGACCAGGAGGTGGCTTGGGGGGGCAGGTCGTAGACGAAGAAGAGGGGCGAGCGCACTGGGGCTGGGATGGGCAGGGAGAGGCCTTGGGGCCAGGAGAATGGGGGGGCAGACATGATGCTGGGGGCGGGGGAGGGGTAAATGGTGGGGGAGGGGGGGGAGAGGGGGAGGAGATGGGAGGGAGGGAGAGAGAGGGGACTGAGAAGGTGTATTGAAGGGAGGGAGAGGAACTCTGTTGGAGAAAGGGGAGAGAGAAAGGGTGCATGGGTGTGGAAGTGACGGGGAGCGAGTCAGAGGGAGCGAGTCAGAGGGAGCGAGTCAGAGGGAGGGAGTGAGAGGGAGGGAGGGAACCATAGGCAACGAGCAGTGCAGCGATGACAGCATCAACCACACCACACCCATGCCTCACCATTTGGCTCCAGCCAGGCTCTCACCACCGCGTGCAGTCCCTGGCTTCCGCTTAGGGAAGCCATAAGCAATCCCACGACGCACACATAGTGCCCCTGGTCGCACACAAGGTGACTTTTGAGTCGAGGTGACTTTTGAGTCGACTCAAAAGTCAATCCATCCCATCCCACGATGCACACATAGTGCCCCTGGTCGCACACACACAGAAGCAGACAAGACCCATGCAACACATACCCCATCTCACGACCACATGCATTGTGAGGCGCCCGGGTACACGCGGATCCCGCAGCAACATGCATAGCATAGCAGCATCCCCACCCATTCACCAGGTGCGGTCCCTGGGCCTGGGTCCAACTTTGGAGAGCGCACAGCTGATGTTAAAGTGGCCCGGGTTGCAGATGCAGAAACTTGCAGACCCGTACAGAACCGCACAGAACCGCACAGAACCCATGCACGCACGTCCCACTCGACGTCCACTTGCACTTTGGGATGCCTCAAACTTGCACACCCAGCAAGCAACAACATGCATAGCAACACCCCCCCCCCCACTCACCGAGTGCGCTCCCTTGGGCCTGCCTTGGAGAGCGAGCAGGTGATGCCAAAGTGCCCCGAGTTGCAGATGCAGCGCAGCCCAAAACCCACACACCCACACCCACACCCACACAACCACACACGCACCCCTTCACTTCCCACCCACTCACCGGGTGCGGTCCCTTGATCCGGCCTTGGAGAGCGAGCAGTCGATGCCAAAGTGCCCCGGGTTGCAGATGCAGAAGCCGTGCACACACATCCCCCTCGCATGGCACCCGTTGAGACAAGTGAACGGCAGCAGAGCGGGCAGGCGGGCGCAGGAGGGGGGCGAGAGCATGGGCGGGCACCTGGGGTGGGGAGGGATGGGTTGGGTTGGGAGGGGTGGGAGGTCGAAGAGGCAAACAGCACGTGCATCACTTGCTCCTGCTTTCCCAGCAAGGTGCAGAAGCCGTGCGCACACATCCCCCGCGCATGGCACCTGCTCATGCAGGTAAACGGCAGCAGAGCGGGCAGGCGGGAACAGGAGGGGGGCAAGAGCATGGGCGGGCACCTGGGGTGGGGGAGAGTTGGGTTGGGAGGAATGGGTGGGTTGGAGAAGCAGACACTGCATGCTTCTCTTGCTCCTGATTCTCCGGCAAGATGCAGAAGCCGTGCGCACACATCCCCTGCGCATGGCACCAGTTGAGGCACATGAACGGCAGCAGAGGGGGCAGGCGGGAACAGGAGGGGGGCAAGAGCATGGGCGGGCACCTGGGGTGGGGGAGGGATGGGTTGGGAGGAATGGGTGGGTTAAAGCGGCACACGTCGTGTGCTTCTCTTGCTCCTGCTTCACTTGTAAGATGCAGAAGCCGTGCGCACACATCCCCCGCGCATGGCACCCGTTGAGGCCGGCAGCAGAGGGGGCAGGCGGGGGCCAGGAGGGGGGGGATAGCATGGGCGGGCACCTGGAGGAGGTGGGGAGGGAGTGTCGGGGGGAAGGGTTTAGAGAGGGTTGAGGGGTGTGAGAGTGGAAAAGGATGGAAAGTAGGTAGGAGAGGCCGGGATGGGTAAGGGAAGGCAGGCTGCAGTGTGAGGAGAAGGAACGCGCCGCGCATGATGTCCAGTGGGAGGTTAATTGACTCTGAGGTGCACTCATATGCACCACACCGTACCGCTTGCTCTCGAAGCACATGCCCAGACCAGAGCAGTTGCTGGGCAGAGGGAGGGATGCAGGAAAGCACTCTCGCATGCACCAGTTACCCTCGTACACAGCGTACAGTCACTGACACCTCGTTACACTCACACAGCAGCATACGGCCACATACACCTCATTACACTCGGCACACAATTCGTTTAAACTCACATGCACTGCTTGCTGTTGAGGCAGACGCCCAGACCAGAGCAGTTGCTGGGGCACTGGGAAGGCAGCAGCAGAGTAGTTGTTACGCGCACTGGTTAGCCTCACACACAGCATACAGTCACATACATTCACAGACACCTCGTTACATTGACACACAACCCGACACACTCACATGCACTGCTTGCTGTTGAGGCACACGCCTAGCCCAGAGCAGTTGCTGGGGCACTGGGAGGGATGCAGGAATGAGTGCGAGCGACGGCCAAGAGGTGGCCCTCCAGAAGATATGCTGCTCTGCTGCTGCTGCTGATAAAGTGTCACTCTCACACGCGCCCCTGTCTCCCCCCCCATGCCGTCCGTTGCCATGCGCACCAGAGGCTTCTCCAGCAGAGAAGACAAGCCCTGCCATCCATCCCGCTGCCACGCCGGCAGGCTCAAAGCAGGGTCGTCTGCTTCTTCCGCCTCGCCTTGACCCTTTGCCTCTGGACTTGCTCCGCTTCCTGCTCCTTCCCCTCCACCTCCTTCTGCACCCCCCTCACTGTCATCCAGGCACACAGGAGAGGAGGGAAGCCCAGCCCTCTCACACTCCAGAGCACATGCACAGGACGAAGGGAGCCCGCACGGCGTCAAATAGCCAGGCGCCACGTGGCAGGAGGGCGTGGCGAGATCGGAGCAGTCTTCCCCGGTGAACCCGGGCGGGCAGTCGCAGCGCTTGAGCTCCTCGTTGCACGTGCCGTGCGTGTAGCATGACTCATTACAAGCACCAATCGATACACTCACTGCTGCTGACGACATCGACCGCTGCTGCTGCTCCTCTAACGCTCCTGCTGCTGCTGCTGCTTCTGTAGCTGCTGTGGATCCCATAGCCCCTCCCCCCAACACCCCCTCTCCTCCCCCATCACCCCCCCCAGCAGCAGCACCAGTACGAACATCATTTGTGCCCATTCCTAGCCCTGCTTGCTCTATCCCTCGCGTTGCCTTCACCCCAGCGCCGGCATCAGAAGCAGACGCCCAATCTTTCCCCCCACCTTCTCCCCCTCCCCGCCCCCCTCCCTTCCCCTCCAGCCTCCTCCTCAGTGCACCCATTACAGTAGCAAACACATCCCCCTTCTCAAGCCTCACAGCCATCTCGTCCTGCAGTGGCCTCGGCAGGAACCCAAAGGGGTTCAGCTGGGTGCTCGCCCACACGAATTTCAGCCACTCTTCCCGCATGGCGAGGCGCTTTTTGCGGCGTTCGGACTCAGGGATGGCGCGCAGGATGCGGGGCAGGTTGGGGATGTCGGCCTTGGAGAGGATCACGGCGAGGCGAGTCCAGTCGGTGCCATCGCCCTCGAAGGGCTGCACTACATGGGGCTGGGGGGGGAGGTGGGGAGGGGGGGGAAGAGGGGGGGTTCAGCTGGGTGCTCGCCCACACGAATGTCAGCCACTCTTCCCGCATGGCAAGGCACTTGGCGCGGCGCTCGGACTCAGGGATGGCGCGCAGGATGCGGGGCAGGTTGGGGATGTCGGCCTTGGAGAGGATCACGGCGAGGCGAGTCCAGTCGGTGCCATCGCCCTCGAAGGGCTGCACTACATGGGGCTGGGGGGGGAGGTGGGGAGGGGGGGAAGAGGGGGGGTTCAGCTGGGTGCTCGCCCACACGAATGTCAGCCACTCTTCCCGCATGGCAAGGCACTTGGCGCGGCGCTCGGACTCAGGGATGGCGCGCAGGATGCGGGGCAGGTTGGGGATGTCGGCCTTGGAGAGGATGATGGCAAGGCGGGTCCAGTCGGTGCCATCGCCCTCGAAGGGCTGCACCACATGGGGCTGGGGAGGAAGGCGGGGGGGGAGGAGGAAGAAGGGGGATGGGGGGGAGACGATGGGGGGGGAGACGATGGGGGGGGGACGATTGAGGGGGGGAGCGGGGTGAGAAGAGAATGGAAGCAGAGCGGGAGAGATTGGAGAGGAAGTGAAGCAAGTGAGTGGTGCTTGAGTGGAGGCGGTGACAGGAAGTGAGACGAGGTGACGGACGAAGCAGGAAGAGGGCCGTGGCATGGTGCAAGCAGCCACATGACGCGAATGTAAGGAAGAGGGAGGAAAGGTGAAAGGAGGACAAGCGGGGGCAGAGGGAAGGTAGGTAGGAGGGGGGTTCTTACACTGGGGAGAAATAAAGGAGAGGTACGATTGGGCAGCCTGGCAAGTGAGGCACAAATGAGCAGTGCATGTCAAGAGATATCTACCTGCCCGGCCAACAGATCCCACCTGGATGATGACCGGGATGCACCCCAGCATGAGCGCCTGAGTAGTCCGCATGGCCCACCCCCACCCGGACGGCGCGAGGCAGAACGCAGCTCGCCCCATCTCCACCAGATAACCCTCCGGCACGCCCTCCGTGCTCTCCATCTTCACCCCCGTCTCGTTGAACCGCCCCCTGTACAGCTTGAACGCCTCTTGCCGCACCCCAAAGCTCCAGAAGTAGGCACCGTGCGGCGCTGCTCGGTCTGCCGGCCAGCCTTTGAAGTAGAGGAGAGTGGTGCGGTTGACGCCGGATAGAATGGCTTCTAGGCCGTCCTTCTCTTCTGCTTTATCTTCGTCTTTTTCTGCTTGCTTGTCTCCCAGCTGGCTTGATCCGTGGCTTTTGGTCGCATCCTCCTCCACCCCTGCATCCTTCTCTCCTCCCTTCCTCCTCTTCTCCCTCCTCCTCCTCTGAATCTCCCTCCTCACCATCTCTTTCACCCCAACCACATACTGGTACACGTCGGGGGCCATCATGGGCGGAATAACCACATCTTGCCCCGGTCTAAAGCACCCGTTCGGCTTATCCTCCAGATGCATATTCTGAGTGAGCCCCCAGAGGGTAACTGTAACACTGTTCGCTAGCAAAGGCTCTAACTCCCCATGGATCGAGATCTCACAGTTCCCCCAGTCGTCATTGGTCAGAAAGACGTGGTCAGACCCGTTTTTCCGGTCCCAAAACGGCCACGTGGCACGAATGTACGAGATAGCCCAGGCTAGAGTGTCCCCTTTCATCCCGCGGCCTCGTAGCATGAGAGGAACGTAGAAGAAATCCGCTTGGGCGGGGTCGGCGGTGCGGTGGGGCGAGCGTAGGAGGCGCTCGAGGAAGAAGACGGGCTCTCGCCAGTCGATGAAACGAGTGTGGGCGAACTGCCACGTGTTGAAGTAGGGGGGCAGGTCGTAGACATAGACCAGGGGGCGGAGGGGGGGGGAGGAGGAGGAGGGGGGGGTCCAGCTGCTGACCAGAGGAATGGACGGAGGGGGAGGATCCTGGTGGGTGGTGAGGCAAGGATGGGGAGAAGGAGAGGGAGCACCAAAGGACCAATTGAGGTGAGGTGCAGTATAAGTTTTGGAGGATGAGGGGAATTGAGATGGCAATGGACGTTGGTGCGGAGGCAAAGGTGGGAGGAACAGCCAGCAAGTGAGAAGCATCGTATGGAAGGGGATGACGGGGAGGGGGCAGGGAAGACGGGGGCGGTGGGATGGGAAGGGAAAAGGGTGTCCGTCCAGGGCGGGGTTCGGGGGACGAAAGGATGCAGGCATGCCCCGACGAAGCAACAGACATCTGTCTTTGCCTGGTGGCCCCCTGTGTGTCGATGAACATGGAGCAGTCGAGGCCGAAAAAACCCCGGTGCACACGTGGTGAATGTTGATTCAACTGAAAAGCCCCCTCGTTACAATGTCACGCAACAGCCACCTTCACCTGGTGGTCCCCTGTGCACCTGGTGGTCCCTTGTGCGTCGATGAACATGGAGCAGTCGAGGCCGAAGAACCCTCTCTGGCACACACAGACACCGCGGGTGCACGTGCCCCGTCCGCTGCAGTCGTTGAAGCACTCAAAGGGGACGTCGCCCCGCATCTCACACGCCCGCCCATGGTCGTACCACGCGCAGCTGCAAGCGGGCGGGCGGGTTGGAGAGGAGGGTTGCGGAGGTGGGAGAGGGCATGGGGGCCGGAAAGGGGAAGGGGGTGGGGGGGAGACGATTTTTTAGCAGGGAGGGGGGATGCGGGAAGGGCGGGGGTGGGGGTGTGGGGGGGCAGAGAGCACGTGCTGGTAAGGGAGGCAGGAAGACTTGCAAACGCACATGAACATGGACAACACACAGGCATGGCATGGCATGGGCATGGGCATGGGCATGGGCATGGGCATGGGCATGAGTATGGGCATGGGCATGGGCATGAGTATGGGCATGGGCATGGGCATGGGTATGGGTATGGGCATAGGCATACGTTGTTGAGGCCTCTTCACTGTCATCCCCTCTCCCTCTCATTCCATCTCCCCTCTTCACCTCCCATCCCATCCCTCTCTCCCCCCCCCACTACCCCACACTCACTAACTCACCCCTCGCACTCACTCGCACACCTTGGACTCCTGCCTGCAGACCCCCCGTCCCGAGCACATGTCATCGCACTCCTCCGGGGCCGCCCACGGGCTCGGGCCCTCGTTCGACACCACCCTCTGCGCCCCTCCCCCCTTCTCCCCGCCCGCCCCCGCATCCCTAAACTTGTCATCCAACACCACCACATATCTCGGCCCAGAGAACAGCGCCGAGAGGTTCGTCTCCGGGGTTCCATCCGGCCTGTTCCCCTCGAAGCACTCGAAGGTGCCGAGGAGACGCCAACGCGCACAGGCAGCAGCGCATGCACACGTGCTTATGACGGAGCAGGGGGTGGAGTATGTGATCCCTGTGCTGTTGCTGTCGCCCAGGTGGCACTCTGGCATAGCAAGGTCTTGGCAGGTCGGGCCGGAGAACCCGGGGGGGCAGTCGCAGCGGCCCAGCTCCTCATTGCACGTGCCGTGGGGGGGAATGCACCCCTCGGCGCATTTGGACGGGCGGGAGACATCGGGGCCGGGCCCGTTGTAGGCCTGCGCTGCTCGGGTGCGTGCCTTTCTCTCCTCCTCAGTCTCCGTGTTGTGGGTTATCTCTACTGCTCCTTCTGGAGTGAACTTAAGAGCGTCAACAGAGCCATCTGTGGACGCTTCTGAAGGAGCAGCAACATCACCACCAGCATTAGGAACAGCGCTAGCACTATCAGCAGCATCAGCATCACCTTCCTCCTCAAACCCCTCCGTCACCTCTCCACCTTCCTCTCCCCCCTCTCCCGCCCCCTCCTCCTCCCCCTCCTCCTCTCCCACCTCCCCTCCTCCCCCCTTCCCTTCCATCCTACCTCGCAGCACCCTCATCACCGACCCAAACACGTCCCCTTCCGCCAGCATGAGCCCTGCTCTCTGCAACGCCGGGGACGCTCCCAGAGCAGGCGGCAGCGGGTTGAACTGCGCACTAGTCCACACCAACCCCGGCCAAGCATCCCGCAACCCCTGCTGCATCCCTGCGATCGCTTGTGGTGAGAGGGACGAGATAATGGCTGGAAGATCCGGAAGTTTGGAGAGGGGAACGCGGAGGGAGAAGGCGGTCCAGTTGAGCCCATCGGGGTGTTGGAGGGGGAGGATGGTGTGCGGCTGGACCACCACAGGGATGCATCCCGCCAGCACGCTCACCACAGACGACGCATCCCACCCCCAACCAGCAGTAGCAAGGCAGAAGGTAGCACCGAGCATATCAGCCACCCCCACCTCGTCTGTATCCTTGAGTTCAATCTGCCAGTTGAGTTCCCCTGCGCGGGATTCAAAGAGGGAGAGGAACCGCTGCCTTACAGGGATGCCCAGGCCTGCACGCTGCTGCTGCCGGTCGGATGAGGCAAAGCGGGCAAAGAGAACCGTGGGGCGAGCGGCAGGGGCAGGGGTTTCGGGGGCGGTGCCCGGACTGCTGCTGCTGCCACTGCTGCTGCTGCTGACTGAGTCTTGCAGCTGGGCTAGCACCGGCATGGCATGGTAAACCGCCAGGCGAAGCACCGGCGGAATCACAATATCCTGCCCCCGCTGAAAGCACGGCAGCGACAGCCGCCCCTTCCGCTTGCCTTTCCCACCAGTGCTGCCGGACGACATGGGGACAAGAGCACGAGTGTACCCACAGGGAGAGAGCACGATGCTGCGGGCGATAAGGGGCTCTCCGCGCCCGAAGGTGCCGAGTGTGCAGCGGGCGAGGGGGTCGGAGAGGAGGAAGAGGTGGTCGGAGCCGTTGGTGCGGTCCCAGTAGGGCCACGTGGCTCGGATGTATGTGATAGTGGATGCGAGCAGGTTGAGCTTTAGAGCATCACGATTGCTGAGGTAATGGGGGAAAAAAGGGGGGAAGGGGTGGGAGCAGGAGAAAAGAGGGGGAACAAGGGGGAAAATGGGGGAAAATGGGGGAAAATGGGGGAAAATGGGGGGAAATGGGGGAAAATGGGGGAAAATGGGGGAAAATGGGGGGGAGGGGAGGGGGGGGGGGTTGTATTCAATGAGGGCCGGAGAGGAGGAAGAGGTGGTCGGAACCGTTGGTGCGGTCCCAGTAGGGCCACGTGGCTCGGATGTACACAATGGTTGAGGCCAGGAGGTTGAGCTTGAGCGCGTCGCGTTTGTTGGGGTGGGGAAAGAAGTGGGGGGGGGAAGGGTAGGGGAAGAACGGGGGGAGAAGAGGGGGGAGAGGGAGGGGAGAAGGGGGGGAAATGGGGGGAGGAGTGGGGCATGAGGGATGCAGGCGGCACAGGCGTTTCTCAAGCGGCAGGCAGCAGCAGCAGCATGGTGGCTGGCATGCACCGCAGTGAGAGAGGGTCGTAGAACAGGTCAGCGGTATCCGGAGTAGCGGTGCGGTGCACGCTATTGAGCAGACGCTCCAAAAAGAGTGCCAGGAAGGGGGTGGCACTGGCACTTACTGCAGGAAGAGGGGCACGTAGAACAGGTCAGTGATATCAGGCGTGGCGGTGTGGTGCACGCTATTGAGCAGCCGCTCCAAAAAGAGCACAGCCATTTCACGCGGCATGCAGCAGCGGCAGGAAGGGGGTGGCAGGCACTGGCACTCACCGCAGGAAGAGGGGCATGTAGAAAAAGTCAGTGGTATCCGGAGTAGCCAAGCGGTGCACGCTATTGAGCAGGCGCTCCAAAACGATAACAGACTTTTCAAAGAGCAGGCAGCAACGACCGGCGGGCATGGTGCTCACCGCAGGAAGAGGGGCACGTAGAAGAAGTCAGCGGTATCCGGCGTGGCGGTGCGGTGCACGCTATTCAACAACCGCTCCAGGAACAGCACGGCCTCGGGCTGGTCGATGCGCAGCGAGTGGCGCAGCTGCCACGCGTTGAGGTGAGCCGGCAGGTCGTACACATAGACGAGGGGGCGCGCAGGGGCGATGAGGGAGAGCGAGGGCGGGGGCACGTGGTCCGCCCAGCGGAACGGGGGGAAGAGGAGGTTCCTGGGGGGGAGGGGGTGCGGGGTGGGGATGGGGGGATGGGGAGGGGGGGGAATAGGGGGGGAAATGTGTAGGTTTAAGAGACGAAGATGGTTGTTGGGAAGAAAGAGCAGCAGAGGCGAGCAAAATTGAGGACGGAGGGTCGAAACAAGGGAAGAGGGGAGGAGGGGAGAGGGGGGAGGGGGGGAGGGGGGGGAGGAGGGGGAGACAGATGGCGTGGGGAGAGACAAGGTATAACGCATGGGTGACAGAAGGTTAAGCAGCACAGCGAGCAGCAGCAGCCAGCAGCCGCCGGCAACCAGCAGCAGCAGCAGCAGCGGCGGCAGAAGAATAAGCGGCGGGAGCAGCAGCGGGAGTGAAACCCCCTGCCTGAGTCCGCCCATGGTGTCGAGGAACAGCGAGCAGTCGACCCCGAACGTCCAGTGCTGGCAGCGGCACGTGCCCTCCACGCACTCGCCCCGCCCGCTGCACGCGTTCACACACCCCACGCCTGGCGCCACCTGCTCGCACGCCGGGCCCGAGCGGAACCACGGGCACCTGGAGGGATGGAGGGATGGACAGCAAAGGGGACAAGGGGAGTGGGGGGAGGGGGTGGGGGGGTGTGGGGGGGGGAGGAAGGGAAGGGAAGGAGAAGGACGAGAGGAGGGTGGGAGATGGATTGGGGGGTCTTTGGAAAGAGCAGGTGCTCATACCGCGGTAATGCACAAGCTTGCACTTGCTACCATTACTACTGCAGTTGCAACGCAACGCAACCATTCCAGCAGCATGGTGGCGTACACCTGACCTGACTGTTGAGGCGGCCGTTGGGACGACTGTTGAGACGACTAAAAAGCATACGCCTGCAGCTATTAGAGCAGCAGGCAGTACCTGCAGCCGCTACTGTAGCAGGTGCCAACGCCAGAGCAGCGCTCTGGGCACTCCCCAGGCGGCCTCAGCTGCTCGCCTCCCTCCAACTGCCCCTCACTTACCCTCTCCCTCCCCCTCTCCTCCCCTGCTCCATTCGTGGTCACCCGGTACCAGTCCCATGCTACCACCCCTCCTCTTCCCCCCTCTGCTGCTTTCGTCCCAGTAGCGCCATCAGCTGCATTGTCAGCTGAGGGCTGACGTGGCAGTGGTGCGCTGCTGAGGTCGACACACGTGGCAGGGTGTGGTAGGTGGTGTCTATCGCAGTCGAGCACGCACTCGCACGACGAGTGCAGGAAGCACGGTGACGTGGCAACCACCACCACACCATTTCCCCCGCCGTCTGTCTGTTTTCCTTCTCCTGCCCCCTCACTTCCTGGAATCTTCGTACACCCAGGCATGACCACCTGCGAGCAGTTCACCCCTCCGTACCCCGCCACACACCGGCACACCCCGATTTCCTCGTTACAGCTGCCCCGTTTGTGGCACTCGTCGCTGCACTTGGACTCCACCCATATAACGTGCATGGGCGGCGGATCGAAGGTCGGCGCCACTAGCGGAATCACGCGGCGTCTAAATGTGAGGGATGTGGGAGTGGGGGATGAAAGAGATGTGTGGGATGTGAGAGTAGTAGATGGCACAGGGTTTGTGAGAGTTGTGGCAGATGCGAGGGATGTGAGAGTAGTAGATGGCATAGGGTTTGTGAGAGTTGTGGCAGATGCGAGGGATGTGAGAGTAGTAGTCGCTGGCGCAGGGGTTTGCGCGGCGGCGGAGCCCGTTCCGCGCAGGATCGGCGCAATCTGCGCGGGGGAGGCGGACGCGGAGGCGGAAGCGGGGATTGTTGGCGGAGAGGGGGGAGCGGCGGGCTGCGCGGGGAGCAGCGCGTTGAGCGATGACGTGGCAGCACGGGGTTGGACGGAAGAGAGCAGGAGCAGCTCGAGGGAAACGGCGAGGAGCACGAGAAGCACGGCGGCGATCGCGCGGAAGACGAGATTGTGGGTGAAGAGGGCGGGGAGGGCGGGGAGGGCGGGGAATGCGGGGAGGGGGAGTACGGACGCGGAGCCGCCGCCGCCGCCGCCACCGCCGCCATGGCCGAGCGGTTGCTTGTCACGTGGCACGTGGTAATTGGCGGGAGTGAAGAGGGCGAGCTTCGCGCTCGTGCCTGGCCGCTGCGCGCCGAGCGCGCGCGTCGAAAGCGATCCCATGATGGCGGCCGAGGAGAGAAGTTGGAGGGCGAAGGAACACCGTTTAGGTGTCACGACTTGCTGTGCCGCTGAGCGCGCGCGTTGGGAGCGACGATTCCATTAAGGCGGCTGAGGAGGGACACCGTTTAGGGTTCGAGACTGGCTGCGCCGAGCGCGCGTGTCGGGAGCGACCCCATGGCTGGCGGGGGGAGGGGGCGATGCGGGGAAGAGCCAAGGGGATGCGGATCCGATCTCCACCCTGCCGTGTGGCGTCACGGGGCAACGCCAGCCAAGGACTTGAGAAATGGCAATGCGGCGGGAGAATGGAGGTGCGCGGATGAGGAAAAGGGGTAGCTTGTTGCCCGTAGAGACTGATAGAGGGGCAGTTCAGCGTGTGGACTGACATCCGGTACTGAATGCAGGTGGGAGGGATGCGAGGAATGGCGGGCATGGGCGTTGGGTTTGGGGATAGTCTCAGCTCGTAATGGCTGTCGTAGCGCCTCTGACAAATGACGCACAAAACGCATTTCTATCAATTCTTGCATTGAACTATTGACTTGACACGCCTTTTTCCACAAGCATGGTGAGAGAGCTCTGGGAGTGGTTAGCATTCCTGAACGTTTCGTTCAGCATCTAGAACGGTTGAGTACGGTTTTGCATGAAAATGAACCCTTATGGCAGGGCCTTACAATGTCCCCTTCAATCAATTTCCTTGCAGCCACTTTTGAATGAAGATACACTTGATACAAGCCGAGAACGCCTTGGCGTGTGTTTCAATTGAGCAGCATGTGTTGTAATTGAACGGTCACTCTCCTTGAATCAGCGAGATAGCTGACTCACTCAAGTTAGCATGGTGCAACCCAAACTCAGTGAGCACTTGATTCTCAGCAAACGCGAAGGCCCTGCAAGCATTGGGTCACAGGAGGGCATGGGGGGAGTGAGGGACGCATCCAGGGTAAGAAGCATGAAGTACTGTAGATCTATGGTATGGTGCATGCGAAGAAACGAAACACCAAGTCCACATGCGGTACCACATGAGGCCAGCCAGAATGACATGAGTCATGACTAGCATGTATGAGAATTCTCATGGGGGGGTGGCCAGCATGATGCGATGGGTTCTGAGAATTCTAAATAACATGATGCGGCGGCGGCTCATGTATGTGACCCATGTGACCCGTGTGACCCATGTGACCCATGCGACCTGTGTGACCAATGCGACCCAGGTATACATACCGGTGGATGCCCTTGTTGCACACGGTAGGGTCGTAATCCGCTGACTCGCGCGTGCACAGCTTGCAGCCCACGAAATGCACTGTGAACGGCCACTCCCAGTTGCCCTGCCCGTTGTGCTGCTTGCTCTGAATCTCCTCCAACCTGCCGTTGCCCATGCCAGCAAGAACACCAGGGAAGACGCCATGAAAGAACGGCACGGAAAAAACGGCATGGAAAGAAAGCAAAGGCAACGTAACTTCGTAACAGAAATCGCAACTATGAAGATAAAGGTGGCAGGCAAGAGAAGAAGACAGGAAGAACCCAGTAGCCATGCAGGGTTGCAACTTGCATCGAGTGCCCTTACTAGGTGTATTTTGAGTCGACTCAAAATACACCTCAACTTGCATCGAGTGCCCTTACTAGGTGTATTTTGAGTCGACTCAAAATACACCTCAACTTGCATCCAGTGCCCTTACTAGGTGTATTTTGAGTCGACTCAAAATACACCTCAACTTGCATCAAGTGCCCTTACTAGGTGTATTTTGAGTCGACTCAAAATACACCTCAACTTGCATCGAGTGCCCTTACTTGTCAATGAAGGACACCCAGTAGCCATGCAGGGTTGCAACTTGCATCGAGTGCCCTTACTTGTCAATGAAGGACACCCAGTAGCCATGCAGGGTTGTCCGCCAGTCGATCGAGATGCGCGGGAGCCACTTGTCCTTGCGAGGTGTCACGCCCTTCGTCTTGCTCTCAGGGGTCTCCCCCTCTCCCAGCAGCAGCAGTACCAGAGCCGTCTGATCATCCACTGGCCAATCGGCGCGGCCCTGCGCACACAGCGGTTGCAACAGAAGACTTAATGCTGTCCATTATCACTTGGAAGAAAGTCTGGGATTATACTGTGTTGTAGCCACGGGACCCGGCTAAGGAAGGGTAGGATGAGTTGAGTATCTATCGCCCTATCCTGAGACGTCTCAAGACAATCATTCTCCAGCCCTCACATTGAGTGTCTGGCTGGCCACGGTGCCCCACTGCGAGCGCACTGCCTCACTGCTGCCGAACGTTGACCAGTCGTCCAAGAAGTCCAACCCGTCCTGCCAACGTGATGCATGTGCCATGTGACATGAGCCATGTGGCATGTGGCATGTGGCATGTGGCATGTGGCATGTGGCATGTGGCATGTGCCATGTGCCATGTGCCATGTGACATGAGCCATATGGCATGCGCATGTGACATGAGCCATGTGGCATGCGCATGTGACATGTGTTCCATGTCAGATGTCATGTGGCACGTTCCATGGGTCATGTGTCGTATTTCATGCCCATGTGCCATGCGCCATACGTCATGCACCATATGTCATGCGTCATATGCCACGTGCCATGTGCCAGGAGCCAGCAGCCATGTCCACGCATGCAGCATAGGGGGAATGATGGGGAATGCGAAATGAGGTACAGGTCATCCGAGAAACGGCCCGAGGAGAGGAGAGAGAGAAGCACAAGAACAAATGGCACACGTGCCAGGAGTTGACGGGATGCGTATGAGCTGACTTTTGGGACGGCTCAAAAGTCAGCACAGGATCAAATGGCACCAGTGCCAGGAATCGTGCCAGGAGTCCAAGGGGATGTGTATGGAATGCCCGAGCAGCACATGCTGATGATACCGAGGGGAGGTTGCAAGGATTTCCAGGTTGGGATTGTGGGCCATGCCGTTGGCCATTCAACAAGTACCTGGCAGTTTCTGATGAAGAATATGCCAGTGTTGATCGCCACCCTGCGCATTGGAAGAGAGGAGCATGCAGAGCAGAGACACACACTATTGACATCCGACAGAGCTGCAGAGCAAGGGGAGAGGGTGGGGGGGTGGGTGGGGGGGGGAGGGGAGAGGGGGGATGGGAGGGAGGGGAGGAGGGAGTGGGGAGAGGATAATACATAACGAAGGAGGCAGTGAGTGGTCAACAAATGGACATTGAAAGATGGGAAGAGCTGCTGCCTGGTCACACGTACCAGTCCCTCTGCTTGAAGAGCGTATCTGGGAAGCCGGATAGGACCATGGTGTAGGACGAGTACTCATGTATGGGGTACTCGAATGCCATGTCTGCCAGGGAATCATGGCAGGGTGTGAGTCAGCGAAGAGGTCTAAGAAGAGCACGAAACAGCGTGTAAGGCTGAAAACGAACCGATAGCGGGAGTGGGACATTCAGCGTGGCGCAACGTGTACCCCACAGCACAGCACAGCACACGACTCTCGTACCTGTGATCATGGCGTCCGAGTCCACCCAGAAGAACCACTCGACCTCCGGGTACTTGAGCATGAGCATGCGAAGCAGCGGGATCTTCACCCAGAAGGACGGGAAGTGCTGGTTCATGGCGCCCAGCCCGTAGAAGATGGGGAGGTTGTGCATTCGCGCATAGTCCTGCTTGTTCTTGAGGAACTTGAGGAGAAGGAAGTCGCTCTCCCCGTGCTCGCCGCACGGCTTGCTGTTGGACCCTGTCACCATCATCACGCGCGGCTTGCCCTGCGAGGTCCGGTTGCACCCCGGGTTCGACGCTATGTGCGCTGCCCGCTTCGCATCCCAGTCTGGTGGGGGGAGGCGGAGACGAGGGAGGGAAGGGGAGGAGTGGGAAATCGGGGGGGGAGAGGAGGAGGGGAGGTCGGGAGGTGGGGGGAGGGGGTGGAGGTGGGGGGAGGGGGTGGAGGCGGATGTCGGGAAAGGGGTGGAGAGAGAGAGAGGGAAAGCGAGATGGGAGCAGGAATCATTATCCCTACAACATCAGTGGACCCTCAAGTTGGATTCCCTAAAAGAAGCGCCTAATTTGCACGGTTCTAGACCAATTCTCAGGCCGCATTAGCTAGTCATGCCTATCGACCAGGAACGCCGAGTCGCGTGAGTCGATTACCTGTCATTGTAGGTAGGTCGCAGAAGAAACACGCTCTTTGTCATTGGCACTGTCGCGTCACCCTTGCCAGCGTCACCCTTGCTAGCGTCACCCTTGCTAGCGTCACACTTGCTAGCGTCACCCATGAGGTCGTTTACCTGAAACTTTAGGTCGTAGGAGATACACGCTTTCCGGCACAGACACTGTCTTTGCAGTCGCGTCACCCTTGCCAGCGTCTGCCTTCGCTGCAGCTGAATTCTCGCTCCTCGCATCTCCAGACGAATCCGTTTGACCCTTTTTCGAGCCGCCCTGGTCGCTCTCCCCGGCGGAATCGACTTTCTTCTCCAAAGCTTCCGCCTTGCTCTCGCCTTTCGCCGGCGCCTTCTCTCCAGCGTCTTTTTCGGAATCCTCGCTCGAATTCGCCTCGACCTCTGTCAGAATAACAGCGGAATCTTGCTTTCTTGCGGATTTCACGATGTCGGCTATACCCTCCGACGAATCCTCGTCGTCCGATGCGATGTGAAGCTTCCGCGAACCCGGGGACACCACTTTCTGGGGATCTGCGTTTGTCTCGATGACTGGGGACGGCGAGAAGACGGAGTAGGAGAGGAAGAGCGCAGGGAGCAGGACGGATAGTAGGAGCAGCCGCTTCGCGCTTAGCCTTACTCGATCCATGTTGCGATGCGACCGGAGGAGATGCAGATCTAGATACTGTAACGGATTACTGTACAACGCATTGCTGGGAAGTAGTGGAGTGGAGTGCAAGCATGCATATGGGAAAGTGGTGCTTGCTGCTGACAGGACTAGCAGCGCCAGTTGCCTTATCAGCAGAACCTTGTCTGCTGATCGGCAGCACTACCAGATCCGTGACCTGTCTGGTAATTGCAGCAATCCCAAACAGTGGGAGGCAGCCGTTTCGCTAGTGAGAATGCGATAAGCGAGCACTGAACACCCTGGAAGTTTAAGGTTGTAGCCATGAGAATGCCGAATGAAAGACATGAGAGACAATTCCACGCGTCGTGTCGTCTGTGGTATTTGTGACTATTCCCTTCAGTCGTATGGTGTAACTATTTTATAGACTCCCTTAGCCGTTGCGATCTGTTCGTACACACCCGACGTAAAGAATCTGTCCATCTGGTACCCGTTAGTAAATGGCCTGTTAATAGCGGCAAATTCTGGGCGAGGGTTATGGAGTTGAGTTGGGGGGATGGGCGAGAAAGGGGGTTTGCAATATGTGATGCCTTTTTCTTATAGGTGACTATGTAATGAAAGTTGGACTCCATGAAATCCAACCACCGAATCTGTCGTGGGTTGAGTAGGGGCTGTGCGCGAATGTAATGTAGGGTTCGGTGGTCTGTCCGTACTGTCACGTCCGCACCCGTCAGGTAACATCGCCACACTTTGAAAGCGTGCACAATCGCTAGCATTTCCTTGTCGTGTATCGGATAGTTTTGCTCGAGGGGATGCAGCTTTCGTGACTCGTACGCGATGGGCTGTAGGCCTTTGCCGAAGTCCTGTAACATTATTGCTCCGATGGCTATGTCGTCGGGGTCTGTGCTTATTTCGAATGGACAGTAATGATCGGCGATGCGAAGGACAAGGGCAAGGACATAAAAAAATTTAGCGCAGAGAAGGCAGCTTGCTCTTTCTCCCCCCACCTATACTCAGTCCCTTTCCGCACCAGGTCAGTTAACGGCGCAGTTACCCCCGCCATATTCGGGATAAATCTCCTAACCCTAAAAAGTTTTGCAGCTCCTGCATGTTCTTTGGCGGTAGCCAAGCTTGCACTGTTTCGATTTTGCGCGGGTGCACTTCAACGTCCTTGGGGGAAATAACGTGTCCCATAAATTCTAAGCGGCCCTTTAAAGACTCGCACTTAGACCCCTTCATGAGCACCCGATGTTCCTGCAGTAGTGTGAAAACTGCTTCGAGGTCCTTTAATTGCTGCTCCCGGGTCTCACTGTGGATCAGTATATCGTCTAAGTAAACTATAACAAACTTATCTACGAGCGAACTGAAGAACTGGTTCATGGTCATCTGAAAAGTTGTCAAGGCGATCGTTAGACCGAAAGGCATAACTACATACTCGAAACTCCCGTACCTAGTACGAAACGCAGTCTTGTGACTGTCAGTTGCGACTACGCGAATTTGATGGTAACCCCCTCGTAAATCTATTTTCGAGAAGAAGAGAGCTTTGCGAAGTTGGTCGATCAGTTCATCGGCGCGCGGAATAGGGTAACGCGACTTGATAGTGACCCTGTTCAGTGCTCTGTAGTCAGTGCACATTCGGTGCCCGCCGTCTTTCTTCCGGATGAATAGTATGGGGGCGGAATTGCAAGGAGCTCGGGCGGATTATTTTTTTTGCAGTAAGTAATCTACAGTAACTGCTTCCGTAATTCCTCTAACCCCGGCAGTGTTAATCGAAATTGCCGCTGCACTGTGGGTTGTGTCCCTGGTTCTAATTCTATTCGATGGTCAAAAGGTCGTTACGGTGGTAATCCCTCGGCCAGGTTATCTGGAAATATCTACGGAATGTGCGAATCAGCTGTGCTAAATGAGTCGGCTCTGCTGTTGTCAGCTTCTCTAAATCGGACGGTTGCGATGCCACGTTGACTGTGTGAACGACTATAGCGAAGACTTTCGCTCCCCGTGTGATTGCTCGTTTGATCACTACAGACTTCACCTGCTTAACTCCCCTGTGACCCCCTTCGTCCATTCTGGTAACATCACACTGCGGCCGTTGATTTCGACGAAACAACTGCCCATCGTCCAGCCAATTTTTGGATTGAATCGTTGCAGCCTATATTGTCCAAGCAACATGTCGAAGGCGCCGAATGTAGTTGCCAGCATCCCCATCAAAAATTTGAACTCAGCTCCACAGGGTACCCTTATCCAGTCCACCCTATCTTTTATTGCTAGTGGGGTCTCGTCGACTAGTTGGGCGTCAATCTCCTGTACACACCTATCTAAGGGTAACTTCATTTTTTTACAGTGGCGAGGTTGATCAGACAGTTGCTGGCTCCCCCATCCATGAAGTTTTTTTCCCCCTTGAACCCTACCCTCTAAACAAATGGGGTAATCTGCCGCTGCACCCTCCTTATTCAGCCGAGTCTGGTCGATTGCGTGGATTGGTACCAGTACTCGATGAGGGTCATCGGTTACGGGCGAGCAGATTCCATCAGTACTAGGCCCGTAAATTACTGATACTAAGCATTTCCCTGATAGCTGGAACTCCTTGCCTCTGATTCCGCTTCTTCCGCTCCTCAGGGCATTCTGACTTGCGGTGTCCCGACCTATTACACCCTAAACAGCGACCCTTGAAGGCTGTAACTGCTAAGTTCGAGGTTGTAACAGCGTCTACAGTGGCACACTCGATTGGTCCCCGAGTGCGATTTCTGTTATAGGAACCCATCCTTGGTTTGTAGAACGAATCCAACCGCTTTGCAACCCTCTAGGCCTCAATCAAATCTATCATATATTGGACTTGTATTTCTCTGCGCAGATCCGGTCGAAGTCCTCTGATGAATTTATCAAACTTCGCGTCAGGGTGAATATAGCCGACATGGTCGCATAGATTCTTGAAGTCGTCGGTATAGTCCTAGACCGATCCGAGTTGGCACCACGTGCGAAGGCGATCGTGCACTAGGCTGCTTGCATTGACGTGTTCGAAGTGGCGACGAATTCCTGCGCACCGCGGTTGCCACGTGCTGTACTTGTCCACCTCGCAATAACTTCATGCCCAGCAATTAGTCATCCGAAGACGCCTGATTACGCGCGGCGTTGTATCCGGCTCCTGTGATTGAATTATCTGCAGCCACCAATCCACAGCCGATCCACGTAGGAGTGGCACGGCGTATCGAAAATTCTGTGCGTCGTCGCTGACGAGCTTGTAGTTGTAAAAAAACGTTTAGGTGAAAAATCCACTCGCTAACGGACTGTCATGCTGGCTCGGGTCAAACATGGGTGGCCTCCGCATCTTGAGAATTCCTGGCGCCATATTGATGTTGGCAGTTTGCAGGCTGGTCAGAGAGGTAATTGGAGGCGGCCGATTTACGTTCGCCCTTTCGCCAATTTCCGCTCGCCCAATAGTCGATGACGGGTTGTTCGTCGAGCCCTCGGGCGAAGCCGCATGTGGTCGCTGATTGTCGCCAGGTATTAAATGACGATGCTCGGTTATTTGCTCCTGTTGTACTTGTTTTGTCGTTGGTGCGATTGTGACGTGTTGTGACTACTGCTGTCAGCTCCGAAGTGCACATTTAGTGGCGGAAACAATTGTCCGTATGTTTTGCATAAATTTGGGTTTTTAGGCTTTAAGACCACTTTACATGAAGCCTTAATGTTTAATGGTGGTACGATTTGGGAGGGGCACATTGTGGATGTGTTCATAGCACAAATATCTATTGTGGTACATTGGATCTAACTCATATCCCAAAAGTTATACAAAGGGCACATCCGGACAAATAGTTCCAAGCAGAGAGAGCAAACTTCAAAAGTGTGTTTCTAGTTCCTAGCCCACCGACCTTTGGCCTTGATCACCGCCCGCACCATGTTAGGCAAGCTGTCGATGAGGCTAGAGCAAACCTCGGCATGGATCTTCTCCCATACTTCCTGGACCAGCTCTTAAAGCTCCAGCATTCCAGAGAAATACCTTTTATGCTTGGCTAGCTTCCTTTTCAGGTAAGCTCAGAGGTTGAGGTCTGATGAGAAAGAAGGCCACTCCAGGGCTACATACTCATGTTTTCCAAGTTATTCCTGCATCAGGCATAACAAATTCTTTGGGTCATTGTCTACATCGAGATGACCTCAGAAGGGAAAATGCTATAGAAATGGAGGGACAATTCGAGTTAGTCATACAAAATGCCCTCATACAGGGGCCTCTCCATGCGTCCGTCAATCTTCTATATGAACCCCCCTCCCCGCGCATGTCACACATCCCCACACCATCACTGATCCTTGTCCCCATGGTTTACCATCTATTTGATTTGGTGGTGTTGCAGGGTTGTGCCTTCACGAATCCAGGCAAACGCGTGACCATTGGAGCTGAAGCAATTGATGTTGGTCACATTTGACCAGATCACATGCTTTCGAACACTAATTGTCCACTCAGCATGCGACTCCACGAATTGCAGCCGGCCCCCAATATATTTCCAGAATAGTCATGGCTTCTACGACTGCTGCACCTTGACTAGACCCGCAGACCCTAGTGTATTTTTAATGGTACAAGGGTGCACAGTCAACCGTGCAGCGTTACCATCAGTTTCACAATGTCTACGCTAAATTTGGCCGCTCTATTCGTGATTTTACCCTACAATGGTACGACGAAGACGATCCGTGATAAGATGGGCCCAACTGGCTAATTGGATCTTTGGCCACACCTTACCATGGCTAGTCTCAAAGATACCATTCAATCCAAAATCGTCCACAATACTCTTGCCTACGCCCAACAATTTCCCTATTTTCCTAGTGCTCACCCCCTTACGCAAAATGGTGGGTCCAGGAAGAGTGCAAGAAGTTCCGTGCCGAGGTTTGTACTAAGCTCGTGGGTAACATGCCTAGAAGGGTGCGGGTGGTGATCAAGGCCAAAGGTCGGTGGGCAATGTACCGGAAACGCAGTTCTGAAGTTTGCTCTCTCTTCTTGGAAATATTTGTCCGGATGTACCCTTTGTATATCTTTGGGATATGAGTTAAATCCAATGTACTATTCTGGATATGTGTACTACGAACACATCCACTATGTGCCCCTCCTAAATCGTACCACCACTAAACATTAAGGCTTAATGTATTGTGGTCTTAGAGCCTAAAAACCCAAATTTATCCAAAACATATGGACAATTTTTTCCGCCACAATATATCAGATTCAGATTGGGCCGTTTCAGCTCGCAGACGCACCAACTCCTGCTGGTACAACTAGTGAGTAAGACGGACTTCGTCAATTGCTGTCGCCCTTTCTTCATAAGTCTTCGCGGTAGACGTCGACGGATCCACCATTTCACAGGAAATTTTTGGTGGATTTCGGCCTCTGGCACAACGAACACAGTCGTGGCTGTAGGTAATTATCAATGAATATTACCACAATAGCGGATATGCTGTAAGCACAGGGCGTCAGCCTCCCTAAGTGTTGGTATTGCAGCGGAACTAGAGCGCAAGGCTGAGGATCGTTGGCTCTGATACCAGGTGTAATGAAGCGCAAAGAGCGTGTTTTGAAAGATTGATTAGTGACGAAACAACACAACTGAGACAACATAAAAAAAGCAGGGAGCATTGATATCGCTAGCTTAGAGCACATGGTCATGGCTCAATAGAACTGTGATGTATGGTTCGTAAATTGACGCGAAGCGCCCAGATCTAGGCATGCAACAGCAAGGCAGGCAACAATGTATGCGGCTCGTTAGAAGACCACATTTAGGACCGCGATTTGAATTTCGTGGCAGAGCTGTGCGGCAACACTGTTATAGTAGTGTACGCCTTACTGACTAAAACCCATGATAAGAAAATACCAGTTCCTTACAAAATCACAACATTTCTACCAAAGAATAGCTAAGATAAACTTGGATTCTATGCAGTACAATCTCACAATGTTGCATGAAAATGACTATTCCAAAAGCAAAGGCATTGTTTTTAGAAAATACTTCAAGTGACAAGTGACCGCAAATATTTAAATATCTTGGGCACAAAGACTCTTACAAGCGGCTGATCTCTTGAAGGAGAGGGTTAACTAAGGAGCGACGAGCTACATGCTTGCAAAATGAGGAGCGTAAAGGCACAAGGCGAGATGCAATGGGTCTAGTTGCCCAAATTCTGACTTACAAGGAGAACATGAATAGAGGATGATGAGGGGCATGGTCGTAGTCAGAATTGAAAAGAGACAGGTGCTGACCTCTCCACATTCATGCTTAGCGCAGCAACCATTAATACCTCCGTTTCACATCCCTTCCTTGTTCCCCTCTCTCCTGCCCTTGCCCCACATTCAACCAGCCCACCCTTCCCCGCTCGCCCACCTCACCCTCCCACCCCCTCCAGTTTCTCATGCCCCTTGACATCGACGAACCCCACTAAACACCCAACTTTGGACCATCTTGAACACGCCCAATACCCTCAAAGAATATATTCCTGTTGCAGCACTCGCATTGACATTGTCTTCCCAATCTTCGAGACCCAAATTCACACTCTCCACTATCTTGTGTATGGTATGAACGAAGGAGTTCCACTTAACTCCCATGGCTACCTTGAAAAATGTATCTCCCAGGCAGCGCTGCCCAGCCATCATAGGTGCATTGAAAACGCCTTGGAAGGCACTGGCTGGTAAAGGAGAGAGAAAGACGGGAGGACGGGGACGAGGAGAAAGGGGGAGAATTTCATGGGGAGTGGAGGATGCTGAGAGTTTGGGAGAGAATTGGAATGGAGTGAGCATTGGGGATAGAGAATTGAAGACAAGGGGGGAAAACTGGGGTCCAAAAGAAAGAATCGGGTGCAAGCAGGAAGGTTTCGGGGCAGGCAGAGTGAATTTGGAAAAATGAGAGCAACTAGGGGTGGGCTGGAGGAATGTGGAGGAGAGGCAAGGGAGGGGAAAAGCGACAGCACTACAACTCATCCCTTGGGGACGAGGTGGGGAGGAATTGGGGCGGGGGATTTAGATGGAGGATAGTGGAGGAGGGGATGAGTTTGAGGCGAGTTGGAGTGTGTTCTAAAAAACAGAAACTCGATAAGCAGTCTCGGCTGTTACCAGGGTAATCAACCGCAATATACTTGAGATCTCTCACATCTAGGGTAGGGTCTCTGGTTGAGATGGTCCAGGGCTCAAGAAGGACGTAGCATTCACAAGTGCGCCACGAAGGCTGAGGGGAAGTGGGTGGGGCAGTGGGAGTAAGGGGGTCAGGGATAAGAGGGACAAAACAATTCAGCAACTAATGAGCAACTTTGAGGCGGAGACTTGGAAGCTTAAGTTATGTCGTGCAAAGAGTGGGCGCAATGGCGGGGCTGAGCTGCAAGGCAGAAGTTATGTGGAGGCTTTGAGTTCTTGAGGAGACAAGACTTGGAGCGATCGAATCATGCAAGTGAGCTGTGGTGAGGATGGAATATGAACGTGACAATCATAAAGGTTGGCAAAAGTCAGTTCGAGTGGTTCTGAGGCAGCTCACAGGAAGAAAGGTTAGGAAGGTGAGGAGCTGGAAGGTGAGGAGAATGGGGAGAAGAAGAGTGACGACAGGAGGGATGGAAAGGATAAGGGGGTGAGAAATTTGATGAGGAGATGAGTGCGAGTGAGAAGTTAGGAGGAAAGGAGAGGAGGTGGAGAAGGAAAAGTAGGAGCGGAGAAAAGTAAGGATGTAAAGATTTGAATATAAAAAAGCGAACGCATAGCTTGAATTTTGTGAAATCAACTGAATCCATTCCCTACATGCCTTCTTTAACTCAAGGGGGATTGCATATGCTAAAAGAAACAATGGGAAGCGATGTAAATGGTGAAACAAAAGAAACACACACTCCTGCCCACCCCCAGATCTCACAAAATACAGAAATCTATTCCCCTCCTTCACTCACTTCCTCACATCCAAAATCTCACCCACTCACACACATTCCCACCATGATGGCTGACCCGCTCACATTCTCATCCCACCTGAATTGCTCACGCACATCCCATTCCCATCACTCACTCATTCACCCTAAATTACGCATTTGAAGTAGGCTTGGCTTGAGGCACCTCCTCCCTTGCTGTTGTGACTGCCAGCATCTTCTGCACTCTGATGCACAACGCCATGCCATGGCAGGTCATGCCATTCCAGGCTGTATCGTCTGCCATGCCATATAGTCCGAGACTAGAAGCAACAGAGTGGCATCATGTTCTCAAAGAGAGGCAGATCAGAAACGGAAATGGGAGGCAGCAAAATCGGAGCAAGTGGAAAGGAGGCAGCAGGGAGGAGGCAAGATGGAGGAGGCTGACAGGAGGAGTCAAGGGGGAGAATATAAGAGCATGTATGAGCTGGAGGAAAGGTCACATTCCCTCGACACCCTCCTTCACTTTCCCTACCCCCCCTCCCCTCCCCCCCTTCTCCCCCCTTTATTCCCCCTTCTTCCAGCCCACCCTGTTTCCGGGAGGGGGCTTGAAGCGGTGTGGGGGCATGGAAAATGCAGGGAAAGTTGGGGCGAGAGGAGGGCGACAGAAGGGCAAAGGGATGAGGGAAGTTGAGGGAATAGAGAGTCAAAAGGAGAACAGGAGGGGAGAGGGGAACGAAGAGACGAGAGGGAATGATGGGGTCAAAAGGGGAAGAACTAGCTTAACCTTACAGCACAAAGCCTTTTCCCTGCTTGTTTCAAGTACAAAGCATGGGAATCAAGCCCTTGCTCAGGCGTAAGGAGGTTCATTAGAATGACAATGGCAGGTTCCCTCCTTAATGGATTACAGACTTTAAGCACAACAAGCTTTAAGATTTACCCCCCCATTAGAGCTAGTGGAGAAGGGCACTATGTTACCTAGCACGTAGTTGCACTTGCCATCGAGGGGGGACACGACAAGGGGAAGGAGGCAACAGAGAGGAACCAAGGGGGCGAAGACAAGTGCACGTGTAAGATGCAAGCAAGGGCAACCTCCCTTCCTCTCTCTGCCCCCTTTTTCCAGCCCGCCCTATTTGTGCGAGGGATGGCATAAAGCGAGGGGTGGGGGGGCAAGTTGTGGATGCATGTTGGAAAGACTCGAGCATGACCACAATCCTCTCCACCTCTAGCCCTTGCTGGGGGTGATTGCAGCAAAGCACTGGGTTAAATAGGAGAAATAAGCATGCTAGAGTTGATTGCGGCAAAGCACAAGGGTGATTGTCAGACAGAGAAATAAAGCATACTTGAAATAAACACTAAGCGGCAGGAAACGATTTCGCTGCCTTCGTATACCGTTGTAGCATTGAACCCATCCATGGCCAGCCAAGCTCACCCTTTAAAGGGCCTGACGATGGCTTGGAGGGAACCCTCGTTAGCCAACACTACCAGCAGTCAACATGCACCTTGCTGAGCACTTCGACACGAGCCATAATACAAACGGTTCTGCTTCTCGCCCTCCTTTACATCCCACCTTTTCACGAATTCCCAAATAGTTTTACATAGCACGCACCATATTCAAGTCTGGACTGCCACGTGCAGCAGCAAGTACAAGTCCACCAAGTGCTTGGTCAAGACCATCACACGGCTAGATTCTCGCACCGTCACTGGCACCGGCGGTGCTGCGCCCTCCTCCACCACCAGCTTGCGACCCAGCAACACCTTGGTGATGGCCATAAAAGATGCGGAGATCGGAAGAGAGGGGGGGGGGAGGGTTTCGGAATACAGGTGTTCGGGGCATGAGGTAGGGGAAAGATGTGTTTGTGGCATGGGGAGGTTGGGCATGGGGGGTCTGAATGCGTGACTTCTTGCATCGCGCCCCTCACCATCTCCAGCTTGCCATCCAGCAGCAACAGCTCGGGGGTGGCTGACAAATGCAGACTGTACAGGGGTGGCTTGGGGGGGTAAGGTGGGGAGTAGAAAGCGTGGAACTGGAGAGACGACGGGGGAGATTGTAGGAGGGTGGCAAGTATGGACGCCGTGAAAAGGGGAAGGGAGGGAGGAATCGCTGATGGGCATTTGGCATAATGACCAATGGCCTTGTGGACCTCCTTGGGCACAGGGCTTTTTCTCCACAGTGTAACGGGTGTTTGAAAGGATTAGCGCATGCGAGAAACCAAGTACGGCTTGTAGACATACAAGGATTGCTAGTCAAGGGCAGGGCAGAATCCACGCAAAAGTTGTGCTTGTTAATGCTTTCAGGCATAGCAGTAGCAGTGTCTGCTAGACTAAGATTTCTAGATGGCGCATTGCTCTGGCGCCAAATGATAAAAACTGTCTTCGCGCAGAGTTTTCTGCTCTAACAAGAGCTTCTGAGGGAAGTGCCTGGCGCTACTGAGAAGTTTACGTTAGGATTTGTGTGTTTCATAGAATGGCCTAAGAAAGCTTGCACACATAAATTCATTCGAAAGATTCGGTACAGTACCAAAAAGGGCAAGACCTAGTACTTCCTTCATATACCATGCAAGAACGTTCTTTGCAGAACGTTCATGCCTGCTAGAAGCGGAAGCTCACGCCTTTGAGACTTCCTGCCAGCATTGTTCATGTCACAACGCCAAGTTTTCAGTCTGACACCTCACCAATACATACTTCATTGCACATGTCAAACCAACAGCTACAATTTAAAGTCAAACTTTTGTTCTCTCTATAATCAATTTTAATAGGCGTACATTTTAATTTGGGGTTACGACAATCAAGAACCGACATCTGCTATAGTTGAAGAACCTATGGAGGTTGAACGCACATAGGGTTTAGAAAGAATTAATCGTACCTAATGCTTGGGCGCGTCGCCGACATCTCGGCATACCTTGGGCTGAAACTGTAGAAGAAGCCAGGTTCATCCAGCCTTTCGGCACCGGCCACTGCGTTAAGCCTACGCCAACGATTCACCTTTCGTCAGCCTTCTTCCTTCACTCCAACCTATATCTGCGTTTGAAGGGATACAGGAATACAGCAGAAATCTGGCACAAGCGGTTAGGTCATCCCTCGCAAGAAGCACTCAATAACTCCATTAAAGCCTCGGTTTTCAATAAGGACGCACTCCTTTTAACCAACGGCCAAGAGCTTCGACTTAGCAACTCGTCAACTACACTGCACCATCTGCCCTGGAGCTCACCTAAGTCACGCTCCGTTCCCGTCGCACTTTCCAAGTGCTACTAAGTACTCACCTATGGATGTCGTTTTCAGCAACATACTCTTCATTCCGCAGGAAGCATAAGATATCAGCGACAACGATTACCACTATATCATTACCTTCATCGACGGTGCTACTCGATACGTCTGGCACAAGAACATATCTCACAAGTCTGAAACTCTCGACGCCTTCAAACTGTGGCTGAAAATTGCGGAGCAACAGAGCGGCATCAAGCTGAAAGAGATCCAGACAAACAACGCGGGCGAGTATACCAGGGAGCAGTTCGATGAATTCCTGGCGCGGAAAGGGATATTCAGGCGCAAGACTGTGCCTTACGCTCATCAGCAAAATGGAGTAGCTGAAAGAAGTAACAGGACGCTGCAAGAGAAGATGCGCGTACTGCTGCAACAGTCCAGCTTAACATCAGATTTTTGGCCGTTTGCGATGGCGCAAGCTGTCTGCCTATACAACTGGATGTCTTCAACTGCTCTCCCTCAATTCAGTTCGACACATGTCATGTGGACAAAACACCCCACCGACACTCAACTTTTACGAGCTTGGAGCTGCATGGTCCAATACAGACCTCCGAGTGCAACTGTGGGCAGATTTACTGAACGGGCTCGATGGGGAATACACCTTGGTGTACCCAAGGATTCCTACTCCTGGATAATTAAGGATTACGAAACCCGAAAGGTTTTGTATGCTCGAGACTGCATCTTCTACGAGAAAATTTTTCTCGATGACTTCGAATGCGACAAGGAACGCCAATAGCGCGATCTTGATCGCTACAGTGCCGAACGGAGTTTCACCACCCCTCAAGAGGAAGCAGATGCAGCCGAAGAATATTATCCACCCGACAACGCAGCAGCAGGACCTTCTACAGTTCAGCAGCCGTCTACGTCACCAGCTGCACCTGGTCCTTCCTCCCATGACGCAGCACTGCTCGACACGTGCTAGCAGCATAGAGACCCCGCTCTTTATTCCCCTCTCACACCCGTCGCGTCCTCCCACGGCACAGGCTGCCTACAATTATGAGGAGCACATGCGCCAATAGAAAACTGACGCGGCATCACATGACGGTGCCCGCTATCCGCCATCCGAAACGAACGAAGATGATGTCGTCAAAATTTGCCAACCTCATCCTTGTGGTGACCAATCGGCTCTTCGGATTCTTGGTCTTGCTGTTGCAGTTCAGCAACCAACGAATGGGATCGAGCTGAAAACAGTCAAGCAGGCCCTCTTCGGCTCTGATGCTAACAAGTGGTGAACAGCTATGGAAGGTAGCTCATTTCGAGAAGTGGAAAACATGGAAACTCGTTCTACGCGAAGCAGTACGCGGCAAGAAGATCCTCTTGGGCAAGTGGGTCTTTCGCATAAAGACAAACGCAGCAAGCGAACCAGACAGATTCAAGGGGAGATGGGTCGTTCGAGGTTTCGAACAAACCCATGACATCGAATACGACCAGACTTTTGCTCCGTTCAACCCCCATACCTCGGTTCAAATTCTTCTCGCCATTGCTGTCAGCCGCCATCTTCCACTTCTCCAACTGGACGTTAAAAATGCGTTTTTATATGCAGACGTTGATGCTGATATTTTGGGACGTTGATGCTGATATTTTCGTAGAACTCCCTCACACTTACGGCAACGGAGTTCACATGTGCAAATTACTTAAGTCACTTTACGGCATCAAACAGGCTCCTCGCCTGTAGCAGCAACATCTTCACAAGGTCATGATTTCACTCGACTTCGTGCAGCTGCCCCACGATCCTGGAATGTACAAACTCGAATTTCGGGGGAATTACATTCCTCTAGTCTCCTACGTGGATGACTTACTGTACACCGGCTCGTGCAACAGTCTTCTGGCGCGCATGAAGGAAAGAATCCAAGCAATTCTTGAAGTGACTATTTCTCCAACCGTTACCCAATTTCTTGGGTTAAACATCGACTGCGGCCCCGATGCGATCTACCTTTCTAGAAGCAAGTATGCAGAAACACTTGCGAAGAAGTTCGCCATCGCTCTAATCGGCCTCACCACTCCATTTTGTCACATTTCGGCCGATCACTTACCTGATACTACCCTACTTATCGCCTTCGAGCATCAGCTTTACCAGCAGCAGCTCAGGTGTCTTCTTTTTGCAGCTGTTACATGCTGCCCTGATCTTGCCTACATCACGAGTCAGCTCGCACAGTACCTACGTCGACCTGAAGAGGAGAATATGGCTGATCTTCGTCGAGCCCTCCAATATTTCATTTCAACTCCTACAATCGGTCTGCAGCGAATTTTTGAGTGACTGGATACGTTGATGCGGATCACGCTGTTAACCCTGACAACATGGGTTCATATATAGGGTTCATCTTCAAACTAGAACCGGGTGGTGTCATTTCCTAGAATTCAACAAATCAAGAAGTCATCGCACTTTCGTCAGCCGAAGCGGAATTCGTCACAACAATCTCTGCAGTTGGCGGCAGACTCTATCTTCAAGAGTTACTTCAAGAGGCAAAAATCGCAATGACACGTAACTTCAAGTTACTCTGCGAAAACTAGAGCGCAATCAAGATTGCAAACAACCCGGCTTCGTCAAATGGACAAAACACATCGCCCTCCGTTACTTCTTCGTCAAGGACGAAATCGACAAACGAAAGGTCATAATGAAATACTGCACTACAAAAGAAGTGGCATCTGATTTCCTGACGAAGAAATGCCAACGCAGCAAGTTTCATTACTACTCCAATCTGGTTGGAATCTACAAAGACGGCGACACTTACCCAGAAACATACACTCAGGAATGAAGGGGAGTGTTGAAGTATGCTCGATAGAGTTTATTTGTACATTCATAATATTATAGTTAGACTGTACTGTATAGAGCAATACCTTATATGGAAGGACACGCATGATGATGTCTGCAGTAACGAATACACGCATGAACAGTACGTTCGCGCGGATAGTCACCCGAAGGGCCGCGTCACTGTCAGTCACAAGAACAGTCAGTAGTCATGTCACGCGAACAGTCGCAATACACTACGAACAGATACATTATGAATAGGTACTTCCTAGCCTATAAATATGTATGTATTACTCGTTATGATTAATTATTGTCATTTTGTACATTTCCAATACAATGTATAAAGTCTTCCACTGGCTTTTTCTTGTGGTTCCATATACTCCAGATCCTGGCCACCCTAAATACGTGGTTCATTTCTACATATGCATTTTACAAATGTTGACACCAGGAAATTGCTGAGATATTTGTGCGAGTAACCATCTTCGCCCTCGTCATATCCCATTTGCCCATGTCAAAGGCATCCGAAATGAGTGCTCACATTACTCGCACGCGGTTCGCTCAATTCTTGGGCGTACGGTGAACACCCGGTGTATTGTGGCCCGCCATTAGAAGGACGAATTCTGGAACTCGCATGCGGCCGAAACACATCTTTCGTTACTGTACAGTAGAAGGATCCTGTTATGAAATATAACCATAATGGTAATATTCAAAAAGGGGAACGTGACTAATCAATGACGATACAAATGAGGGCTAGGAAATATATAGTGTGTGGACTGACTAGGGTTCAACCTCGAGAATGGGTCAGTCAGGACGCGAGGTTCCCGAGGGCGACGGGGGTGAAGTGGGTTCGCAGCGCCTCGAAATCAGGTTTGGGGCCGAGTAGTTCGGAAGGGGCTGGTCTAGCGCGAGAACCGAGGTCCAAGGCTGCAGACGCGAGGGGTTCGCGTGTACTCGTTGAAGCGAGCCCCAGTAGGGAACCTTAATTCCTTTCAGGGTGAAGCCGTGTAGAGGCGACGTTACATTGCAAGACACATTCACAGCCACATGCAATCCGTGAATGTGTGGTCCGAATAGAATTTGACGTGGTCCGAATTTGATGTCATCCGAATTTGACACGGTCCGAAGCACACAAGCTGTGGCAGCGATATCAGGCATCTCAGACGACCCACACCTCCTCGGAGAACATCACCACACCTGCTGCTGTGCTACAGTGCAATAACAAGATCAGGGCGTGGTACATCTTGTTCGGCTCACCTGATTGTTTCGGGTTACTTAAAACGTTAACGTCGCAAAAGCCTTTCGCTAACATGCCGTCGCGAACGGGTGACAGATTTCATAACCCGCACTCACGAACAATCTACGCTCTTGGAAAAATCCATATGGCATTCGCGACACAGACGAAAGGAGACTGCATAAGTGACGAAAGCGTCATTTCGCATGGGGCAGGAAGTGGGGTTTTTTCCCGCTGCCCAAATTGGTGTCGCGAGGTTGGGGTCAACAGTAACATATGCATGCAAAATCGAACACGCGAATGTGAACCCTTCACGAAACTTGCGAAAGCTGAGCTCATTCTCGAAGTTTGAGTTTTCCAAAATCTGAAAATGTATCACGCCCTAAGTGACCCGCAGTGCCACCCATGCATAATGCAGCAATGTGTAATGGGGCACCTCGCCACCGCGTGCAATTACAGTACCCAGCGTTCCACTTAGCTCTTCCTCAAGCCACATCAGTCAAGCTAAAGCTGTACACCACCCTTCGCTCCAGCTGAGCTCCTATACTTCAATCGCGGTCGTGTGATGCGTATTTATGCAGAAACCTCGTCTTATGCCATTCTGCTCGTAGTCGCAGCGATTGCGTCCGCAGTGTCGACCACTTCGGCAAGTGTGGATCATCCATGATGATCATGCCTACCACCGCACCTAAATCTTGCTCTCCTGCCACTGGAACGCGCGCTGCACCGCCTAATCCGTTGCCCTCACTCTCTGCTAGTAATGCCGCACCTCGCCTTCTCCTCTTGGCGGCCCTCGCGCTCAGCGCCGCCGCTGACTGCTCCTTTTCCACCGTCTCCCGCCCGGCGCCACTGCCGCGGAGCCCACATGCCGCGCGGCCGGCCAAGCAGCACCTGCTGTCTCCCTTCGCTTGGCCCGGCCGCGCCCAACGCTCGCTCTTGAGGCTCGACGCCGCCACCCCTGCGGCGACGGCGGCTCGCTCTGGGGCGGCGACTGGCGCCGCGAGGCCCGTCATCATGGACGAGTCGCAATGTGAGTCACCGGCGTGTTGGTGGGGCACTGGGATCGTCCTAGTTGAGTGTGGGAGGGCTACAGGTCCGTCCTGGGGGGTAATGGGTGCGCTACCCACCACAAAAAACATGCCCTTTTAACCCAGTCGGTAGCGGGCTGGGCCAACAGTGGTATCAGAGCCTGGAAGGTCCAGGGTTCGAATCCCAGTGTGCGCAGAGGAGGCGCCGGGTGCCCTGACGACCCCAGTGAGGGGGAGATTGTTGGTGGGGCACTGGGATCGTCCTAGTTGAGTGTGGGAGGGCTACAGGTCCGTCCTGGGGGGTAATGGGTGCGCTACCCACCACAAAAAACATGCCCTTTTAACCCAGTCGGTAGCGGGCTGGGCCAACACGGCGACTGTCGTTCAGGCCGGCGAGGCTCCAGCAAACGTCCTTGCGACATGTTTGCGAAACGCACGGGGGAGCTCCAGACTCGTGGGACTCGAGTTGGCGGCCCATCAATGGGATGCCGCGGACACGTGCACGCGCCGCCGCGTGAGACGCGTTACTAGCTGCATGCCCTCCTATCGCTGTGAAGTGATCGCACTGATGCAGGATGCATGGTGCGTGCAGCATTCTAACACCCATTACCCTATTCCCCGCCCCATCACCGGGCCATGATCTTTCCTGATGACCCCCATTCTGCCGGCGGCAGTGAGCGCGCTGGTGCAGCTGAACGAGGCGTGGGGCACGTGGGCGGGCAACAGCAACGCCGCCACTGCGTGCGCGGCATGGGCTGGCGTCACATGCAGCCCTAAAGGGCTGGTCCTTGCCCTGTGAGCCCCTTTTCCCTCATTGCTCCTCACCTGCCCCTCATCTGCTCCTCATCACTCCGCATCGCCAGTCATCCGAAATCAAAATGACACCGTTTTGTGTCATCGCCCCTCCCCTCGTCGCCCCCTATCGCCCCTCATCGCCCCTCCCCTCGTCGCCCCCCATCGCCCCCCATCGCCCCTCATCGCCCCTCCCCTCGTCGCCCCTCATCGCCCCTCATCGCCCCTCATCTCCACTCATCGCCCCTCATCGCCCCCTATCGCCCCCCATCGCCCCTCATCGCCTCTCCCCTCGTCGCCCCCCATCGTCCCCCATCGCCCCTCATCAGCCCTCCCCTCGTCGCCCCTCATCGCCCCTCATCGCCCTTATCGCCCCTCATCGCCCCTCATTGCCGTCACCGTTTGCCACTGAGCCACTATTCCATTGGATGCACCACGTGCCCCCACCCCTCCAAAACCCTGAACCCCGTGTGCAACCACCCGCGTTATGTCCAAATTGGCTGGACTTTGTGCGCGTGACGGGTGGGATGGAGCGGGGGGGGAAGAGGGGGGAGGACTGAGTAGGACGTGGAGGAATGGGGCTCTGCGAGCGCGGAGGGGGGTGGGAGGAAAAGTGGAGGAGGTGGGGTGGTGGGAAAGGGGGGAGGGTGGATGCTGGGACAGGGGAGTGGGGTGGGAGATGGGGGATGGCTGGGAGCGCTGGTGCGGCGTGCATGCATGCGCGTGTTGGCAGGGATGCTAAAGCCTTTGTGGCGGATCCTCCTCCCAGCGGCGCCATACCGGCTGACATCACCAACCTCGCCTATCTCCAGTACCTGTATGTCTCCACCCACCCGCTCCCTCCAGCACCTGCACTTTGTGTGCACTATGTCTTGTCTTCCCTTGTTCCCCATGCTCCACTCGACCTTGGTCCCCCGTTGCTTGCGCTCACCCTCATGCTTCGTGCCCATGCCCTGCCTCCCCTGCTTCCCTTCCCTTCCCCATGCTTCCTCCTTCCATCTCGTCCCTCACTCCCTCCCTCCACACGCCACACCTGACTGTCACCTCTCTCTGCCCTTCCATCCTTCCCCTCTGCACCAGCCTCAGCAGCAAGGATGATTCAGACCATGGCCTTGGTCTTGAGGGAACCATTCAATTCATCTTGCCGCTGACTTCTCCACTTCTTCCTGCCTTCCCTGCCTTCCCATCCTCCCCACAGGGATCTGTCCTACATTGATCTGGTGGGCTCCATTCCATCCCTCGCCAGTCTCACCAGCCTCACCCACCTGTACATGCCCTCTCCCATGGAACGAGACCCGTGCTGCTTACTGCCGGACCAGGCCCATCCATCATGGGCCCATCCATCATGGGCCCATTCATCATCATACAACGTTCTCCTTCCTCCTCTACATGTTAAGGTGGTTTGCTCGCTCCCAGAATCTCGATCCGTGGTCGATCGAGCTAGCTCTCTGCTCCCTCAAGCTTTCTCCTTCCATCGGCTCTCTGCTGTCCATCATTCCCTTCCACGTTTTCACTGCCTGTGTGCTACTTTCCTTTCTCTTACGTCACGATAGTCACCTTTCCCCCCGGCATCTGTCCCTTTCGCCCATCAACTGTGCCCCCATTGTTTTCATGCCCATTGCCCCCTGCATGTGCGCCCATTGCCCCTGCATGTGCGCCCATTGCCCCCTGCATGCGCGCCCATTGCCCTTTGCATGCGCGCCCATTGCTCGTTGTGTGCTCCGTGTGTCCTCAGAGCCATTGGAATGGACGGCTGCAGGCTGGCTGGCACTCTGGACGGACTGGGTTGGCTCTCCTCCCTCTCCAACCTGCAAACACTGTACGCCCTGCAAACTCTGTACGCCCTGCAAGCTCTGTACGGCCTGCAAACTCTGTACGCCCTGCAAACACTGTACGCCCTGCAAACTCTGTACGCCCTGCAAGCTCTGTACGCCCTGCAAACTCTGTACGCCCTGCAAGCTCTGCACGCCTTGCAAACTCTCTACGCCCTGCAAACACAGCCACTCTGCTTGCTGTTGGCATCCGCACCCCCACTTGGTCACTTGACCACGCTGCCCTCACATTCACTGCTGCACGTCACATCACATCGCTCCAGAAACCATTGCAGAAACCCCATTATCCCACCCTCCACCCCTTAGCTTAGGCTTGAGCAACGGGTCGGGTCGGGTCGGGTAACCTGACCCGAACCCGACTTTTTGACGGGTCGGGTTGACATTTGCGGAGGGTCGACCCGACCCGACCCGACCTGACCCGACCCGACCGACAAAACCCGACCCGTCGGGTCAGCTTATTACCCGTCCCTGCCCCTATGTTAACCCGACCCGACCCGACCCGAAATCGGGTCAGGTAGTACCCGACCTACTAAACCCGGGTCGGGTTGGCATTTCCTGAACTCCGACCCGACTTGACCCGACCCGACCCGACCCGACCCCGACATCGGGTAGGGCAGAGTCGGGTCGGGTTGGGTCGGGTCGGGTTCATACTCAAGCCTGCCTTAGCTTCATGCATGTCTCACTGCACCCCCACCACACCACCAGGCGTCTAGTTGGCTTGGCGGATTTCACAGGGGACTTGTCCTCCCTGCACATTCTTTCTCACCTGGAAAGCATTCAACACCTGTAAGTGTCATTTCAATGCATAAGGAGACGCTACTGCCATGCCATCATGTTTCTACTCTCATTTCTCCTCTGGTTGTGTGCATTCACTCTTGCTGCTTGTGTGTGCATGAGACCAGGGCACTCAGTTCGCTCACCAATGCCACGGGGGAAATACCCAGGGAGATACGGTACTTGACTGCCCTCACTGCACTGTAAGCTGCTCAGTCCGGCATGCATAGGGCAGGTAAAGCAAGCCTGTTCATGTGCACCATGAGAATTTCTCTCCCCCATCACCCAACAGAACAGCCTTCTGCCATTCGCCTCTCCATGTGCCGCCTTCTTGCCTCCCCCCCTGCAGGGACCTATCGTACCTTCGTGCCGTGGACTTTCCCGATTGGGTCACTCAGCTCCCCAACCTCCAGTCCCTGTGAGCTTCTCCCACCCACTTACGCCTCTATTCTCAGTGTTTGCCACAGCCAAGTGCCTCATTCCCTTGCTGCTGCACAGCACAAGTCACGGGGGCAACTCATTCATGCCATGGCGTTGATCTTGTCCACTCTCAGTTTGGAGAGTGAGAATCTCGCTTTGCCTGCCCTTGTGCGCAGTAACGTGAACGCCGACGATGAAAGGCGGCAGGGCCTGCTGTCCGATGACTTCTCACTGCTCACCGCGCTGACCAGCCTGTGAGTGTGGTGAGCATGGGAGCGTGGTGAGCAGGGGAGTGTGGTGAGCAGGGGAGTGTGGTGAGCACGGGAGTGTGGTGAGCACGGGAGTGTGATGAGCACGGGAGTGTGGTGAGCACGGGAGTGTGGTGAGCACGGGAGTGTGGTGAGCATGGGAGCGTGGTGAGCACGGGAGCGTGGTGAGCACGGGAGTGTGGTGAGCATGGGATTGTGGTGAGCACGGGAGTGTGGTGAGCATGGGAGTGTGGTGAGCATGGGAGTGCAGTGAGCATGGGAGTGCGGACATTATGAGGGTGCGTAAGCTCCATTTTTGAGTTTTGTCAAAGTCACTTGCAAGTCCCTTCAACCTGACGAGGGCTGGTCTGACCATATGGACGGCTGCTCCGTGTTTTGTGATCAAGCAGGGAAAGCAGGGCAATCAGGGCAATCAGGGCAATCAGGGCAATCAGGGCAAGCAGATCATGCAGGGCAAGCAGGACAAGCGCATCTCCTCCCAGTTCTGCCGAGGCCTCCCACAAACCTCTGCTGTCTAAAACGTCGTCATCTGCCCATCTGTTGCATTGCAGATCTCTGGGTCACAACAATCTAGACGGCTACCTGCCCAAGAGCTGGTCGTCTCTGGTCAACCTGCAAGAGCTGTGAGGCACTGACTACTGTGCCATGCTGCCATGCTGCTATTCTGCCATGCTGCCATCAGCAATCTAAAAACCTCAATGCTGCTCCACCATTTTGAAGCCTATCTTGTCAATCCCAACACATACCTGCATGTCTAATTTTGAAAGGCTTTTTTGTTTTTGTTTCTTTTTCCAGAGATCTAACATACAACCGTCTCCAAGGCACCATTCCAGCAACATTCTCTACCCTAACAGCCCTCACTAAATTGTACGTTTCCAGCATCTCCCACTTCCCCCCACCTGATCCCACTCTGTCCCTGTCTCGTATCCCATCCCGTTCTCGTTCTCTTCTTCACTCAGCCCCCCCATCATCCCATGTCATGATGGTTTGTCCCCCTCTCCTGCAGAGTCCTTTCCGAGAATTCCCTTTCCGGTTCGATACCTCCGGCCTTCTCCACCAACATCCAGATTCTGTGCGTCCCTCTCCTCTCTCTGCCTCCCGCCTCAACTCCCAAACAGCAAACCCAGGTTCCTCTTTTTTCTGGCTCATTCCCCCCTCCTCCCCCCCCCCCCCCCCCCTCTTCTCCCCATACCCCTCCGCCCCTCCAGCTTGCTCCCCCTTTTCCATCACCACACCTCTAATTCCCCACACGCCTTTCTTCAAGACTGCGCGCGTGGCTTTTGGACGTGTGAGGTGTTTATGAGCCGCTGCCTCACATGTCCTGCCTGCCTGTCCAGATGGCTTGGCTACAATTCCTTTAGTGGGCCCATCCCGCCACACCTCGCACTGACCAACCTCGTTGAACTGTAAGCCCCAGCCCTTTTCCCGCGTACCATGCTCTCATCTCCGCACCTCCCTCTCCCATTCCTGTGGCTACTGAGCCTCCCCTCCGAACCTCTTTTTTTTCCTGACTCCATCCCGACACCTCCCAATCTCCACTCCCTTGCTGCTCCTTCTCGTTGCTCAGTGCACTTCTCCCTGTTGGGCTGCCCTGCGTGCAGGCAACTGTCCAGCAATCTGTTCACAGGAGGCATTCCTAGCGCTTTCACCAAGCTCACTGCCATGAGTACTCTGTATGCCTCTCCTCTCGCTGCACTCGAGCCCCTATCATCCCTCTGCTGCCATCCGGCCCTTCTGCACTGAATTGCTGCCAAAAGGCATGATGTCCGCCATTAGGAATGACCACAGCACATGATTCTTTCCACATCCCAACCACGCACTGCTTGTTCGTTGCCTCACCATATTCGTTGCTTGTTCATCCCAGCTTCCTTTTACCTCACTGCCTTTGACGTGCATGTGTCCGCACCAATTGACAGGGACATTTGCAATAACAGCCTCAGCTCAGACTTGGATGTGGTGGCTCAGATGACGTGGCTCACAGACATGTGAGTGGCTCAGGTGACATGGCTCACAGACATGTGAGTGGCTCAGGTGACATGGCTCACAGACATGTGAGTGGCTCAGGTGACATGGCTCACAGACATGTGAGTGGCTCAGGTGACATGGCTCACAGACATGTGAGTGGCAGTGGCTCAGGTGACATGGCTCACAGACATGTGAGTGGCTCAGATGACGTGGCTCACAGACATGTGAGTGGCTCAGGTGACATGGCTCACAGACCTGTGAGTGGCAGTGGCTCAGGTGACATGGCTCACAGACATGTGAGTGGCTCAGGTGACAGACATGGCTCACAGACATGTGAATGGCTCAGATGACGTGGCTCACAGACATGTGAGTGGCTCAGGTGACATGGCTCACAGACATGTGAGTGGCTCAGGTGACATGGCTCACAGACATGTGAGAGGCTCAGGTGACATGGCTCACAGACATGTGAGTGGCTCAGGTGACATGGATCACAGACATGTGAGTGGCAGTGGCTCAGGTGACATGGCTCACAGACATGTGAGTGGCTCAGGTGACAGACATGGCTCACAGACATGTGAATGGCTCAGGTGACATGGATCACAGACATGTGAGTGGCAGTGGCTCAGGTGACATGGCTCACAGACATGTGAGTGGCTCAGGTGACATGGCTCACAGACATGTGAGTGGCTCAGGTGACATGGATCACAGAAATGTGAGTGGCTGTGGCTCAGGTGACATGGCTCACAGACATGTGAGTGGCTCAGGTGACAGACATGGCTCACAGACATGTGAATGGCTCAGATGACGTGGCTCACTGACATGTGAGTGGCTCTGGTGACATGGCTCACAGACATGTGAGTGGCTCAGGTGACATGGCTCACAGACATGTGAGTGGCTCAGGTGACATGGCTCACAGACATGTGAGAGGCTCAGGTGACATGGCTCACAGACATGTGAGTGGCTCAGGTGACATGGATCACAGACATGTGAGTGGCAGTGGCTCGGGTGACATGGCTCACAGACATGTGAGTGGCTCAGGTGACAGACATGGCTCACAGACATGTGAATGGCTCAGGTGACATGGCTCACAGACATGTGAATGGCTCAGATGACGTGGCTCACAGACATGTGAGTGGCTCAGGTGACATGGCTCACAGACATGTGAGTGGCTCAGGTGACATGGCTCACAGACATGTGAGTGGCTCAGGTGACATGGATCACAGACATGTGAGTGGCAGTGGCTCAGGTGACATGGCTCACAGACATGTGAGTGCCTCAGGTGACATGGCTCACAGACATGTGAGTGGCTCAGGTGACATGGCTCACAGACATGTGAGTGGCTCAGGTGACATGGCTCACAGACATGTGAGTGGCTCAGGTGACATGGCTCACAGACATGTGAGTGGCTCAGATGACGTGGCTCACAGACATGTGAGTGGCTCAGGTGACATGGATCACAGACATGTGAGTGGCAGTGGCTCAGGTGACATGGCTCACAGACATGTGAGTGGCTCAGGTGACAGACATGGCTCACAGACATGTGAATGGCTCAGATGACGTGGCTCACCGACATGTGAGTGGCTCTGGTGACATGGCTCACAGACATGTGAGTGGCTCAGGTGACGTGGATCACAGACATGTGAGTGGCAGTGGCTCAGGTGACATGGCTCACAGACATGTGAGTGGCTCAGGTGACAGACATGGCTCACAGACATGTGAATGGCTCATGTGACATGGCTCACAGATATGTGAGTGGCTCAGGTGACATGCCTCACAGACATGTGAGTGCCTCAGGTGACATGGCTCACAGACATGTGATTGGCTCAGGTGACGTGGCTCACAGACATGTGAGTGGCTCAGGTGACATGGATCACAGACATGTGAGTGGCAGTGGCTCAGGTGACATGGCTCACAGACATGTGAGTGGCTCAGGTGACAGACATGGCTCACAGACATGTGAATGGCTCAGGTGACATGGGTCACAGACATGTGAGTGGCAGTGGCTCAGGTGACATGGCTCACAGACATGTGAGTGGCTCAGGTGACATGGCTCACAGACATGTGAGTGGCTCAGGTGACATGGATCACAGACATGTGAGTGGCAGATGCTCAGGTGACATGGCTCACCGACATGTGAGTGGCTCAGGTGACAGACATGGCTCACGGACATGTGAATGGCTCAGGTGACATGGCTCACAGATATGTGAGTGGCTCAGGTGACATGGCTCACAGACATGTGAGTGCCTCAGGTGACATGGCTCACAGACATGTGATTGGCTCAGATGACGTGGCTCACAGACATGTGAGTGGCTCAGGTGACATGGATCACAGACATGTGAGTGGCAGTGGCTCAGGTGACATGGCTCACAGACATGTGAGTGGCTCAGGTGACATGAATCACAGACATGTGAGTGGCAGTGGCTCAGGTGACATGGCTCACAGACATGTGAGTGTCTCAGGTGACATGGCTCACAGACATGTGAGTGGCTCAGGTGACATGGATCACAGACATGTGAGTGGCAGTGGCTCAGGTGACATGGCTCACAGACATGTGAGTGGCTCAGGTGACAGACATGGCTCACAGACATGTGAATGGCTCAGATGACGTGGCTCACAGACATGTGAATGGCTCAGATGACGTGGCTCACAGACATGTGAGTGGCTCAGGTGACATGGCTCACAGACATGTGAGTGGCTCAGGTGACATGGCTCACAGACATGTGAGTGGCTCAGGTGACATGGCTCACAGACATGTGAGTGGCTCAGGTGACATGGCTCACAGACATGTGAGTGGCTCAGGTGACATGGCTCACAGACATGTGAGTGGCTCAGGATGACATGGCTCACAGACATGTGAGTGGCTCAGGTGACATGGATCACAGACATGTGAGTGGCAGTGGCTCAGGTGACATGGCTCACAGACATGTGAGTGGCTCAGGTGACAGACATGGCTCACAGACATGTGAATGGCTCAGATGACGTGGCTCACCGACATGTGAGTGGCTCTGGTGACATGGCTCACAGACATGTGAGTGGCTCACGTGACATGGATCACAGACATGTGAGTGGCAGTGGCTCAGGTGACATGGCTCACAGACATGTGAGCGGCTCAGGTGACAGACATGGCTCACAGACATGTGAATGGCTCAGATGACGTGGCTCACCGACATGTGAGTGGCTCTGGTGACATGGCTCACAGACATGTGAGTGGCTCAGGTGACGTGGATCACAGACATGTGAGTGGCAGTGGCTCAGGTGACATGGCTCACAGACATGTGAGTGGCTCAGGTGACAGACATGGCTCACAGACATGTGAATGGCTCATGTGACATGGCTCACAGACATGTGAGTGGCTCAGGTGACATGCCTCACAGACATGTGAGTGGCTCAGGTGACATGGCTCACAGACATGTGAGTGGCTCAGGTGACGTGGCTCACAGACATGTGAGTGGCAGTGGCGACATGGATCACAGACATGTGAGTGGCAGTGGCTCAGGTGACATGGCTCACAGACATGTGAGTGGCTCAGGTGACAGACATGGCTCACAGACATGTGAATGGCTCAGGTGACATGGGTCACAGACATGTGAGTGGCAGTGGCTCAGGTGACATGGCTCACAGACATGTGAGTGGCAGTGGCTCAGGTAACATGGCTCACAGACATGTGAGTGGCTCAGGTGACATGGATCACAGACATGTGAGTGGCAGATGCTCAGGTGACATGGCTCACCAGACATGTGAGTGGCTCAGGTGACAGACATGGCTCACAGACATGTGAATGGCTCAGGTGACATGGCTCACAGACATGTGAGTGGCTCAGGTGACATGGCTCACAGACATGTGAGTGGCTCAGGTGACATGGATCACAGACATGTGAGTGGCAGTGGCTCAGGTGACATGGCTCACAGACATGTGAGTGGCTCAGGTGACATGCATCACAGACATGTGAGTGGCAGTGGCTCAGGTGACATGGCTCACAGACATGTGAGTGGCTCAGGTGACATGGCTCACAGACATGTGAGTGGCTCAGTTGACATGGATCACAGACATGTGAGTGGCAGTGGCTCAGGTGACATGGCTCACAGACATGTGAGTGGCTCAGGTGACAGACATGGCTCACAGACATGTGAATGGCTCAGGTGACAAAGATGGCTCACAGACATGTGAATGGCTCAGATGACGTGGCTCACCGACATGTGAGTGGCACTGGTGACATGGCTCACAGACATGTGAGTGGCTCAGGTGACATGGATCACAGACATGTGAGTGGCTGTGGCTCAGGTGACATGGCTCACAGACATGTGAGTGGCTCAGGTGACAGACATGGCTCACAGACATGTGAATGGCTCAGGTGACATGGCTCACAGACATGTCAGTGGCTCAGGTGACATGGCTCACAGACATGTGAGTGGCTCAGGTGACATGGATCACAGACATGTGAGTGGCAGTGGCTCAGGTGACATGGCTCACAGACATGTGAGTGGCTCAGGTGACATGGCTCACAGACATGTGAGTGGCTCAGGTGACATGGATCACAGACATGTGAGTGGCTGTTGCTCAGGTGACATGGCTCACAGACATGTGAGTGGCTCAGGTGACAGACATGGCTCACAGACATGTGAATGGCTCAGATGACGTGGCTCACTGACATGTGAGTGGTTCTGGTGACATGGCTCACAGACATGTGAGTGGCTCAGGTGACATGGATCATAGACATGTGAGTGGCAGTGGCTCAGGTGGACATGGCTCACAGACATGTGAGTGGCTCAGGTGACATGGCTCACAGACATGTGAGTGGCTCAGGTGACATGGCTCACAGACATGTGAGTGGCTCAGGTGACATGGCTCACAGACATGTGAGTGGCTCAGGTGACATGGCTCACAGACATGTGAGTGGCAGTGGCTCAGGTGACATGGCTCACAGACATGTGAGTGGCTCAGGTGACGTGGCTCACAGACATGTGAGTGGCTCAGGTGACATGGCTCACAGACATGTGAGTGGCAGTGGCTCAGGTGACATGGCTCACAGACATGTGAGTGGCTCAGGTGACACATGGCTCACAGACATGTGATGGCTCAGGTGACGTGGCTCACAGACATGTGAGTGGCTCAGGTGACATGGCTCACAGACATGTGAGTGGCTCAGGTGACATGGCTCACAGACATGTGAGAGGCTCAGGTGACATGGCTCACAGACATGTGAGTGGCTCAGGTGACATGGCTCACAGACATGTGAGTGGCAGTGGCTCAGTGACATGGCTCACAGACATGTGAGTGGCTCAGGTGACATGGCTCACAGACATGTGGTGGCTCAGGTGACATGGATCACAGACATGTGAGTGGCAGTGGCTCAGGTGACATGGCTCACAGACATGTGAAGTGGCTCAGGTGACATGGCTCACAGACATGTGAGTGGCTCAGGTGACAGACATGGCTCACAGACATGTGAATGGCTCAGGTGACATGGCTCACAGACATGTGAGTGGCTCAGGTGACATGGCTCACAGACATGTGAGTGGCTCAGGTGACATGGCTCACAGACATGTGAGTGGCTCAGGTGACATGGCTCACAGACATGTGAGTGGCTCAGGTGACATGGCTCACAGACATGTGAGTGGCTCAGGTGACATGGCTCACAGACATGTGAGTGGCTGGCTCAGGTGACATGGCTCACAGACATGTGAGTGGCTCAGGTGACATGGCTCACAGACATGTGAGTGGCTCAGGTGACATGGCTCACAGACATGTGAGTGGCAGTGCTCAGGTGACTGGCTCACAGACATGTGAGTGGCTCAGGTGACATGGCTCACAGACATGTGAATGGCTCAGGTGAACGTGGCTCACAGACATGTGAGTGGCTCAGGTGACATGGCTCACAGACATGTGAGTGGCTCAGGTGACATGGCTCACAGACATGTGAGTGGCTCAGGTGACATGGCTCACAGACATGTGAGTGGCTCAGGTGACATGGCTCACAGACATGTGAGTGGCAGTGGCTCAGGTGACATGGCTCACAGACATGTGTGGCTCAGGTGACATGGCTCACAGACATGTGAGTGGCTCAGGTGACATGGATCACAGACATGTGAGTGGCAGTGGCTCAGGTGACATGGCTCACAGACATGTGAGTGGCTCAGGTGACATGGCTCACAGACATGTGAGTGGCTCAGGTGACATGGATCACAGACAGTGAGTGGCTGTGGCTCAGGTGACATGGCTCACAGACATGTGAGTGGCTCAGGTGACAGACTGGCTCACAGACATGTGAATGGCTCAGATGACGTGGCTCACAGACATGTGAGTGGCTCAGGTGACATGGCTCACAGACATGTGAGTGGCTCAGGTGACATGGCTCACAGACATGTGAGTGGCTCAGGTGACATGGCTCACAGACATGTGAGTGGCTCAGGTGACATGGCTCACAGACATGTGAGTGGCTCAGGTGACATGGATCACAGACATGTGAGTGGCAGTGGCTCGGTGACATGGCTCACAGACATGTGAGTGGCTCAGGTGACATGGCTCACAGACATGTGAATGGCTCAGGTGACATGGCTCACAGACATGTGAATGGCTCAGGTGACGTGGCTCACAGACATGTGAGTGGCTCAGCATGCACAGGTGACATGGCTCACAGACATGTGAGTGGCTCAGGTGACATGGCTCACAGACATGTGAGTGGCTAGGTGACATGGACAGACATGTGAGTGGCAGTGGCTCAGGTGACATGGCTCACAGACATGTGAAGTGGCTCAGGTGACATGGCTCACAGACATGTGAGTGGCTCAGGTGACATGGCTCACAGACATGTGAGTGGCTCAGGTGACATGGCTCACAGACATGTGAGTGGCTCAGGTGACATGGCTCACAGACATGTGAGTGGCTCAGGTGACATGGCTCACAGACATGTGAGTGGCTCAGGTGACATGGATCACAGACATGTGAGTGGCAGTGGCTCAGGTGACATGGCTCACAGACATGTGAGTGGCTCAGGTGACAGACATGGCTCACAGACATGTGAATGGCTCAGATGACGTGGCTCACAGACATGTGAGTGGCTCAGGTGACATGGCTCACAGACATGTGAGTGGCTCAGGTGACATGGATCACAGACATGTGAGTGGCAGTGGCTCAGGTGACATGGCTCACAGACATGTGAGTGGCTCAGGTGACAGACAGGCTCACAGACATGTGAATGGCTCAGTGACATGGCTCACAGACATGTGAGTGCTCAGTGACATGGCTCACAGACATGTGAGTGGCTCAGGTGACATGGATCACAGACATGTGAGTGGCAGTGGCTCAGGTGACATGGCTCACAGACATGTGAGTGGCTCAGGTGACATGGCTCACAGACATGTGAATGGCTCAGGTGACATGGCTCACAGACATGTGAGTGGCTCAGGTGACATGGCTCACAGACATGTGAGTGGCTCAGGTGACATGGCTCACAGACATGTGAGTGGCTGGTGACATGGCTCACAGACATGTGAGTGGCTCAGGTGACATGGCTCACAGACATGTGAGTGAGTGGCTCAGGTGACATGGCTCACAGACATGTGAGTGGCTCAGGTGACATGGCTCACAGACATGTGAGTGGCTCAGGTGACATGGCTCACAGACATGTGAGTGGCATGGCTCAGGTGACATGGCTCACAGACATGTGAGTGGCTCAGGTGACATGGCTCACAGACATGTGAGTGGCTCAGGTGACATGGATCACAGACATGTGAGTGGCAGTGTCAGGTGACATGGCTCACAGACATGTGAGTGGCTCAGGTGACAGACATGGCTCACAGACATGTGAATGGCTCAGATGACGTGGCTCACAGACATGTGAGTGGCTCAGGTGACATGGCTCACAGACATGTGAGTGGCTCAGTGACATGGATCACAGACATGTGAGTGGCAGTGGCTCAGGTGACATGGCTCACAGACATGTGAGTGGCTCAGGTGACAGACATGGCTCACAGACATGTGAATGGCTCAGGTGACATGGCTCACAGACATGTGAGTGGCTCAGGTGACATGGCTCACAGACATGTGAGTGGCTCAGGTGACATGGCTCACAGACATGTGAGTGCAGTGGCTCAGGTGACATGGTCACAGACATGTGAGTGGCTCAGGTGACATGGCTCACAGACATGTGAGTGGCTCAGGTGACATGGCTCACAGACATGTGAGTGGCTCAGGTGACATGGCTCACAGACATGTGAGTGGCTCAGGTGACATGGCTCACAGACATGTGAGTGGCTCAGGTGACATGGCTCACAGACATGTGAGTGGCTCAGGTGACATGGATCACAGACATGTGAGTGGCAGTGGCTCAGGTGACATGGCTCACAGACATGTGAGTGGCTCAGGTGACATGGCTCACAGACATGTGAGTGGCTCAGGTGACATGGCTCACAGACATGTGAGTGGAGTGGCTCAGGTGACATGGCTCACAGACATGTGAGTGGCTCAGGTGACATGGCTCACAGACATGTGAGTGGCTCAGGTGACATGGATCACAGACATGTGAGTGGCAGTGGCTCAGGTGACATGGCTCACAGACATGTGAGTGGCTCAGGTGAAGACATGGCTCACAGACATGTGAGTGGCTCAGGTGACATGGCTCACAGACATGTGAGTGGCTTCAGGTGACATGGCTCACAGACATGTGAGTGGCTCAGGTGACATGGCTCACAGACATGTGAGTGGCTCAGGTGACATGGCTCACAGACATGTGAGTGGCTCAGGTGACATGGCTCACAGACATGTGAGTGGCTGGTCAGGTGACATGGCTCACAGACATGTGAGTGGCTCAGGTGACATGGAAGACATGTGAGTGAGTGGCTCAGGTGACATGGCTCACAGACATGTGAGTGGTGCTCAGGTGACATGGCTCACAGACATGTGGTGGCTCAGGTGACATGGCTCACAGACATGTGAGTGGCTCAGGTGACATGGCTCACAGACATGTGAGTGGCTCAGGTGACATGGCTCACAGACATGTGAGTGGCTCAGGTGACATGGCTCACAGACATGTGAGTGGCTCAGGTGACATGGCTCACAGACATGTGAGTGGCTCAGGTGACATGGCTCACAGACATGTGAGTGGCTCAGGTGACATGGCTCACAGACATGTGAGTGGCTCAGGTGACATGGCTCACAGACATGTGAGTGGCTCAGGTGACATGGCTCACAGACATGTGAGTGGCTCAGGTGACATGGATCACAGACATGTGAGTGGCAGTGGCTCAGGTGACATGGCTCACAGACATGTGAGTGGCTCAGGTGACAGACATGGCTCACAGACATGTGAATGGCTCAGGTGACATGGCTCACAGACATGTGAGTGGCTCAGGTGACATGGCTCACAGACATGTGAGTGGCTCAGGTGACATGGATCACAGACATGTGAGTGGCAGTGGCTCAGGTGACATGGCTCACAGACATGTGAGTGGCTCAGGTGACATGGCTCACAGACATGTGAATGGCTCAGGTGACGTGGCTCACGACATGTGAGTGGCTCTGGTGACATGGCTCACAGACATGTGAGTGGCTCAGGTGACATGGATCACAGACATGTGAGTGGCAGTGCTCAGGTGACATGGCTCACAGACATGTGAGTGGCTCAGGTGACAGGGCTCACAGACATGTGAGTGGCTCAGGTGACATGGCTCACAGACATGTGAGTGGCTCAGGTGACATGGCTCACAGACATGTGAGTGGCTCAGGTGACATGGCTCACAGACATGTGAGTGGCTCAGGTGACATGGCTCACAGACATGTGAGTGGCTCAGGTGACATGGATCACAGACATGTGAGTGGCAGTGGCTCAGGTGACATGGCTCACAGACATGTGAGTGGCTCAGGTGACAGACTGGCTCACAGACATGTGAATGGCTCAGGTGACATGGCTCACAGACATGTGAGTGGCTCAGGTGACATGGCTCACAGACATGTGAGTGGCTCAGGTGACATGGCTCACAGACATGTGAGTGGCAGTGGCTCAGGTGACATGGCTCACAGACATGTGAGTGGCTCAGGTGACAGACATGGCTCAGACATGTGAGTGGCTCAGGTGACGGCTCACAGACATGTGAGTGGCTCAGGTGACATGGCTCACAGACATGTGAGTGGCTCAGGTGACATGGATCACAGACATGTGAGTGGCAGTGGCTCAGGTGACATGGCTCACAGACATGTGAGTGGCTCAGGTGACAGACATGGCTCACAGACATGTGAATGGCTCAGGTGACATGGCTCACAGACATGTGAGTGGCTCAGGTGACATGCTCACAGACATGTGAGTGGCTCAGGTGACATGGCTCACAGACATGTGAGTGGCTCAGGTGACATGGCTCACAGACATGTGAGTGGCTCAGTGCGACATGGCTCACAGACATGTGAGTGGCATGGCTCAGGTGACATGGCTCACAGACATGTGAGTGGCTCAGGTGACATGGCTCACAGACATGTGAGTGGCTCAGGTGACATGGTCACAGACATGGTCATGTGAGTGCTCTCAGGTGACATGGCTCACAGACATGTGAGTGGCTCAGGTGACATGGCTCACAGACATGTGAGTGGCTCAGGTGACATGGCTCACAGACATGTGAGTGGCTGGCAGGTGACATGGCTCACAGACATGTGAGTGGCTCAGGTGACAGACATGGCTCACAGATGTGAGTGGCTCAGGTGACATGGCTCAGACATGTGAGTGGCTCAGGTGACATGGCTCACAGACATGTGAGTGGCTCAGGTGACGTGGATCACAGACATGTGAGTGGCAGTGGCTCAGGTGACATGGCTCACAGACATGTGAGTGGCTCAGGTGACATGAATCACAGACATGTGAATGGCAGTGGCTCAGGTGACATGGCTCACAGACATGTGAGTGGCTCAGGTGACATGGCTCACAGACATGTGAGTGGCTCAGTTGACATGGATCACAGACATGTGAGTGGCAGTGGCTCAGGTGACATGGCTCACAGACATGTGAGTGGCTCAGGTGACAGACATGGCTCACAGACATGTGAATGGCTCAGGTGACAAACATGGCTCACAGACATGTGAATGGCTCAGATGATGTGGCTCACCGACATGTGAGTGCTCAGGTGACATGGCTCACAGACATGTGAGTGGCTCAGGTGACATGGATCACAGACATGTGAGTGGCAGTGGCTCAGGTGACATGGCTCACAGACATGTGAGTGGCTCAGGTGACAGACATGGCTCACAGACATGTGAATGGCTCAGGTGACATGGCTCACAGACATGTGAGTGGCTCAGGTGACATGGCTCACAGACATGTGAGTGGCTCAGGTGACATGGATCACAGACATGTGAGTGGCAGTGGCTCAGGTGACATGGCTCAGACATGTGAGTGGCTCAGGTGACATGGCTCACAGACATGTGAGTGGCTCAGGTGACATGGATCACAGACATGTGAGTGGCAGTCTCAGGTGACATGGCTCACAGACATGTGAGTGGCTCAGGTGACAGACATGGCTCACAGACATGTGAATGGCTCAGATGACAAACATGGCTCACAGACATGTGAATGGCTCAGGTGATGTGGCTCACAGACATGTGAGTGGTCTGGTGACAATGGCTCACAGACATGTGAGTGGCTCAGGTGACATGGATCATAGACATGTGAGTGGCTGGCTCAGGTGACATGGATCACAGACATGTGAGTGGCTCTCAGGTGACATGGCTCACAGACATGTGAGTGGCTCAGGTGACATGGCTCACAGACATGACATGTGTGGCTCAGGTGACATGGCTCACAGACATGTGAGTGGCTCAGGTGACATGGCTCACAGACATGTGAGTGGCACTGGTGACATGGCTCACAGACATGTGAGTGGCTCAGGTGACATGGGATCACAGACATGTGAGTGGCTGTGCTCAGGTGACATGGCTCACAGACATGTGAGTGGCTCAGGTGACAGACATGGCTCACAGACATGTGAGTGGCTCAGGTGACATGGCTCACAGACATGTGAGTGGCTCAGGTGACATGGCTCACAGACATGTGAGTGGCTCAGGTGACATGGATCACAGACATGTGAGTGGCAGTGGCTCAGGTGACATGGCTCACAGACATGTGAGTGGCTCAGGTGACATGGCTCACAGACATGTGAGTGGCTCAGGTGACATGGCTCACAGACATGTGAGTGGCTGTTGCTCAGGTGACATGGCTCACAGACATGTGAGTGGCTCAGGTGACAGACATGGCTCACAGACATGTGAGTGGCTCAGGTGACGTGGCTCACTGACATGTGAGTGGTTCTGGTGACATGGCTCACAGACATGTGAGTGGCTCAGGTGACATGGCTCACAGACATGTGAGTGGCCAGTGGCTCAGGTGACATGGATCACAGACATGTGAGTGGCAGTGCTCAGGTGACA
>BQMB01001697.1:2500-234873 GCA_027943415.1 Closterium sp. NIES-67 | reverse complement strand
CTTGGTAGTTGGCGGACTTGGGAAGTGGCGGACTTGGGTAGTTGGCAGACTTGGGAAGTTGGCGGACTTGGAAAGTGGCGGAATTGGGTAGTTGGCGGAATTGGGTAGTTGGCGGACTTGGGTAGTTGGCGGACTTGGGTAGTTGGCGGACTTGGGTAGTTGGCGGACTTGGGTAGTTGGCGGACTTGGGTAGTTGGCGGACTTGGGTAGTTGGCGGACTTGGGTAGTTGGCGGACTTGGGTAGTTGGCGGGCTTGGGAAGTTGGCTGACTTGGGTAGTTGGCGGACTTGGGTAGTTGGCGGACTTGGGTAGTTGGCGGACTTGGGTAGTTGGCGGACTTGGGTAGTTGGCGGACTTGGGTAGTTGGCGGACTTGGGAAGTTGGCGGACTTGGGAAGTTGGCGGGCTTGGGAAGTTGGCGGACTTGGGTAGTTGGCGGACTTGGGTAGTTGGCGGACTTGGGAAGTTGGCGGACTTGGGTAGTTGGCGGACTTGGGAAGTTGGCGGACTTGGTAGTTGGCGGACTTGGGAAGTTGGCGGACTTGAGTAGTTGGCGGCTTGGGAAGTTGGCTGACTTGGGTAGTTGGCGGACTTGGGTAGTTGGCGGACTTGGGTAGTTGGCGGACTTGGGTAGTTGGCGGGCTTGGGAAGTTGGCGGACTTGGGTAGTTGGCGGACTTGGGTAGTTGGCGGACTTGGGAAGTGGCGGACTTGGGTAGTTGGCAGACTTGGAAGTTGGCGGACTTGGAAGTTGGCGGAATTGGGTAGTTGGCGGACTTGGGTAGTTGGCGGACTTGGGTAGTTGGCGGACTTGGGTAGTTGGCGGACTTGGGTAGTTGGCGGACTTGGGTAGTTGGCGGACTTGGGTAGTTGGCGGACTTGGGTAGTTGGCGGACTTGGGTAGTTGGCGGACTTGGGTAGTTGGCGGACTTGGGAAGTGGCGGACTTGGGTAGTTGGCAGACTTGGGAAGTTGGCGGACTTGGAAGTTGGGGACTTGGGTAGTTGGCGGACTTGGGTAGTTGGCGGACTTGGGTAGTTGGCGGACTTGGGTAGTTGGCGGACTTGGGTAGTTGGCGGACTTGGGTAGTTGGCGGACTTGGGTAGTTGGCGGACTTGGGTAGTTGGCGGACTTGAGTAGTTGGCGGACTTGAGTAGTTGGCGGACTTGGGAAGTTGGGACTTGGGTAGTTGGCGGACTTGGGTAGTTGGCGGACTTGGGTAGTTGGCGGACTTGGGTAGTTGGCGGACTTGGTAGTTGGCGGGCTTGGGTAGTTGGCGGACTTGGGTAGTTGGCGGACTTGGGTAGTTGGCGGACTTGGGTAGTTGGCGGACTTGGGTAGTTGGCGGACTTGGGAAGTTGGCGGACTTGGGTAGTTGGCGGACTTGGGTAGTTGGCGGACTTGGGAAGTGGCGGACTTGGGTAGTTGGCAGACTTGGAAGTTGGCGGACTTGGAAAGTTGGCGGAATTGGGTAGTTGGCGGACTTGGGTAGTTGGCGGACTTGGGTAGTTGGCGGACTTGGGTAGTTGGCGGACTTGGGTAGTTGGCGGACTTGGGTAGTTGGCGGACTTGGGTAGTTGGCGGACTTGGGTAGTTGGCGGACTTGGGTAGTTGGCGGACTTGGGAAGTGGCGGACTTGGGTAGTTGGCAGACTTGGGAAGTTGGCGGACTTGGAAAGTTGGCGGAATTGGGTAGTTGGCGGACTTGGGTAGTTGGCGGACTTGGGTAGTTGGCGGACTTGGGTAGTTGGCGGACTTGGGTAGTTGGCGGACTTGGGTAGTTGGCGGACTTGGGTAGTTGGCGGACTTGGGAAGTGGCGGACTTGGGTAGTTGGCGGACTTGGGAAGTTGGCGGACTTGGGAAGTTGGCGGACTTGGGTAGTTGGCGGACTTGGGTAGTTGGCGGACTTGGGTAGTTGGCGGACTTGGGAAGTGGGCGGACTTGGGTAGTTGGCAGACTTGGGAAGTTGGCGGACTTGGAAAGTTGGCGGACTTGGGAAGTTGGCGGACTTGGGTAGTTGGCGGACTTGGGAAGTTGGCGGACTTGGGTAGTTGGCGGACTTGGGTAGTTGGCGGACTTGGGTAGTTGGCGGACTTGGTAGTTGGCGGCTTGGGTAGTTGGCGGACTTGGGTAGTTGGCGGACTTGGGTAGTTGGCGGACTTGGGAAGGGCGGACTTGGGTAGTTGGCGACTTGGAAGTTGGCGGACTTGGAAAGTTGGCGGACTTGGGTAGTTGGCGGACTTGGGTAGTTGGCGGACTTGGGTAGTTGGCGGACTTGGGTAGTTGGCGGACTTGGGTAGTTGGCGGACTTGGGTAGTTGGCGGACTTGGGTAGTTGGCGGACTTGGGTAGTTGGCGGACTTGGGTAGTTGGCGGACTTGGGTAGTTGGCGGACTTGGGAAGTGGCGGACTTGGGTAGTTGGCAGACTTGGGAAGTTGGCGGACTTGGGAAAGTTGGCGGAATTGGGTAGTTGGCGGACTTGGGTAGTTGGCGGACTTGGGTAGTTGGCGGACTTGGGTAGTTGGCGGACTTGGGTAGTTGGCGGACTTGGGTAGTTGGCGGACTTGGGTAGTTGGCGGACTTGGGTAGTTGGCGGACTTGGGTAGTTGGCGGACTTGGGTAGTTGGCGGACTTGGGTAGTTGGCGGACTTGGGAAGTTGGCGGACTTGGGTAGTTGGCGGACTTGGGTAGTTGGCGGACTTGGGTAGTTGGCGGACTTGGGTAGTTGGCGGACTTGGTAGTTGGCGGACTTGGGAAGTTGGCGGACTTGGGTAGTTGGCGGACTTGGGTAGTTGGCGGACTTGGGTAGTTGGCGGACTTGGTAGTTGGCGGACTTGGGTAGTTGGCGGACTTGGGTAGTTGGCGGACTTGGGTAGTTGGCGGACTTGGGAAGTGGGCGGACTTGGGTAGTTGGCAGACTTGGGAAGTTGGCGGACTTGGAAAGTTGGCGGATTGGGTAGTTGGCGGACTTGGGTAGTTGGCGGACTTGGGTAGTTGGCGGACTTGGGTAGTTGGCGGACTTGGGTAGTTGGCGGACTTGGGTAGTTGGCGGACTTGGGTAGTTGGCGGACTTGGGTAGTTGGCGGACTTGGGTAGTTGGCGGACTTGGGAAGTGGCGGACTTGGGTAGTTGGCAGACTTGGGAAGTTGGCGGACTTGGGAAGTTGGCGGACTTGGGTAGTTGGCGGACTTGGGTAGTTGGCGGACTTGGGTAGTTGGCGGACTTGGGTAGTTGGCGGACTTGGGTAGTTGGCGGACTTGGGTAGTTGGCGGACTTGGGAAGTGGGCGGACTTGGGTAGTTGGCAGACTTGGGAAGTTGGCGGACTTGGAGTTGGCGGATTGGGTAGTTGGCGGACTTGGGTAGTTGGCGGACTTGGGTAGTTGGCGGACTTGGGTAGTTGGCGGACTTGGGTAGTTGGCGGACTTGGGTAGTTGGCGGACTTGGGTAGTTGGCGGACTTGGGTAGTTGGCGGACTTGGGTAGTTGGCGGACTTGGGTAGTTGGCGGACTTGGGTAGTTGGCAGTGGGCGGACTTGGGTAGTTGGCAGACTTGGGAAGTTGGCGGACTTGGAAGTTGGCGGAATTGGGTAGTTGGCGGACTTGGGTAGTTGGCGGACTTGGGTAGTTGGCGGACTTGGGTAGTTGGCGGACTTGGGTAGTTGGCGGACTTGGGTAGTTGGCGGACTTGGGTAGTTGGCGGACTTGGGTAGTTGGCGGACTTGGGTAGTTGGCGGACTTGGGAAGTGGGCGGACTTGGGTAGTTGGCAGACTTGGGAAGTTGGCGGACTTGGAAAGTTGGCGGATTGGGTAGTTGGCGGACTTGGGTAGTTGGCGGACTTGGGTAGTTGGCGGACTTGGGTAGTTGGCGGACTTGGGTAGTTGGCGGACTTGGGTAGTTGGCGCTGGGTGTGGCGGACTTGGGTAGTTGGCGGACTTGAGTAGTTGGCGGACTTTGAGTAGTTGGCGGACTTGGGTAGTTGGCGGACTTGGGAAGTTGGCGGGCTTGGGTAGTTGGCGGACTTGGGTAGTTGGCGGACTTGGGAAGTGGCGGACTTGGGTAGTTGGCAGACTTGGGAAGTTGGCGGACTTGGAAAGTTGGCGGACTTGGGAAGTTGGCGGACTTGAGTAGTTGGCGGCTTGGGGAAGTTGGCCTGACTTGGGTAGTTGGCGGACTTGGGTAGTTGGCGGACTTGGGTAGTTGGCGGACTTGAGTAGTTGGCGGGCTTGGGAAGTTGGCTGACTTGGGTAGTTGGCGGACTTGGGGTAGTTGGCGGACTTGGGAAGTGGGCGGACTTGGGTAGTTGGCAGACTTTGGAAGTTGGCGGACTTGGAAAGTTGGCGGAATTGGGTAGTTGGCGGACTTGGGTAGTTGGCGGACTTGGGTAGTTGGCGGACTTGGGTAGTTGGCGGACTTGGGTAGTTGGCGGACTTGGGTAGTTGGCGGACTTGGGTAGTTGGCGGACTTGGGTAGTTGGCGGACTTGGGTAGTTGGCGGACTTGGGGTAGTTGGCGGACTTGGGAAGTGGGCGGACTTGGGTAGTTGGCAGACTTGGGAAGTTGGCGGACTTGGGAAGTTGGCGGACTTGGGTAGTTGGCGGACTTGGGTAGTTGGCGGACTTGGGTAGTTGGCGGACTTGGGTAGTTGGCGGACTTGGGTAGTTGGCGGACTTGGGTAGTTGGCGGACTTGGGTAGTTGGCGGACTTGGGGTAGTTGGCGGACTTGGGAAGTGGGCGGACTTGGGTAGTTGGCAGACTTGGGAAGTTGGCGGACTTGGAAAGTTGGCGGAATTGGGTAGTTGGCGGAATTGGGTAGTTGGCGGACTTGGGTAGTTGGCGGACTTGGGTAGTTGGCGGACTTGGGTAGTTGGCGGACTTGGGTAGTTGGCGGACTTGGGTAGTTGGCGGACTTGGGTAGCTGGCGGACTTGAGTAGTTGGCGGGCTTGGGAAGTTGGCTGACTTGGGTAGTTGGCGGACTTGGGTAGTTGGTGGACTTGGGTAGTTGGCGGACTTGGGTAGTTGGCGGACTTGAGTAGTTGGCGGGCTTGGGAAGTTGGCTGACTTGGGTAGTTGGCGGACTTGGGTAGTTGGCGGACTTGGGTAGTTGGCGGACTTGGGTAGTTGGCGGACTTGGGTAGTTGGCGGACTTGAGTAGTTGGCGGGCTTGGGAAGTAGGCGGACTTGGGAAGTTGGCGGGCTTGGGAAGTTGGCGGACTTGGGTAGTTGGCGGACTTGGGGTAGTTGGCGGACTTGGGAAGTGGGCGGACTTGGGTAGTTGGCAGACTTGGGAACTTGGCGGACTTGGAAAGTTGGCGGACTTGGGAAGTTGGCGGACTTGAGTAGTTGGCGGGCTTGGGAAGTTGGCTGACTTGGGTAGTTGGCGGACTTGGGTAGTTGGCGGACTTGGGTAGTTGGCGGACTTGAGTAGTTGGCGGGCTTGGGAAGTTGGCTGACTTGGGTAGTTGGCGGACTTGGGGTAGTTGGCGGACTTGGGAAGTGGGCGGACTTGGGTAGTTGGCAGACTTTGGAAGTTGGCGGACTTGGAAAGTTGGCGGAATTGGGTAGTTGGCGGACTTGGGTAGTTGGCGGACGTGGGTAGTTGGCGGACTTGGGTAGTTGGCGGACTTGGGTAGTTGGCGGACTTGGGTAGTTGGCGGACTTGGGTAGTTGGCGGACTTGGGTAGTTGGCGGACTTTGGGGTAGTTGGCGGACTTGGGAAGTGGGCGGACTTGGGTAGTTGGCAGACTTGGGAAGTTGGCGGACTTGGAAAGTTGGCGGAATTGGGTAGTTGGCGGACTTGGGTAGTTGGCGGGCTTGGGTAGTTGGCGGACTTGGGTAGTTGGCGGACTTGGGTAGTTGGCGGACTTGGGTAGTTGGCGGACTTGAGTAGTTGGCGGGCTTGGGAAGTTGGCTGACTTGGGTAGTTGGCGGACTTGGGTAGTTGGCGGACTTGGGTAGTTGGCGGACTTGGGTAGTTGGCGGACTTGGGTAGTTGGCGGACTTGAGTAGTTGGCGGGCTTGGGAAGTTGGCTGACTTGGGTAGTTGGCGGACTTGGGGTAGTTGGCGGACTTGGGAAGTGGGCGGACTTGGGTAGTTGGCAGACTTGGGAAGTTGGCGGACTTGGGTAGTTGGCGGACTTGGGAAGTTGGCGGACTTGGGTAGTTGGCGGGCTTGGGAAGTTGGCTGACTTGGGTAGTTGGCGGACTTGGGGTAGTTGGCGGACTTGGGAAGTGGGCGGACTTGGGTAGTTGGCAGACTTGGGAAGTTGGCGGACTTGGAAAGTTGGCGGAATTGGGTAGTTGGCGGACTTGGGTAGTTGGCGGACTTGGGTAGTTGGCGGACTTGGGTAGTTGGCGGACTTGGGTAGTTGGCGGACTTGGGTAGTTGGCGGACTTGGGTAGTTGGCGGGCTTGGGAAGTTGGCTGACTTGGGTAGTTGGCGGACTTGGGGTAGTTGGCGGACTTGGGAAGTGGGCGGACTTGGGTAGTTGGCAGACTTGGGAAGTTGGCGGACTTGGAAAGTTGGCGGAATTGGGTAGTTGGCGGACTTGGGTAGTTGGTGGACTTGGGTAGTTGGTGGACTTGGGTAGTTGGTGGACTTGGGTAGTTGGCAGACTTGGGAAGTTTGCAGACTTGGGAAGTTGGAGGACTTGGGTATAGTATTCTTTCTGTCGCTCTAGGACCGCCCCCCTGTTGCTCTAGCACCGCCCCCTGCCACTTTCTGCTCTAGAAGCGCTCCCTGCCTTCCATATTTTCTCGAGCCATATGTCTCAGCGTGGTTTTCCTCTGCCATCTCTTCCTTACCCATAGTCCATCAGCCATATTCCCTCCGCCTTAGCCCCTCACCCATAGGTCGTCGGCCACATTGTCTCTGCCTTAGCTCTTTGCTGCCCTCCCTTTTCCCTCCCATGTGTGCCTGATGCTCTTTTCCCGGCTGTCCTCCCTCTCACATGCTTCTTCTCCGCAGCTTCCACTCAGCTTCTCAGTCAAATTTGCCATGTATGTTCCTCACCACATGGCACATCCCTTCTCTTACCTCTCCCCTCGTTCCATAGTGACCCCCTGAGCCTCATGAGGCTCTCTGCCACGCCGTCCCTCACCCCATACTTGCTCCCCGTACCTCTCGCCCTCAGGTGCACTGGGCCCTAGAGTGGACATACCACATGCTCATCCTCTAGCTGGCATGCACGTCCCGTACTCGTGGCCGTTCCGAGACGCCACCAACCACATCGACAACATGCCATTTCTTGAGTGGGCGTGCACATCTCATGCTCTTTCTTTTAACTCCTCGTTACTACTTGTTCGCTTGCACGTCCCATCATCATCCCCCGTGCTTCTCCTTCGCCTCTCCTCGTGCCTCCCCGTGTAACCCCCCTCAGGTGCACTGGGCCCTAGAGTGGACAAACCACATGCCCATCCCCCGAGCTGGCGTGCACGTCCCGTACTCATGGCCGTTCCGAGAGGCCACCAACCACACCGACAACTTGCCGCGTGTCGTCAAGGCCTACATCCTCGTGGCCGGGTTCTTTGCCCATGAGGCTCTCTGCCACGCCTTTCCTCCAGGGGAGCTGCATGGCTGTGAGGACGTGAATTACTTTCCGCAGCAGCAGATATGGCAGTACGCGCTGAACTGGTTTGACTGGCCGGGGATCAAGGAGAAGTGGGAGAATGGGACGGCTGTGTATGACGTGTATCAGAGGCAGCTGCACTGCTTGTACTGGGAAGGCGTGACTGGAGGGGGCCAGGGTACTGGGGCTGAGAATGGAGTTACACGGGTAGATTTGGCCAGGAGGATGAGGGAGAAGTGTATTGTGGCAGACTCCCCCTGATCTTGGTCAAAAAATAATAACCCTTTGCACTGTAGTTGCCAAGTGCTGTAGTATGAAGGGAAGTGCTCCTTATAGGGCACCTCAGTATAGCAGCCTTACAAAGGACATCATGCAAAGAGTGGATACAAATATTGACAAAAAAATCATGTCAGTATGTGCTACTGCTATCGGTGCCTAATGATTTCTCATGCCAACCCAAATTGGCCTGATTCTAGCTTGCACAGCCGTCTCTGAAACACTTTCAGCCCCATCCGCCTGTGCTCATCGTCGTGTAAGATGACTCCCATCACTCCCTTCTTGGTCACCCCTCCGCCAAGCAGCAGCATACATGCAATCCGGCGATTGAATGCTCGAAGTGACGTAGTCCTCCATGCGGCCATCCAGGAATCCTCTGCCACTCGCACTCTCCACATCCACCGGCTCCCGCAGCAGGCGGGTGAGCAGGCGGTAGCGCAGCGACCGCACCTGGCAGGACGTCTCGCTGCGGAAGGTCTGGCCCAACACGCCGTGAATGCCCTCCGTGTGCTGGTGGGGGGGGAGGGGAGGGAGGGGGAGGGCGAGTGAAGGAGCATGGTGAGTTGGCCAGATGAGCAGGCCGTAGTGCCGCGAGCACACCTGGCGGGACGACTCGCTGCTCAAGGCATGGACACGGCAGCGCACGCGGTTAGACAGAGCTCTCGTTCGCGATAGCGTGGTAGCATGGTAGCATGATGGCTTGGCATTGCTTACATTGAGCTGCACTGTGTGCACATTCAAGTGCGCCTGCGCATCCGTCGCAGTCTGCATTAAGCGGCCTGTGAGTCAAAAGTTATAAAAGAGAGTGCAGCATGACAGCTATGGGAACTTACGTTGAGCTGCACTATGTGCACGTTGAAGTGTGCTTGCGCCTCCGCCACAGTCTGCATGAGCGGGTGCGCCACGCGCGCCACGACTCCCATATCCAGCACTCCCTCCACTGTCAACCGAAACTCGTCCTCAACCCTCCAAGCTCCGCCCCTTGACTCCACCAGGAGCAGCTTGAAGCCACCAGTGCCAGATACGAAGGAGCCTGCGGCCATGGGGGGTGTCACCGCCTGCCCGTCGATTTCCATTTGGTCGATGAAGCCAGAGGTGCCCCTCCCCTGCTCCGTGCCGTCCCGTGCCTTGAGGAACGCCGAGTGCTGCGCACCGAGCGCATCACGCCACATCACCTGCAGCTCCCTGGCACGCGGCGGAGGGAAAACAGAAGGGAAAAGGGAGAGGAGAATGCGCATGTGTGGAAAGCCTGTCAAGTGGGGGGTTGGAAGCAACCCAGCTACTTAAATAAACTGTTGTCATTTCTAGCTGAAATGCAGCAAGCATATAACTGATATGGCGCATACCTGATCCAGCTACGAATCGGCTTCCCTTTCAGCAGCCTCGCTTTCAGCTCGTGCGTTGCATACTGAATAGATTCCTGCTCGTCAGAAGCCCGAGCTTGACCCTCGCTCCCCGCCGCATTCCCGTCAACCACTCCGATGCCCCGCAGCCTCCGCACCTCCCGCTCGAGCGCCGCCACCACTTGATTGGTCAACGGGATGCTCCCATTCACCCCCATATGCACCAACCCCATCACCTCCTCCCGAGTCAACCTATCCTTCTCCAGCTCCTTAACATGACGTGGCTTCGACTCTTTCGTCGCCGCGTCCAGCGCTGCGGCGAGCGAGTCGTCATCCAGTGACGTGGCGGTGCCTGGGAGGTTGGCAATGGGACGGTAGCCGTTGATCCCCATGTTGATGTGGATCCGACGGTCGGAGAGCAGGCAGAAGGAGCGGCCGAGCAGCCCGTTGAAGTCGAAGCGCGTGCCGTCAGCGCCGTGGAAATGCGGGTCGCCGTTGGTGTTAGCGAGCGGGTTACACTTCCCGCCAATGTTCGACGCGTCAACTTTTTTGTCCGAGTTCGCGGTGGTTACTCCCACCAGCGACCTCAGCAGATTGCATGTGCCCGTGTTGCCATTCCTGCCCGGACAAAAAACGTGGCAGGAACGACGAAGAATGACGGATGCGAGGTTGGACGAGTGAAAGAGGCGTTTCAAAAGGAAAACACCGTGACGATTCGTGATTCTCGGTTAGCAGCAGTACTAAAGAGGCTGGGAAGAATAAAGTCAAACATCAAAACTCGTCTGAAACGCTTGGGATGGAGTGCGGCCGTATGACAGCAGCTGCTAGAAGTGGTAGTCGTGCCATATCGGTGCTTACGTCACGCTCAAGTGCCAGTATGTACAGTCGACCCTCTGTGCGCATAGTCATCACAAAAATGTGGATCTCTCCTATATTGTAGGTATAGTTGTTCGTATAGCAAGGCTACTCCGTAGCAGACGTACCTATGCCATACCTACTGTATACCTACTCCGTATTTCTGATCCTGGAATTTTGAGATGTAGCCGGCAGCAGTCCGACAGCGACGTGGTGCTCTGCATGACGGCGCACGACAGAAGAACGAGGGATCGTTACAGTTACGGCGACTTAGCGTGGTTGAAATGAGGCGACGAGGATGACACATGTGAATGAATCTGGATCATGGAGCTGCTGCTGAGATAGTAAAGAGTTTAAAGTGCAGACAGTAAACTTCGTACGAGCGCACGAGAAACCTTGAAATCTCCGAGTCAGACTCGTGCTAAAGGTTTGAGTGGTAAACAACAAACAGATGCCGCCTCCCGGAGGCGCGAAAGGAAAGTGGGAGAGGATTACGGAGGCGCGAAGGGAAAGTGGGAGAGGATTACGGAGGAGGCGAGGAATGTCACGCTCGCGTCGAAGGCGTAGCGCTCGTAGTTATAGTTGAAGGGTGTGGTTTGCGGCACGGACAGCGTGGTGCTTCCCGCGTTGGCGATGTAGTAGCCCTTGCGGAGATTGATGCAGTCGTAGCACCCGCGCAGGGGCAGCTGGTCAGTCGGCGCAGCTACAGCCGGGGAAGCTGCCGCGGAAAGCAGGGCGAGAAGACACAGGAGCCGCCGCGAAAAATCCGCGCCGGTGGCGCTGCTGCTGCCGAGCAGAATGGCGGAGGAACTTTCTGAGAACATTATCCGACTCGGAGGCGATTTGCGCTTTCCGCGACCCGTCGTTGGGTTTGAGCGTCGGAGCCAGGACATGGTGGCGATGGTCGGGTGAAATGACGAAGACGTGCGAATTACGGCGACAGAGAGTTACAGCCAGGGTTTCAAGCAATGGGTTGGTGCGTGGAGGGCTATTCACGAAGCAAGTAGTAGTTGCTTGAGTGAGATTTTCAGAAGATAATGCCAACCAGTGGTTGTGCTGCGAGCTTTGTGACTGGTGCTGCGTGGTGAAGTAGTAAGCGCGCGGGGATGGGGACATCAGGAAGGATAGTTGGGTTGAAAGCCGGATTAGAATGGCCGAGCCGCACATTTCCAAGTCGATGGCTTGATTCATAGGCCAGCTCCAGTGACTGCCTGCCGTGGCAGATTGCCAAATTGAGCCACGTCAGCCTAGACGATGGTGACAAAAGTCAGTCGGGGTCCTCGGAAAATTTGTCAAGGGCTTGACAGTACGAATCAGTTACATTGAGCCACGTCAGCTCGTAGTCAAGCTGCATTCCCCAGTTGGGGAAGATCCCAAAACATTCTCGTCGTCGAGAATGCCAAATCAAGGGAAATTATAAAAAAGGGTCCTCGCTTTGCCAGAGTCGCGAGCAAAAAAGGTCCGGCTATTTTCTGGGGAAATTATACGCTGGGTAAGTCTTACTCTTCATTTCCCGATTTAGTCACTCTTTTCTCATCTCGGTCAATGTTTTATCGAGTCGAAATCAGCAGCGTCAAACGTTTTGCTCAGTTTGATGCCGCATGGCAAAATCTTTCGACACGTGTCCCAGAAATGCGATGTCTCAAAGATGAGAAAATAGTGACTGAATCGGGGAAACAAAAAGTAAGAGTACCCAGCGTATAATTTCCCTATTTTCTGCTCCAGAGCCCCTGTCGACCTTTTGTCCAATGGGATGGACAGAGGAAGATTTACCCCCACGTGTTGTGTCACAAGAAGCAAAACAGAAGCCGTACGGAAAGAAGCAGCACATCACAGCATACAGTACGATAGAGTAGAGTACAGTACAGTACAGGAAATGTTTAAACAAGCCCCATCCGGCATGTGGCAGGAATGACCTCAAATAGATCCTCCTATCGGGTCAAGCGACCAATCACGTCAGCTCGTTCGAGGTGCCAGTCTACGGATTGAATGGCAAACGACCTGATGAGATCCAGGTGAGTGTCTACACCGAAGGCCACAATACAAAACAACGGAAGGGAAAAAATCATCTTGCATGTTATTGCTCATTTTCGACATGAGTATTATGGCCTTCAATCTGTCGCAATGCCTCGTACACTCCCACTCCTGCAGACACTGCAAGGTTCAAAGAGCGAACATATGTTTCGTCTATTGGAATGCGCGCAACCCCCCCTGCATGCGGCCGTGCCGAACACTCTGTGATTGCCTCAGGGGGCAGGCCAAACGTTTCAGCTCCAAACAACAGCCAATCACCGGGCTGATAATGAATGTTCTGCAGATGAAAGAAAGGCAAATTGTATTATTAATTACCCAAACAATATACCGGTATGGATCACGAGAGAGGAGAGGGCAATGGGAGGGGAATATACAAAAGGCAACGAGAGGGTGACAAAAAGAAACAGCAGTTTCAATTGCCAGGCATCGAGTCCATGAGACATGTTCCTTTCCTTTCACAACCCCCCACTGTCCTCTCGCTCACCAGCTTCTCCCTCCCCCCAACCCCCCCATTCCCATAAGCCCACCGCCGTTACAGTCACATCTCACATGGTGGGGCACAGAGCCTCGTTTGGAGAAGGCAATTAGCCGCTTCGGCTCCGGCTGCATGCAGAGAAGGGGAGGGAGGGAGGAGAGGGGGGGGGAGGGGGAGGGATTTTGAGTTGACTCAAAAGCAGGCTACGGCTGCATGCAGAGAAGGGGAGGGAGGTAGGGGAGAGAGGGGGGGGGGGCGGGGGGCATTGCGGACGGGTGTCGGGCGAAATGGAGGCGATACTATGGTGTTGACGTCAAAAGTGGCTAATTGCAGGAGGTACAACTACTTGGTCTCAAAGAAGAAAAAGGCACAGCAAGGAAGCGATGGATGGAACAATGCTTTTTCAGGAGTCATCCATGAAACGCGTGACTTCACCTCCTGCTGAAAATACTCCATGAATGCGCCCCAGCTCTCATGCACCTTCATCACCACATACGGCCAGTAGTCCAGCACGCACGCTGGGTAAAAAGTCTGTTGGAATCAAACCATAGGGCTGAACACTCACCTGCTGCTGGAAATACTCCATGAAAGAGCCCCAGCCCTCGTGCACGTTCACCACCACATACGGCCAGTAGTCCAGCCCCGCCCGCTTGAGCTTTGAGTCTGTGATGTCAAACCCCAAGGGCTGCAGGGATTGGAGGGCACGGGATTCTGTGTAAGGGGACACTTGAGCCGACCCAAAAGTCACCTCCCGCCCGGCTCGCTTGAGCTTCGAGTCCGTGATGTCAAACCCAGGGGCTGATGGGGATCTCATTAAGGTGGCTCTTAGTTTGACTCAAAAGTCATCTCCTGCCTGCCCAAGTCCATGAAGTCAAACCCAGGGGTTGATGGGATAACAGGCAAGGGGATCTCATGTGACAGATTTAGAGTTGACTCGAAACTCGAAACTCTCCTCCAACCCGTCCGCCTGAGATTGGAGTTGGTGATGTCGAACCCCAGGGGCTGATGGGGATAGGGAGCAAAGGACTTCCATGAAGAATGGAAGGAGCTGGCGCTTGGAGGACGGCTGGCGTGGAAGCAGAGGCAGTGCAGACGGCAGCGGGCACTAACTGCGACAGCGCAGCAGCGGCAGCGGCAGCGGCAGCAGCGGTGGCGACGGCGGCGGCGGCGGCGGCAGCGGCAGCAGCAGTAGCAGGAGAACTTCCTCTTTCCCCAAGCCAGACCTCCTCTCATTGCCCCATCCAAGCATGCACACACCTTCACCAGATGCAGTGGAACGGCCGTGGCAGCACATGTGCGCGCAATGGAGCCGGTATTGCCAGGAATCTGCAGGGAGGGGCGGTTGAAGGGGGGGGGGGAAGGGGTGGATTAGGATAGCGTGTCACCACTTGTGCAGCACAAGTGCGCGCAATGGAACCCATATTGCCGGAGATCTAGGGTGTGGGCGGGGGAGGGGAAGGGTTGGGTTGGGGTAGGTGGGGGGGGAAGTTGTGGGGAAGGGTGGGTGGGGGGGGGGGGGGGGGGGGGGGGTGGGGAGAGGTGGTAAGAATGGCGAGTTGCCAGGCAGGCACGAGTGTGAAGGTAAATGAAGACACGCGTGTGGGCGCGTCCGCATGAAGATATGCGTGCAATGGTGCATGGAACAAACCAATCACACGGGGATAGCGCGAGCCAATCACACGGGGATAGCGCGAGCCAATCACACGGGGATAGCGCGAGCCAATCACACGGGGATAGCGCGAGCCAATCACCTGCGGACACACAAGCACCACGTTCAGCGGCTTTTTCACTTGACCGCTCCGCATCTCATCTCCTCCTGCCTCCGCCTCTCCTCCTTCCCCACCCACTCCTTCCTTGGACCCCTCACCCTCCAACCCGCCGCCCACAGAATCACTTCTAGCATAGTAATTCGAGTTACTCTCGTTACTATCACTTCCCTCCAGCCCGATTCCTGCTCGTTCCAGGCTCCACCGCTCCTCGCCCGAATTCGCCCCTGCATAAACCCGGAACCCTCGCCGCGCCTCTCTGACCCCTCGGCCATCCTCACCCGCTCGCGTCTCCTGCTGCTGCTGCGGCTGCTGCTCTTGCCTCCTCGATGTCCACAAAACCCAAGGTGCACGAGCCCTAATCGGCTCTGAGTCGAGACCCCGCCGTGCATGTGAATCTAATCGCTGATAGATAGCGCCAAAACACGCGCAGCGGGAGTCCGCGCGGTGATTGGCGCGGAATAGTACTGCGCGGGCTTTGCGCTCTGTAGCGGTATGGGCGGACGCGGGAAGTTGCCGCGTGCTGTGCGATTGCGCGGCGCGGGGAGTTAGCGCAATGGCGCGCGGCTGCGCAGTGCGGGAAGTGAACCAAGGGATTGCCGATGAGCGCGCAGCAGCAGCTATTTCAACTGAGGCGCCTGCGGGGAGGATGGCCCGAGCGGGCATGGCGGAGCGCTTTCCCGCGCCGTGAGTTCCGCGCGCAACCTGCGGGACTTTCGGGTGCGGGGAATTGCGCGGGAGAACGATGCGAGCGCGAAGCATGGCGGCCGGAAGAGTCGGGCGGTCGCAGCCTCACTAGCAGCGGCGGAAGCGATTCCGACTCGGAGCGTGACGTATGGCGCAAGGACGGGCACATGCGTCGGTTGAGGACTCCAAGCCACAGCAAGCGGCTGACTGGCGGAGGCACGCGGTGGGAAACCTCGATACCAAGAGCAGCGATAACAACACCGTTGTTTAGGATAGACAGAGCAGGCTCTAAACCCTTAGGCACTTCTTTCAATGAAATCCGCAAGGAGTAGTGCTTTATTTCTGTCGTTAGTGTTCTATAACTCCTGGAAAATAAAATGTTCACCTCTCAATCGTCATCATTGTCATAATCCTTCTCATCATCGTCGGATTCCAGGTCATAGCTGAGGGCAGCGATGACGTGGCGCGTCGTGGGCAGGGCCTCACTGACACGTGGCAAATGCCAGGGTGAAGGCGCAACCTTCCTGTAGAACCACGGCGACACCGAGTCATTGAAGTGCTTAAAACGGGGATTTAGTATCGCCTCCCAGTCCACCTGGGTGACACGGGGAAGGGAGGAGAGGGGATCGGGTGGGGGATGTGAAGAGGGGCAACACAGGAGGGTAAATGAGTGAGCAACCTCCAAAGCAAGGCAGGGGAAGGCGTGAGGTGAGGTGAGGAATAACCGGATCATTTCCCCAGTCACCGCTTTCTAAGATTGGGAGTGAATGTGCTCCTCACTCCACCTGGGCTGTAGGAAAGAGCAGGTCACAAGGAGGAAGGGCATCGGGAGCGGGGAACAGGGAGGGGCTGTGGGGCAACCTAGGGCAATCCAGAAAAGGGCAGAAACTAAGAAAGCGCAACAAAAGGGGTGCACGGGGAAACCCCATGAGGGGGTGTGCAAGGGGAAAGGGAAATGAGGACACACATAATTAGAGGACACATAATTAGAGGACACACATGAGTAAAGGACACATAATTAGAGGACACACATGATTAAAGGACACATAATTAGAGGAGACACATTATTAGAGGACACATAATTAGAGGGCACACATAATTAGAGGACACATAATTAGAGGACACACAATTAGAGGACACACATAATTAGAGGACACACATGATTAAAGGACACATAATTAGAGGACACATAATTAGAGGACACACATGATTAAAGGACACATAATTAGAGGACACATAATTAGAGGACACACATAATTAGAGGACACACATAAGTAGAGGACACATAATTAGAGGACACATAATTAGAGGACACACATAATTAGAGGACACATAATTAGAGGACACACATGAGTAAAGGACACATAATTAGAGGACACACATGATTAAAGGACACATAATTAGAGGACACACATTATTAGAGGACACATAATTAGAGGGCACACATAATTAGAGGACACATAATTAGAGGACACACAATTAGAGGACACACATAATTAGAGGACACACATGATTAAAGGACACATAATTAGAGGACACATAATTAGAGGACACACATGATTAAAGGACACATAATTAGAGGACACATAATTAGAGGACACACATAATTAGAGGACACACATAAGTAGAGGACACATAATTAGAGGACACATAATTAGAGGACACACATAATTAGAGGACACATAATTAGAGGACACATAATTAGAGGACACATAATTAGAGGACACACATAATTAGAGAACACATAATTAGAGGACACACATAATTAGAGGACACATAATTAGAGGACACACATAATTAGAGGACACATAATTAGAGGACACACATAATTAGAGGACACATAATTAGAGGACACACATAAGTAGAGGACACATAATTAGAGGACACATAATTAGAGGACACATAATTAGAGGACACATAATTAGAGGACACATAATTAGAGGACACACATAATTAGAGGACACACATAATTAGAGGACACACATAATTAGAGGACACACATTTAGAGGACACATAATTAGAGGACACATAATAAGAGGACATACATAATTAGAGGACACACATAATAAGAGGACACATAATTAGAGGACACACATAACATAATTAGAGGACACACATAAGTAGAGGACACATAATTAGAGGACACACATAATTAGAGGACACATAATTAGAGGACACACATAATTAGAGGACACACATAATTAGAGCCCCAGGATGGAGATGATCAACTTAATGGTAGAGCCTCGAGTGAGCGGCGTGAACTGGTACCAGGAGTACCCCACCCTCAGCAACCCTTCTTGCACACACCACATGCCCCTGCCGCTTCCCCACACACCACATGCCCCTGCCACCCCCCCACACACCACATGCCCCTGCCACCTCCCCACAGACCATGGCACTTCTTCACACACCTGGGTGTCCTTGGGAATGAGCGAGAGGGTCTCCATGTCAGCAGCGAGCGACAGCCCGAGGATGGAGATGATCCCCACCATGGCGGAGCCCCGTGTGAGCGGCATGAACTGGTACCAGTAGTACCCCATGCGCAGCACACCCTCGCGCACGCGCTGCCGGTACAGGTGTATGTCGGTGGCGCGCGTGCGCGTGTCCGCGGCGGCCAGACTGAGCTCCTCCCACGTCTTCTGCAGCTCCTGGAAGAACTCAGCGCTGCGCTCGGGCGTCACCGCTGTGCGGATTGTGAAGTCGTAGGAACCTGGGGAGGAGAGGAAGGATAGTGGGAAAGCAGGGTGAATGCTTAGACTGGTGCATAAAACGGGAAAGCAGGGTGGCAAAAAAAAGAGAAAAAAGCCACAACAACAACAAAGGAGGGGGGGGGAGTGAGGTTACAGCAGGAGGCGGTGCCCATACCTGATGATTCCACAAGAGTGAGCTGTGTGCCGTTCATGATGCGCCCGGGGAATGCCTCGCTGTAGCACTGCGTGGTCACGTAGAAGTTCTCCCCCACCGACCGGTGCAGATCCCCAAAGTCCCGAGCCGCCTCAATTGCCCGCCCGTGCACGCGCCGCGGCACTGGAAGTGGCCAGTTGGTGGCATTGGACGCCATTTCGGTCTCTAGGAGCACCGAGCGCATGACCTCAAACGCCCAGTCCTGAAACGGGTAGTACTTTAGGTTGTGCATCTGCCCTACTCGCATGGCTGTGATTGTACCGAAGCCCCTGGGGTACTCGTTTTTGAGCTGGTCGATCCACGTGATTGTATCGCAGGGCTCCGCGTGCTGCCTCCACCGGATGATCCCATCGAACATGTCCCGCCACCCGCTGATCAGCTTTGCACCGTCGGATCGGCCTGGTGATCTGGCAGGCTTATCCCGGCCGTTGGATCTCTTTGCTCCCCCTGATGACGAATGGAGTGACACTCTGGGTGTTTTTCGTCTGCTTCCTCTTTGTCCTCCTCTCCCAGTTGCCCTCCTCCCCCTGCCTCTCCTTCCTCTCCCACCCCTTTCGCTGCTACCATTATCAGTTTCACTATCAATATCCGTATTATCACTAGAGGCAACATCATCCCCATCATTGCCATCAGCCGCACTATCATCAGCCCCCCCCCTCTCCCCTGCTTCGTCCGCTCCTAGTCCACCCCCTTCACCCTCCCCTTCCCCATCCGCCCGCCTTTGTTCCTCAATCATCTGCTGCCACGTGGCATTCACTCTTTGCATGAGGTCCAGGGCGGCAAGCCCCGCCATGCGGTGTTGTCTCTTGTGCGGCATGAAGCCATCCACAAAGTACTGCGTGCGCCGGCCAATTTCGTCCGCCTTGGCGATAAGTGCGCGCACTTGGGGGGAGAAGCGGATTCGAGGGGGGTTGCGGGGGAGGCGCACGGGGAGGGGACGGTATGTGGGGAGGATGGTGAGGGGCGACTGCTTCCGCACCCATGCTTCCTGGTGGGGGGAAGGTGCATGTGGGGGAAGGGAAGGGGATTTGCAAGGGGCCTCAAATGATGCCTGCCAAGCGACCAGAGCACGCACTTGGGGGGAGAAGCTGTTGGCGAAGTTTTGTTTTGGCAAATGGATTCGGAAATGGCACTGGCGAATGGTTTTGCCGAACGGTTTTGACGGAAAGTTTTGGCGAATGGTTTTCGCGAATGGTATTGACGATTGGTATTGGCGAATGGTTTTCGCGAATGGTTTTTTGGCGAATGGTTTTTTGGCGGATGGTTTTGGCGAATAGTTTTGGCGAATGGATTTGGCGAATGGTTTTGGCGAAAGGTTCTTGGCGAAAGGTTTTTGCATAAGGTTTTGGCGAAAGGTTTTTGCGAAAGGTTTTAACGAATGGTTTTGGCGAATGGCGCTGGCGAATAGGTTTTGGCGAATGGTTTTGTCAAATGGTTTTGGTGAAAGGTTTTGGCGAATGGTTTGGCGAAAGGTTTTGGCAAAAGTTTTGGCGAAAGTTTTTGGCGAATGGTTCTGACGAATGGTTTTGGCGAATAGGTTTTCGCGAATGGTTTTGGCGAATGGTTCTGGCAAATGGTTCTGGCGAAAGGTTTTGGAGAAAGGATTTGGCGAAATGTTTTGGCGAAACGTTTTGGTGAAAGGTTTTGGCGAATAGTTTTGGCGAATGGTTTTGGCGAATAGGTTTTGGCGAATGGTTCTAGCGGTTGATTTAGGCGGAAGGTGTTGGCGAAACGTTTTGGCGAAATGTTTTGGCGAATGGTTTTGGTGAATGGTTTTGGCGAAAGGTTTTGGCGAAAGGTTTTGGTGAATGGTTTTGGCAGATAGTTTTGGCGAAATGTTTTGGGAATAGGTTTTGGCGAAAACTTTTGGCGATTGGTTTTGGCGGAAGGTTCTTGGCGAAAGGTTTTGGCGAAAGGTTTTGGCGAATGGTTTTGGCGAATAGGTTTTGGCGAAAGGTTTGGGCGATTGGTTTTGGCGAATGGTTTTGGCAAATGCTTATGGTGAAAGGTTTTGGCGAATGGTTTTGGTGAATGGCTTTTGCAAAACGTTTTGGCAAAAAGTTTTGGCGAAAGGATTTGGCGAATGGTTTTGGCGAATGGTTTGACGAATAGGTTTTGGTGCAATGGTTTTGGCGAAAAGTTTTGGCAAAAGGTTTTGGCGAAAGGTTTTGGCGAATGGTTTTGACAAATAGTTTTGGCGAATGGTTTTGGCATATCGATTTGGCGAATGGTTTTGGCGAATGGTTTTGACGAATGGTTTTGGCGAAACGTTTTGGGGAAACGTTTTGGCGAAAGGTTTTGGCGAATGGATTTGGCAAATGGTTTTGGTGAATGGTTTGGCAAATAGGTTTTGGCGAATGGTTTTGGTGAATGGTTTTGGCGAAAGGATTTGGCGAATGTTCTGGCAAACGGTTTTGGCGAATGGTTTGACAAATAGGTTGTGGCGAAACGTTCTCGCGAAACGTTTTGGTGAAAGGTTTTGGCGAATGGTTTTGGCGAATGGTTTGGCAAGTAGGTTTTGGCGAATGGTTTTGGCGATTGGTTTTGGCGAATAGGTTGTGGCAAATGGTTTTGGCGAATGGTTCTGCAATGGTTCTGGCGATTGGTTTTGGCGGAAGGTTTTGGCGAAACTGTTTGGCGAAAGGTTTTGGCGAATGGTTTTGGCAAAATGTTTTGGCGAATGGTTTTGGCGAAAGGTTTTGGCGAAAGGTTTTGGTGAATGGTTTTGGCAAATGGTTTTGGCGAAATGGTTTTGCCGAATGGTTTTGGCAAATGGTTTTGAAGAATGTTTTTGGCGAAATGTTTTGGCAAAAGGTTTTGGCGAAAACTTTTGGTGATTGGTTTTGGCGAATAGTTCTGGAGAATGGTTCTTGGCGAAAGGTTTTGGCGAATGGTTTTGGCAAATGGTTTTGACGAAAGGTTTGGCGAATGTTTTTGGCGAAAGGTTTTGACGAATGGTGTTGGCGAAAGGTTTTAGCAAAAGGTTTTGGCGAAAGGTTGTGGCGAAAGGTTTTGGCGATTGGTTTTGCCGGAAGGTTCTTGGCGAAAGGTTTTGGCGAATGGTTTTGGCGAATAGGTTTTGGCGAATGGTTTTGGCGAAAGGTTTTGGCGAAAGGTTTGGGCGATTGGTTTTGGCGGAAGGTTCTTGGCGAAATGTTTTGGCGAATGGTTTTGGAGAATGGTTTTGGCAAATGGTTTTGGCGAATAGGTTTTGGCGAATGGTTATGGTGAAAGGTATTGGTGAATGGCTTTGGTGAATGGCTTCGACGTAACGTTTTGGCGAAAGGTTTTGGCGAATGGTTTGACGAATAGGTAATGGTGCAATGGTTCTGGCGAAAGGTTTTGCCGAAAGGTTTTGGCAAATGGTTTTGGCGGATGGATTTGGCGAATGGATTTGGCGAATGGATTTGGCGAATGGTTTTGGCGAATGGTTTGGCGAATGGTTTTGGCAAATGGTTTGACGAATACGTTTTGGCGAAACGTTTTGGTGAAAAGGTTTTGGCGAATAGGTTTTGGCCAATGGTTTTGACGAAAGGATTTGGCAAAAGGTTTTGGCAAAAGGTTTTGGCGATTGGTTTTGGCAAAAGGTTCTGGCGAATGGGCTTGGCGAATGGTTTTGGCGAATAGTTTTTTACGAAAGGTTTTGGCGAATGGTTTTGGCGAATGCTTTTAGCGAATAGGTTTTGGCGAATGGTTCTGGCGATGGTTCTGGCGGTTGATTTTTGCACAAGGTGTTGGCGAAACTGTTTGGCGAAAGGATTTGACGAATAGTTTTGGGAAATGTTTTGGCGAATGATTTTGGCGAATGGTTTTGGCTTATGGTTGTGGCGAATGGTTATGGTGATGGTTTTGGCGAATGGTTATGGCTAATGGTTGTGGCGAAAGGTTTTGGCGAATGGGTTTTGCGAATAGTTTTGGCAAATTGTTTTGGCGATTGGTTATGGCGAATGAGTTCTGCGAATGGTTTTGGCGAATGGTTGTGGCGAATGTTTTGGTGAAGTGTTCGGCAAACGGTTTTGGCGAATGGAGAAGGATGGGGGGGGAGAGGGTTGCGTGGATGGAAACCCCTCTGCTTGAGACTCCATGTCGATGACAGTGTGTATCTTCGTGCTGGCAAGGAGTGCACCTGGCGACATTCTGAGTGGCAGTGTTGCCTGAACATTATGCGCGGAGAAGTTTATGCACTTGGGTGCCTGTGTGTTGTCCATGTGTTGTCTATGTGCACCTCGAGGTCGTTGTTGAGGCAGAAGTGTGGGAAGGGCAGGTCGAGCATACACCGCGAGTGAGTGACGGCGGTACACATACCTGAGGCAATCAGTTGTCGGGCACCAAGAAAGCAGCGCACCTTGAGATCGTTTTCCAGCTCGTAGTCGAGGCAGAAGTCTGGGAAGGGCAGGTCAAGTTTAACGCTGCAGTGAGTGACAATGTTTGTCGTTTTTGTGGGCACTGGGCAAGCAACGCACCTTGAGGTTGTTGTCGAGTTCGTAGTCCAGGCAAAAGTGTGTGAAGGGCAGGTCAATCTGAATGCTGCGAGTGAGTGACAGTGACAGTTAGACATACCTTGACGCTAGTAGTGGGTGGGCACTGAGCGAGTACTTCTCTGTGCGGGCTAGAAGTGCACCTTGAGGTCGTTGTCGAGCTCGTAGTCGAGGCGGAAGTGCGTGAAGGGCAGGTCCAGCTTGGCTACCGTGTAGGCGGCGATCTCCCTCTGATGGATGATGCGAGGAGAGGCAGATAACATGAGAGGCAGATAACATGAGAGGCAGATAACATGAGAGGCAGATAACATGAGAGGCATGAGAGGCATTTAACAGGAACGGTAGATAACAGGAGAGGTAGATAACAGGAGGGGTAGGTAACAGGAGAGGCAGATAAAAGGAGGGGTAAATAACAGGAGGGGTAGATTTCAGGAGGCATAGAGGGGTTTTGGGGCAAAGGGGTTTCTGGGAGAGGAGGGAAGAGAAGAGGAGGGGAGAGAAGGGACGAGGAGGTCTGAGAGCAAGGTCCAGCTAGGGCAATGTGTGGAACACGTCAGCAAGGGAAGAGGGGACAAAGGGAGGAGTGAAAGCAAGAGGGCAGGTGTGAGAGAAAGAGTGCACAGCACAGCACCGCACGACATCGCACAGCACAGCACAGCACAGTACCGCACCTGGTAGAATGCCATGCCCTGGAGAGTGCCGGTGTTGCTGTCTGTGGGTGAGAAGCCAAGGATGCGGGAATACTGGACCAGCTGCGGAATGGCAGGGGTCAGGGAGGGGGGTGGAAAAACTGAGGCGTGAGAAGGTGATGGAGAGATCACACAAAACACTGAAGCCAGCAATAGGATGACACCTTTTGTCAAGAAGCGTGCCTTGCGAAGGAGAATTATCCAAGGAGGAAGCACCTTGAGAAGGCACGTTGAAGATAACGGGCTTTGGGCTGAGCAGCAAGGCTGAGAGCACTCACAGCTGCCTCAAAGTCGCCCAGCGCATGGTGCGCAGAAGCTTCCAGGTAGTTGAGCTCAATGTCGTCGGGGCTGAGCTTCAGGCCCCTGCGCGCCGTGTTGATCACCTCCCTGCAGTCAACGGGGGTCAACGGGAGTCAACAGGAGTGCTGATAACCTCCCTGCGATCAACTGGGATCAACGGGGGTCAACAGGAGTGCTGATCACCTCCCTGCGGTCAACGGGGGTCAACGGGAGTCAACAGGAGTGCTGATCACCTCCCTGTGGTCAACCGGGGTCAATGGGAGTCAACAGGAGTGCTGATCACCTCCCTGTGGTCAACCGGGGTCAAAAGGAGTCAACAGGAGTGCTGATCACCTCCCTGTGGTCAACGGGGGTCAAAGGGAGTCAACAGGAGTGCTGATCACCTCCCTGCGGTCAACGGGGGTCAAAGGGAGTCAACAGGAGTGCTGATCACCTCCCTGCGGTCAACGGGGGTCAAAGGGAGTCAACAGGAGTGCTGATCACCTCCCTGCGGTCAACCGGTGTCAAAGGGAGTCAACAGGAGTGCTGATCACCTCCCTGCGGTCAAAAGCAGTAAATAGATTGACAGCGCTCATCAATTTCTGAGCCAGGCGTGACTGACTCAGGTGTGACCTCGTCTATGTAGACCAGCCGTCTTACAACAAGCCCTCTATGTGCTGCATCATCCCATCGACTCATATAAAACACCCTGCAGCTGCGGAATCGCCCACCGCCCACTTCCCACTGCCCACTGGCCACGGCCCACCGTCCACCGCCACCGGCGACCGGCGTCCGGAGCCCGGCGTCCGGTGACTGGCGACAGGCGACCGTCTACCATCTCCCATCTGATGTCTTCCGTCTTCAGTCTACCGTCTGCTGTCTACTGTCTACCCAAGGACTCACCTGTGGCGGCCCACCAGCTGCATGAGGGATGTGAGGCGTATGTACGCCTCAAGAGTGCTGGGGAGAGGGAGGGGGGAGGGGGGGGCAGGAGGGGTGTTAGCGTAAGGTGAGAAGGAAGGGAAGAGAGCGAAAATAGTTTTAGCTGCATGAGGGACGTGAGGCGGATTGGATGTATGCACCGAGAGTGCTGCGCGGGGGGAGGAGGAGGGGGGAGGGGAGGAGGTACAGTGAACAGCAAGTAGAGTGTGAATGGGAGAAGCAGTGGAAGAGGCGAGGAGGATGTATGCCTCGAGAGTGCTGGGGGGGGGGGAAGAAAGGGAGACAGGAAGTAGTGTGAGTATGAAAGGCAGAGAGGGTAACTGATTCCATTTGCATGAGAGATGTGAGGCGGTGCTGAACCTTTCAACTCCCGCCTCCAGTGCTAGTGCTTTGTGCAGCGCAGCTGAGCCCAGTCCATCCCCCCCCAGCCTCCTTGTGCACGCGGCCCTTCTCCTATCTTATGGCACGCACTCACTCTTCCACTGCCAGCACTCACTCTTTCCACTACCAACGCTTTGTGCAGCGTGGCCAGAGCCAGGTCCACCCCCCCCAGCTCCTTGCGCATGCTAATCTTGGCCCCTGTACTATCTTCTAAGAGGCACTCACTCCTCCAAAGCCAGCGCCTTGTGCAATGCCGCCAGGGCCAGGTCCACTGTCCACCTCCCCCAGCTCCTTGTGCACGCAGTGCATTCAGCCCCTCTGCATTCCAAATCAACCCCTCTGCACTCAGCCCTTAACCTGCACTCACTCCTCCAGAGCCAAAGCCTTGTGCAATGCCGCCAGGGCGAGGTCCACCTCCCCCAGCTCCTTGTGCACGCGGCCCTTCTCCGTCCACAGGTTGGCGGACATGGGGTGCCGCTTCACCGCCTCCGCAAACACAGCGCTTGCATTGCGCCACTGGCCCGAGCCCGCCAAGGCTATGCCCTAACAAAAAAACGGGAGGGGAAAAGGGGGGGGGATGGTGGGGCTGGGGCAGGGCTTCACTCAGCTCCAGAATCCTTTCTTGTCCACATTTAGGTAGACATGGGGTGCCGCTTCACTGCATCGTCAAACATGCCGCTCGCTTTGCAGCAGTGGCCAGACTGCCAGGGCGATACCTTGAGCTGGTGGGGAAAGGGAAGGGGGGCGTGGCTTTGGGGTTGACTTGAAGGCCCTTCTCCGTTCACGGGGTGGCAGGGTACTAGCAGGTGCATCACTGCCTCCTGTAACACTCTGCAACGGCTGCGCCAACGCAAATCAAGACAAACCAGCGCAGGTCAACGCAGGTCAACACAGGTCACCACAGGTCAACGTATTTCACCTCAAGTTTAAGAGCAGTTGCGTGTGTGTGTGAGTATGGGTGTACCTTGGCGCGGATGAGGAAGGGGTCCATGGGGCGCAGCTCGAGCGCCTTGGAGAGGTCGGAGATGGCCATGCTGTAGAAGTGCAGGTGGAAGGCAATCGTGCCTGCAGTGAATAGTGGGATGGGAGTGGGGAGGAAGCCAGAACTGAGCATGCTGTCCCATGCTGCTCATCCCATGACAAACCGTGCCATGCCATGCCATGACATGCCATGCCATGTTACCTCACACCGCCCCTCTGCTGCAGGGCATCCAGGATGTCAAGTCCAATCTCTTGGCATTCATGCCGCACCATACCAGCCTGTCCGCGCCGGCCATGCCATCTGATCCCACGACAAATCGCCACACCGCCTCTGCGAGCTCACCTCTATTCTGCAGGGCGTCCAGGTGGTTGGGCTCTATCTCCAGCGCTCGACTGTAATCCTCCACAGCCTGGCATCACGTGCACAGATGAAGCAGCAACAGAGGGAAGGGAGAGCCCTTGGGTTCGACACACTAAAGTCCTCCACTGCCTAGCATAGATAAAGTAGCAACAGAGCAAGGGAAACGCCTCTCGGTTCGATCTCTACAAAAAAATATTCTATATTTTTACAAAAAAATACTGTATAGTAGACAAACATACTATAGAAAGTAGACAAAAAGCTTTTGTTCAAATGTTTGTGGAATTTTTGAAAAAAAAAATTGTTTTTTTCTAAATGAAAAAACATTTCTATATCTTACACAAAAAACATATTGCAATATGTAACATCTAATTAACGACACTATAGTACTATAGTGTATATAGGGGAGTATATACAATTTAATTACTAAATTAACATTATGCCTATTGGTGTTCCAAGGGTCCCTTTTCGTCTTCCTGGAGAAGAAGAGGCAGTTTGGGTAGACGTGTATAATCGATTGTATCGTGAAAGATTACTTTTTTTAGGTCAGAATGTAGATGATGAGATTGCTAATCAATTGATTGGTATTATGATGTATTTGAATGGAGAAGATGAAAGTAAGGATATGTTTATGTACATCAATTCTCCTGGTGGAGCAGTCTTGGCTGGAATTGCAGTATATGATGCTATGCAATTTGTAGTACCAGATGTGCATACTATCTGTATGGGCCTAGCAGCTTCTATGGGTTCTTTTATCTTAACTGGAGGAGAAATTACTAAACGTCTAGCCCTACCTCATGCTGATCCATCGCCGTTACTAAGGGCCTCAAATACGAAGGGGCTAATATACGAAGGGGCTAACATACGAAGGGGCTAACACCGGCGTCCACTGGTGGGTGGTGGACTGTGGACGGTGGATGGTGGACGGTGGGCGGTGGACGGCGTCCACCAGTTGGCGGTGGGCGGTGGACGGTGGACAGCTTCCATTGGTGGGTGGTGGGCGGTGGATGGTGGACGGCGTCCACCGGTGGGCGGTGGACGGTGGATGGTGGACGGTGGGCAGCGTCCACCGGTGGGCGGTGGACGGCGTCCACCGGTGGGCGGTGGTCGGTGGACAGCGTCCACCGGTGGGCTGTGGGCGGTGGGCGGTGGACGGTGGACGGTGGACGGCGTCCACTGGTGGGCAGTGGGCGGTGGACGGTGGATGGCGTCCACTGGTGGGCGGTGGACGGTGGACGGCGTCAACCGGTGGGCGGTGGACAGTGGATGGCGTCCACTGGTGGGCGGTGGGCGGTGGGCGGTGGACGGTGGACGGCGTCCACCGGTGGGCGGTGGACGGTAGACCGCGTCCACTGGTGGGCGGTGGACGGCGTCAACCGGTGGGCGGTGGATGGTGGACGCCGTCCACAGGTGGACGGTGGACGGTGGTCGGTGGACGGTGGACGGCGTCCACCGGTGGGCGGTGGACGGTGGACAGTGGACGGTGGACGGCGTCCACCAGTGGGCGGTGGGCGGCCGACGGTGGACGGTGGGCGGCGTCCACCGGTGGGCGATGGACGGAGGACGGTGTCCACCGGTGGGCAGCGGGCGGTGGACGGTGGACGGTGGGCAGTGGATGGTGGACGGCGTCCACCGGTGGGTGGTGGTGGACGGTGGATGGTGGACGGTGGATGGCATCCACCGGTGGGCGGCGGGCGGTGGACGGTGGACGGTGGACGGCGTCCACCGGTGGGCGGTGGATGGCCAAACATACGAACGGCCAAACATACGAACGGCCTAACATACGAACGGCCAAACATACGAACGGCCAAACATACGAGCGGCCAAACATACGAACGTCCAAACATACGAACGGCCAAACATACGAACGGCCAAACATACGAACGGCCAAACATACGAATGGCCTAACATACGAACGGCCAAACATACAAGCGGCCAAACATGCGAATGGCCAAACATACGAACGGCCAAACATACGGAGGACCCAGTACAAACTCACTGACTTCCTCTCCTTCCTCTCGATGTACAGCACCGCTCTGCACCTGTACAGCTCGGCACTTTTAGGGAAGCCACAGGCATGCACACGCAGAGAAGAGAACTCACCGCCTCCCTCTCGTTCCTCTCAATGTACAGCACTGCCCTGCGTCTGTACAGCTCGGCACTCTGAGGGTAGCGCCGAATGCCCTGTGGGAGCAGCCGGGGATGGAGAGGGTGAGGGAGAGGTGTATGTATGGGGTTATGATGGGAAGGAGGGGTTTTGAGTCGACCTGTCAACTCTGCCATCCCACAGGAAAGTGCTGGACATCGGATGAACTGAGGAAGCGGCAGGGAGATGGAGAGGTGAGAAAAGAGGAAGAGGAGGAGAGGGGTCTGAGGGGTGAGAGGAGTTTTGAGTAGACTCAAAAGCCAGCCCCAAAGTCGCCGGGTACCTTGAGCTTCCGACCGACCACGCGATGTGACCACGCGATGTGACCTAAAATGTGCTCCTCTCCTCACCACCCCTCATCTGACCTCAGTGGAGTCGTCCTCTGCACCGTCCGTGACATGCCATGGCCCATGGGTCACGGTTTATTGCACCATACGACCACCCCACAGCTGACCAACCTCAGTGAAGCCGTCCTCTGCATCGTCCAGCTGGCGCAGGAACAGGTGGCAGAGGGCACCTTGATCTTTCGACCGACCACGTGATGTGACCTACATGCACCACTCGTGAAGTCTCACCACCCCAGAAGGCAGCTGACCCACCTCTGTAAAGTCATCCTCCGCGTCGTCCAGCTGGCGCAGGAACAGGTGGCAGAGGCCCCTGCCTATGAACAGCTGGTCCGACATCTCACCCCCTTCCGCTTCCACCTGTGAGTGGGGGGAGAGCGAAGGGAGAGACTTAGAAAGGGGAGGGTGGAAGGTGATGTGAATCGAGAACCCCTTTCAATAAACAGCTGATTCGACACATCGCCTCCTTCTTCTAACTGTGGAGGCGCAAGGGAGAAGTGAATGTAGTGAAGCCTCGGAGCAGGGATAAGGTGAGGGACGAAAGGGAAGCGAGAAGAGACGAGCGTGGAGAGGGGGGAGGTGAAGGGGAGGAAGAGAAGGGGGGAAGATACGGGAGGCGGAGGGGCTGCGGCACGAGAAGGGGGGTACATGTAAGTGAAACGAAACCACTTTTAGCCGTACGTACGAGGTTGAAGAGCTTGATGAGGAAGAGATGGCGGAAGATAATGGATAAGGAATGGCATGGAGGAGCTGTCTGGGAAACAATACCCTTGTTTGTAGCAGTACGTACGAGGTTGAAGAGCTTGATGGCGTCGTTGAACTTCTTGGCTTGCATCTGAGCGAACGAGAGGGTGGTGGAGATGGGGGAGGAGATGGGGGAAGAGATGATTGTACGGTGGATTGGTGAGGAGTGAGAGGGGATGTAAAAGGATGTAAATGCATGCGGCAGAGAATGGGATGCACAGCAATGCAGGATGGCACGCTGTGGCATTCACCTGGTCGATTGTTGCACTCACCTGGCTGATGGCTGCTCGAATCAGCATCTCCTTGTTCATATGCCCCCCTTGCTTCTCCTTCTCGCGCCCTCCCCTCTTTTCCTTGCTCTTCTTCTCCCCCGCCCTGCCTCCAACCCCCTCAGCCCCATCAGCCTCATCAGCCCCATCACCTCCATCACCACCCTTCACGCCATCATCATCCCCATGCTCTCTCTTTCTCATACTCTGCATCTTCTGCTCCCCTGTTCCCCTCTGCTCCCCTGCCTCCTCCTGCTCCCTCTGCCCCAACGATCTCCCTTTCCTCAGAGATTTGCTCCTCTCCTCTTCCTCCTCCTCCTCCTTGTTCCGCCTGCTCTCTCCTTGTCCCTGTCGGTTGCTATCTCCTCCCCTGCTCTCTTCCTTTCGCCTCCCTTTCCCCGTCTCTTGACTCACCCCCTTCTTTAAGCCAGCATTGGCACCCTCCCCATTACCCGCCTCCCAAACAGATTCTGCTGCTTTTCTACCTGCTACTGCTGCAGACAACCCTTTTCCCACCGCATCCCTTCCCTCAGCCCCTGCCTGTCCTCCCTTTTTCTCAGTCATTGTCTGCGAGTCTCCCACCACTCCTCTGCGCCCCCCCTTCTCTCCCCTGCTCCGCCCCCCCCACCGCCTCCCCACCCCTTACTTCCCCCGTCCAGGTGCATCAACGCGCAAAGGTCGGTTCCCCCCAGCAGCAGCTTCCCCCCTCGCCCAGGGGACGGGGGATCGCAGGGGGAGGGAAGAGGAGCAAGGGGGGAAGGCGGAGGGAGGAGCTTGAACAGCCTGGTTCCTATTGGGGGGAAGGGAGGTGGGGGAGAGGAGGGGGGATAGGGAGATTGTGAGGGGTTGGGGTTTGGGTGATGGGAGAGGGAGGGGACTGGGGTGGGGAGGTGGTGACGTACCTTTTCTAATGAGTGGGAGAAGGCACGTGCGGATGCCCACGCGTTGGAGGTGGCGGCGTGCTTTGCTCCTCTGATTCGGCACTGATGCGATCAGGTGCGTTTCCCAATCACATAGATGGGGACTCCTGAACATGACGTGGCATGACGAGATGGTGGTATGGCATAATGGGGTGATGACATCACGATGACATGTCAACCAGACAACAAGGGAGACAGAACAGGGGAAATGGGGAAGGGTAAATGGGGAAGGGTAAATGGGGAAGGAGTGCAGGGGGAGGCTTTCTGGGAATTATAAAAAACAAGGGGTGCAGGGGGAAGGGAAATGGGGAGATGAGTGCAGGGGGGAGGGAGGGGGGGGGGGGGGAGGAAAGAGTGCAGGGGGGGGATATCAAGAGGCGCTGACGAGCGGAACCAGGACAGCGCCAATAGAAGCAAAGGGAACCTCAGGAGAAAAGCGCACCATGTGAGTTCCTGTAACGAGGGTAGCAACCCCTTCGCTCCATTGATCATCTCGTCCTCATCGCAGCTGCGCGCCGAGCTCGGCAGCACGAACCCCGCTGACGCTGCGGATTCCCCCTCCCTGCTGTTCGCATTCGCAATGTTGCTACTCGCGGGGGGAGGGAGGGTCGGTGCGGTATAGTGGCGCCCGTTGAAGACATTGCACAGGGTCAGGTTCAGCGACAGGCACACGAACGTCGCACGAATCGCACGAAGCGAAGGCGCCATCGCGGAGCGCCGTCTAGGAGCCTAAGCACTCAGTAAGCGTGTCGCAGTCTTATCCAGCGCCTAGAGACCGTCAAAAAGCGGCGACGGGTGACGGGAGGCGAGAGGAGGACCGCATTGGGGCAGATCGATGCGCGGATGAGGTGAGTCGCGCTCGACGAGCTCCCGAAATCGTTAGCCGAGAATCGTGACTGGCGAAATTGGATAAGAGCTTCACGGGCTTTCGATTCGACGCGATTCGACGACTTTAGCGCTAAGCCTTGCGACGAAGTACACTGGCTAACTCCTGAAGTCTCGTGATCAAGTCTGTTGCGACTCAGTCCTGCGACTAAGACGGTCTGCTGAAACGAAGTCCGCGACTAGGTCTGCTGCGACTGTATGCTGCGACGACGATCTCATTCTAGCCTGCATCCCATTCGGCTGCTGCACGACTGGACCGATGAGGCGAAGCAAAGTGGGGAACTGCAGTCCAGCCAACGGAAAGACGAGTGAATCGTGGGTGCGGTCCTGGGAGTACCGACAAAGTCAGCCTTGTCGCGCAGTCGGAAAAATCGCGTTGTACAGAAACTCGAAAGCAGTAATTGGGAACATTTTGGATGCTGGTCTCACCCACTTACATTTTTCTGGTAGCTTATAGCCAACACGCATTTTCCAGTTTTGGGAGTCTGAAAGTTACACACGCTTGAAATTCTATCAGTAGATCTGGCAATCAATATCCCTGGCTGAGTGCACTGACAACATGATGCGTTGTGGGAAGTGCGTCACGCACACGAGGCAAGTCCCAAGGTGCAGGCTTTACATGCTCGTATAGCCACGGCGCCACAGAATCATTAAACTTTGCAAATGTAGGAGAGAGCAACGCTTCCCAATCAACCTGTAACACACATTGTAAGCAAATATGAATACAACGGGAAGAAACATAAGACGCCAGTTCAATCCCTTCGATTGTTGCAAACGTGGCAAGCCTCACGAATATCACACCGAGACACAGACATAGAAGACTTGGGTTGGGAGCTGCACGGATACGCGCACAGGCATGTGTTAACCCACCTGAACCCCCTCAGGGATGAGAGCGGTGGTCTCCATGTCAGCAGCCAGGGACAGACCCAGGATGGAGATCAGCCCCACCATTGCTGAGCCTCTAGTGAGAGGCATGAACTGATACCTGCAGGTACAGGTGCAGCACACAAATCAACATCATGCAGAAAAGACACCACAATCCAATGCATAAGCTCAGGGTGCTGAATGGCTCAAGCTGTACATCCTTGGAAAGGAAGGCTAAAGTGCATCAGAGACATGCAGGCACTAGTAGCCACCGGCATCAGCAAAAGGGGGTGTCGGGCCACTGACCAGAAGTACCCCAGCCTGAGGATGGAGCGCTGAATCCTCTGGCGGTAGAGGTGAGGATCTGCTGCCTCTGTCCGTGCGTCCAGCACTGACTCACACAGGGCCTGACGTCTCAAGGAAGGGAGGACCGGGGGAAAGAAGTCTAGTTTTGAGGCGCCTCAAAACTGGACCGAGGGAAAGAAATGCATGCAGAGAGTGTGGGAGCCCTGTGTGCACCTGTGCAACATTGATGCACACACGGACTAACACCCTGGGGTGGAATGGTAAGGGGAGGAATGCACCAGAGAATCTCTGGTGACACGCCAATGCAGTTGCACTCATCTCATTTCATGGCTTGGCACCTCCCTGACTGTCCACTCACCTCCCATGCTGCTGTTAACTCCAAATCCAGGTCCTTCCAACGGTGCTTGTCCACTGTAGTGCGAATGACGAAGTCAAACGACCGAGCGCTGAGAGGAACCGGAGGGTGCGAGAGGGAGGGAGAGAAATACAGGAAGGGGGGGGAGAGCCGGGGGGGGGGAGGGGGGAGTGGTGGGGCTAGCGGATGCAGGGAAGATGGAGCAGCTTGTCTGTTGGCAGGCAGAGAGAGCGAACACAGCAGGCAATGCACATGCCATGTGTTCGCAGGTAGACCAACCCTTCCTGGCAATTGTAGAGGCAGGGTGTTTTTGAGAATTCTCAAAAACACCCTGCAAAATCAGAGAGAGCGAACACAGCAGGCAATGCACATGCCATGTGTTCGCAGGTAGACCAACCCTTCCTGGCAATTTTAGAGGCAGGGTGTTTTTGAGAATTCTCAAAAACACCCTGCAAAATCAGAGAGAGCGAACACAGCAGGCAATGCACATGCCATGTGTTCGCAGGTAGACCAACCCTTCCTGGCAATTGTAGAGGCAGAGGATGCAGCAGGGCGACAGAAGTAGAGGACCACTCACGATGACACAATGGAGAACTCCGTCCCAAGAAGAGCCTTGCTGAAACACAGAAAAGTGCAGAACCCAGGCAGAGAAGAGAATATGAGCAGGGGAGGAGAGGGAGACAGAGAGAAGAGGGAGCGAGAGAGGGGATGACAAGTGGGAGGAGAGGAGAGGGACTTGTTCTGCAGCATTATAGATATCGATCTGCTGATAAGGACACAAGAGACATTTTGAAGGAAATCGAAGCAACGAAATATAGGGGGATATGAAGATATTTCTCAGAAAGTAAACACACTTATGGCCTGAGGGGATGCCGCCCTCGGGCAAGACTCTCAAAGGGATGCCGCCCTAGGGGAAGCCGCCCGAGGGCATGCCGGCTGAGGGGAAGCCGCCCGAGGGGATGCTGCTCGAGGGGAAGCCGCCAGAGGGGAAGCCGCCTGAGGGCATGCCACCCGACGGCCTTGCCGCCCGAGGGAAAGCTGCCCGAGGGCATGCCACCCGACGGCATTGCCGCCCGAGGGCATGCAGCCCGAGGGGAAGCCGCCTGAGGACAAGCCGCCCGAGGGCATGCCACTGCCTGAAGGCATGCCGCCCGAGAGGATTGCCGCCCGAGGGGAAGCCGCCCGAGGGCATGCCACTCAAGGGCATGCCACCCGAGGGGATGCCGCCCGAGGGCAAGCCGCCCGAGAGTAAGCCGCCCGAGGGCAAGCCGCCCGAGGGCAAGCCGCCCAACGGCATGCCGCTGCCTCAGGGCATGCCGCTCGAGAGGCATGCCGCCCGAGGGGATTGCCACCCGAGTGGCATGTCGCCTGAGGGGATTGCCGCCCGACGGGATTGCCGCCCGAGGGCATGCCGCCCGAAGGCATGCCGCCCGTAGGCATGCCGCCCGAGAGGCATGCCGCCCAAGTGGATTGCTGCCCAGAGGCATGCCGCCCGTGGAGATGCCGCCTGAGGGCATGCCGCCCGAGGGGATGCCGCCCGACGGGATGCTGCCCAACAGCATTGCTGCCCGAGGGCATGCCGCCCGAGAGGCATGCCGCCCGAGAGGCATGCCGCCCGAGGGGAAGCCGCCGGAGGGGATGCCGCCCGAGGGAAAGCCGCCCGAGGGGAAGCCGCCCGAAGGCATTGCCGTCCGAGGGCAAGCCGCCCGACGGCATTGCCGTACGAGGGCAAGCCGCCCAAGGGCATGCTGCCCGAGAGGCATGCTGCCCGAGGGGATTACTGCCCGAGATGCATGCCGCCCGAGGGGATGCCGCCCGAGGGGATTGCCGCCCGAGAGCATTGCCGCCCGAGGGCATGCCGCCCGACAGCATTACTGCCCCAGGGCATGCCGCCCGAGAGCATTGCCGCCCGAGGGCATGCCGGCCGAGGGCAAGCCGGCCGAGGGCAAGCTGCACGAGATGCATGCCGCCCGAGATGCATGCCGCCCAATGCCGGCCGAGGGGATGCTGCCCGAGGGCATGCCGGCCGAGGGGATGCCGCCCGAGGGGCATGCCGCCCGAGGGGATGCCGCCCGAGGGGCATGCCGCCCGAGGGGATGCCGCCTGAGGGCATGCCGCCCGAGGGCATGCCGCCTGAGGGGATGCTGCCCGAGTGGATGCAGCCCGAGGACATGCCGCCCGAGGACATGCCGCCCGGGGGCATGCCGCCTGAGGGGATTGCCGCCTGAGGGCATGCCGCCCGAGGGGAAACCTCCCGAGGGCATGCCCCGAGGGGATGCCTCCCTAGGGCATGCCGCCCGAGGGCATGCTGTCCAAGGGCATGCCACCCGAGGGCATGCTGCCTGAGGGGATGCCGGCCGAGGACATACCGCCCGAGGGGCATGCCGCCCGAGGAGAAACCTCCCGAGGGCATGCTGCCTGAGGGCCAGGGGATGCCGCCCGATGGCATGCCGCCCGAGGGCATGCCGCCCGAGGGTATGCCGCCCAAGGGCATGCCGCCCTAGGGCATGCCGCCCGAGGGCATGCCGTCCAAGGGCATGCCGCCTGAGGGCATGCTGCCCAAGGGCATGCCGCCCGAGGGCATGCTGCCCGAGGGCATGCTGCCTGAGGGGATGCCGCCCGAGGACATGCCGCCCGAGGAGAAACCTCCCGAGGGCATGCCGCCCGAGGGTATGCCGCCCGAGGGCATGCCACCCTAGGGCATGCCGCCCGAGGACATGCCGTCCAAGGGCATGCCGCCTGAGGGCATGCCGCCCAAGGGCATGCCACCCGAGGGCATGCTGCCTGAGGGGATGCCGCCCGAGGACATGCCGCCCGAGAGGCATGCCGTCCGAGGAGAAACCTCCCGAGGGCATGCCGTCCGAGGGCATGCCCCGAGGGGATGCCGCCCTCGGGCATGCCGCCCGAGGGTATGCCGCCCGAGGGCATGCCGCCCTCGGGCATGCTGCCCAAGGGGATGCCGCCCGAGGACATGCAGCCCAAGGGGCATGCCGCGCGAGGGGATTGCCGCCCTCGGGCATGCCGCCCGAGGGGATTGCCGTCCTCGAGCATGCCGCCCGAGGGGATGCTGCCCGGGGGGATGCCGCCCGAGGGGATGCCGCCCGAGGGGATGCCGCCTGAGGGCAAGCCGCCCGAGGGCATGCCGCCCAAGAGGCATGCCGCTCGAGGGCATGCTGCCCACTGCCCGAGGGACTGCCGCCCGAGGTGAAGGTGTCCGAGGGGATGTTGCCTGAGGGCATGCTGCCCGAGGGGATGCCGCCTGAGGGGAATGCCGCCCGAGCAGCGATTAGCTTTGCATTACCCGGGAATGGCTTCACTGAAGCACTGCGAGTTGATGAAGAAGTCGCAGCCCACCACCTCATGGAGCTCCTGCACAGTCCCTGCCTGCTCAATCTGGTGCCACAGAGCAGGCAATGAAGTAATGAGAGCGAAATTGATTCGGACAACCTCTAGAAAAACAAAAGCCTCTAGAAAAAAAACTAGGCAAGGCCAGCAACTCGCCTACCTTGTAACCCTCGCTCGCTCTACTACGTCATGTAAATGTCCTTGTATTACCCATTCGCAATTTTCACACTCCCTTGCCTCACACCTCATATCGCACATCAATTCCTCTCGCTTACAACAAACCTTCTCACCCCACCCCTCTTGGCTCACCCTTTCACCGTAGATGTTTCTCGGAATGCGGAACTTGTCCCCCAGTGATGCGCCCTGCGGAGGGGTGGAGGGAGGGAAGACGAGGGATGGTGACTGGCGGTGACGGGTAGTGACGGGCGGTGACAGGCGGTGACGGGCTGTGGCGGGTGGTGATGGGCGGTGACGGGCTGTGGTGGGCGGTGGCAGGAGGTGACGGGCTGTGACGGGCAGTGGCGGACGGTGGCGGGCGGTGATGGGCAGTGGCGGGTGATGCAGGCGGTGACAGGCAGTGGGTGGTGATGGGAGGTGAAGGGCGGAGACGGGCGGTAGCAGGCGGTGACGGGCGGTGACGGGTGGTGGCGGGGCGGTGACGAGTGGTGACGACCAGTGACGGGCGGTGGTGGGTGATGCGGGCGGTGACAGGCGGTGGGCGGTGATGGGAGGTGAAGGGTGGAGACAGGCAGTGAAGGGTGGTGACAGGCGGTGACGGGTGGTGGCGTGCGGTGATGGGTGGTGACGGGCAGTGACGGGCGGTGGCGGGTGATGCGGGCGGTGACAGGTGGTTGGCTGTGATGGGAGGTGAAGGGCGGAGACGGGCGGTAGCGGGAGGTGACGGGTTTTGCCGGGCGGTGACGGGTGGTGGCGGGCGATGACGGGTGGTGATAGCGGGTGACGGGCGAGCAAGCACCTAGAGCAAGCGCCTCGAACAAGCTCGCAAGCACCTAGAGCAAGCTTTCTACCAGAGTTCGTCCCCCCTCCGGCACTCAAGCTGGCCTTGGAGTGCGCTCAGGTGGCCAGAGCGTGTTGCCTGGATCATGACTCATCCCATTCCATGGGGTCAGACCGTACCATGACCCATCCCATCGCACACCATCACCCATCCCATCGCACACCATCACCCATCCCATCGCACACCATCGCCCATCCCATCGCACACCATCGCCCATCCCATCGCACACCATCGCCCATCCCATCGCACACCATCGCCCATCCCATCGCACACCATCGCCCATCCCATCGCACACCATCGCCCATCCCATCGCACACCATGAGGCCATGCACGCTCTTGGAGCTCAGAGTCATGCCCGTTGCGTTGGAAGCTTCCTCTGATTCCAGCAGCCGCTGCTTCACCACCTCCAGAGTTCTGATGGGCGTTGGCCCATGGGAGCCAGGTCAAGGGCGGGAGACAAGCAGCAGGTGGGAGAGAGAAGAACGAGCGGGGTGCGTTGGTGTGAGGCGATGGCAACCGCGTATGGAAAAAACCAGTAAGACTCACCTCTCTCTCAGGGCATGATTCTCACCTGTCTCTGAGCGGGTAGTACTTGACATTCTGCAACTGGCCAATCTGAATGCCAGTCAGGCTTCCGTACCCCCTCTCGATCTCGTTCCTGCTTGCACCACAGAAACCGAGGCACAGGGAGCAAGAGAAAGGATCCGAACCTCTCAATCTAGTTTCTAGCTAAGGGGCACAACTGGGAAGATCAGGAGTGGAGGCAGCAGTTAAACCCTCAGCAGCCCATCGCGTGCACGATTTACCAACAGAGCATGGCATAAGTCAGGCCGGCCCACTCTGCTCTCACTTGAACCGATCCCTTCATTCCAAAACCCTTCTTTCCCACCCACTGCGTCCTCAGGTGATTTTTGAGTCGACTCAAAAACCACTCTGCTCTCACTTGATCAGACCCCTTTTTTCCAAAACCCTTCTTTCCCAAACCCTTCTTTCCCACCCACTGCGTCCTCAACCACTCACTCTAGCAGGTCGACCCAAGCCACAAGGTCCGTGGGCTCGCCCATCTGCCTCCACGGCACGATCAGATTGAACATGTCCCTCCAGCCTGCCATCAGCCGCCCGCCCCCCTTCTTGTCTGAACGCCCCTTGAGTCCGCCCTGTGCGCCCTTCTCCCCCTTGCTGCCCTCTGCTCTCGTCAGCTTGTAGAATGAGTCAGCGAACGCCCTTCGTCTCCGCCTCCCCCTCTTGCTCGCCCTTGGTCTGGATTGCGCCAATCCCGTGTTTGCTTCGGATTCATCTTCCTCATCCCTTCGCCCCTCTTCCCCACTCTCATCCGTTCCTCCTGCCACGTTTTTGCCCGCTTCCTCCACCCCTGCTGCTTCTTCTTTTCGTGCCATGCCCTCCCACGTTGCTCTAACCTGTTACAGCACAGGTAGCGGCAGCACAGGTAGAGGCATGCACCATCCATATGTATGTAAGAGGAAGACCAGTCAGAGACGAAGTATCTGCCAGCTTACCTTGTCTGCATGAACAGGGCATGTATCCGAAGCTAGCTTCTGATTGAAAACACTTCTGACTGAAAATACTATTCTCCTGATGCAAAAACGGATGGTCGCTACCTTTGACTATCTCACCTGCTGCATCACATCCAAAGCCGCCAGCCCTGCCATGCGAAACTGCAGGAGGAGACGGGGCAGACGACGGTGAGGAAGGGAGGAATGAGTGTTGACATGACAATGTGCACAAGCCACTTCTCTCTTTTGAATTGCCATTCAGCCTATGTTCCCCTCTTCATTCATCCAACCTGGAGCAGGAGACAAGCCTGTTCAAAGGGACCCAAAAATACCAGCTCACCTGTCTTTTGTTTGGCATGAACCCATCCCCAGAGTAATGTGCTCCCAATCTCATCTGCTCTGGCAAGCGCAGCTGGTCCTCTCTCAAACAGACCAATTGTCAATGCCTCACCTGTCTTTTGTTTGGCATGAACCCATCCATGAAGTAATGCGCCCTCCTCCCAATCTCATCCGCCCTTGCTATTAGATCCAGAGCCTCCTCAGATAGTGACGGCAGGGCAGGGGATTTGCCCTTGCCCTTGGCGCCTGGTGGGAGGTCAAGGGGGCGGTAGGTGGGGGGAAGCACTGCAGGCGGAAGCCGTCGAATCCATGCCTCCTGTCAACGGTGGGGGAAAGAAGGGTAGAAGAGAGAGAAGGAATGAGGAGGGAGGAGGGGAAAAGGGAGATGGAATGCCGTTAGGGAAGGGGAGGAAAGGATGAGAATGGGAGACAAGAACATCAAAGTAGCAGTCAAGCAACTGGGAATCAAAATAAAGGGCATTTAAGGACGTTACCTTGAGACTGACGTCAAGGTCTCGGTCAATTTGGAAATCATCGAAAGGGCGGCTGAGTTTGGACCATGTGTAAGTGGCGATGTCCCTCTGCAGCACATGCATGGTGTGGTGGGAGAGAGTTGGGAGAGATATGAAAGGATGTACGGGAAGAGACAGGGGGGGAGGGTTAGAGGAATTGAGGGAGGGAGGGAGGGAAGGAAGAGCGATGGACCACTGGCACAAGAACGAAATTCCAGATGAGGGGCTTACCTGGTAGAAGGCGAGGGACTGCTGGACCTGCGCATACTCGGTGGCCGCTTGAGAAGGCAGCGTTAGAATAAGGCTGTACTGAGATATCTGCACGTCCAATAGCGCGGATGGATACAGTGGGAGGAAGAAAGGGGAGTGTGGGAGATGAGCTGACGGAACAGCAATAATCTCTGCACGTCCTTGAGTCAGAAGGCACCGCTATGCCTGACATGGGATCAAGGAGCGTCTCACAGAGGAACGAGGTGGCTGCTGAGTCATGGGAATCGAGGAGCATTTTACTCAAAAGGAGCATCTTACAGCAGCACGGTAGTCCCCAACTGCATGCAGCGAGGAAGCTTCCGCGTAATTGAGCTCGATGTCCATGGGCTTCAGCTTCAGCCCCTTGTGGGCGTATTTGATGGCGGCCCTGACGAGGAGGGAGGAGAGAGGATGCAGACAGGGCGAAGGATGGTGCGGGGAAAATCGGAGGCTCGATAACCGAGTGGAAGGGGGGTGAGGACAAAGAGGGCTGAGATGGTAGGAGAGCAAGAGTAAAATGGGAGGGAAGAGGAGAAACGAGGGGGGGAGGGGGGGGGGGGGGGGGTTGTATGGAGAGGGGGACCAGAGAATCTGAAAGAAGAAAGCGGCAATAAATTTTGCCTATTCCAGAAGATAACCAGTTTGAATTCACATAATTGACGGCCCTTGTGGTCCCCTTGAACTCCACTATGATCTTGGGCTCACTCGGCTCACCTGTCGTCCCCTGGTCTGTAACTAGACTCCCCTGTCTTCCCCTGGTCTGTAACTAGACTCCCCTGTCTGTTAGAATATTCTCCCTTCATTCTATTAGCCTACATCGTTTCATTGTCTTAGGTACTTATAAGCACCCCACTAGGGTGTATACACCCAAGTTGGGGGTTGGGTTCCCAACCTTGTTGAGTTCCCAAGTTGGTTGGGCTCCCAATTATTGGAACCCCCAATAATCCCAACCAAGATTACTGGACCCACCAATAATCTTGGCTAGGATCATTGGACCCCCAATAAGTTGGCCAACTCAACTTATTGGGGTCACCAATAATCGTGGTCACCTCCCAACCAAAACCCCCCCCTCCCTCCTACTTCTCACCTATGTATACCCACTCTTTTCCTAATACAATCATCACTTGAGTTTCTCACATGGTTTCAGAGCTTATGGCTCACGCCTCTCCGTGGTTCGATCCCTAGCCACCTCGCGCCCAACGCGCCCCTCCCCGCGCCCTTAAGCGCCCTCTCCGCGCCTTTAAGCGCCCCTTCCCGCGCCCATAAGCGCCCCTCCCCGCGCCCATAAGCGCCCCTCCCCGCGCCCATAAGCGCCCCTCCCCGCGCCCATAAGCGCCCCTCCCCGCGCCCATAAGCGCCCCTCCCCGCGCCCTTAAGCGCCTCTCCTCGCGCCCTTAGTCGCTACATTTTCGCGCGGCGCTCTTGCCGCATTTCGACGCGGCGCTCCTGCCGCATTGCGACGCGGCGCTCGGCTGCATTGCGACGCGGCACTCGGCCGCATCTCGACGCGGCGCTCGACCGCATCTCGACGCGGCGCTCGGCCGCATCTCGACGCGGCGCTCGGCCGCATTTCGATGCGGGCACTCGGTCGCATTTCGGCGTGACGTTCCGCCGCGATTTGACGCGGCGCTCCCGCACCATCTTGACGCGGCCCTCCCGCCATATTTCGACACTCCGTCGCCTCCTCCCCCTTTGTGCTGTCCCGGCGCCCCCGCCTAACAAGCGGGATTCGGCCGGGCTGACCTCTGTGCCGGCGTGCACCGCACACAACTGCCCACAGCTGCCGATCGTCGCCATCCGCGCTGGCCGTCGCCTTTCGCGTCGGCGCCAACCGACGGCGACTTAAGAGCTGCGCTCCGCGCACCCGCCTTTTTCCTCCTCCCCCCCCCTTCCTCCCTCCCTTCCTCTCCTCCTCCCCCTTCCTCCCTCCCTTCCTCTCCTCCTCCCCCCTTCCTCCCTCCCTTCCTCTCCTCCTTCCCCACCAACAGCAGCAGCCGCACCCCCCCCCCCCCCCTGCACCTACCGCCCCACCTCCACCCCCCTCGGGACCGGCCCCCACCAAGCCCTCCCCACTGGTCTACACCGATGACCCTGATCGATGGGCTCGCGTGCAGCACCAGTATGACAAGGACTTTGCGGAGTACACTCTCCTCCAGCACGCGTATGACGCAGAGCAAGCTGCGCACGACGCTGCCAACACACTTCTCCAGCAACACAGGGACGCCACGGCTAAGTACGCTGATGACTTTCGTGAGTACCGTCGTCGCCACTCTGCCTGGAACATTGCCAACCGCAAATGTCTCGCTATCCTGTCTGCATGCGTTCCTTCCTCCCTCAAACGCGAAATGACCCCCTCCTCCGCTCCCGAGTTCTGGAAAAAGCTATGTGCCACCTATGACCTCCAGGACACCAACTCTCTCCTAGCGCTCCACCGCGCCTTCCTCGACATCAACCTCGACTCCTGCCCCAACGCCCTCTCCTTCACGCGCCGCCTCCTCACCACTGCCAAACGCCTTGCCGATCGTCGCTCTCCCCTTCCCGACTCCCTCATTGTTTGCCGCCTCCTCGACGGTCTCACACCCATGTACGAGGCCCGTCGCGTGGCGTTCAATGAGGTTCACGCCAGCTTCCCACCCGACTCCGCCTATGTAGCCGCATGGATTCTGAAAACTGAAGCGGAGCTTCTCCGCCAGCCTCCTCCAACGGCTCATGCTGCCCAAGCAAAAGGAGGACGTGGTGCTGGCCGTGGCGGTACTTCGGCGGGACGATCGGGTGGTGGACGTGGCGGGGGGCGCAGTGGAGGACGCGGGGGTAGCAGTGGTTCCAACAGCACCGGCGCCTTCTCCCCATGTCAGTATCTCATCCGCAACGTCCCCAACAAGGGTAAGCGCTGCCTCCAAACCACCCATGCCACCACCACATGTTTCAAGGCCCTCACTGATGAGTGGCTTGATCGAGGCAACACGGGCACGCCCCCTCGCTGGTCCGCTATCACTCCACCTCCCACTCCCTTTGATGTTCGTACCCTCCTCGCCTATCAGCCCTCCTCTACCTCTCTCCACCACATCCTCGCACAGCACCTCCCTCCACAGATCCTCCAGCAGGTCACGCCCCTCCTTCCGTCCCCGCAGCCGCAGCAGACTCAGCAGCCGCAGCAGTCCCAGCAGCAGCCGCAGCAGCTCCTGCAGCAGCTCCTCCAGCAGCTGCAACAATCTCAGCAGCACTAGCAGTCTCAGCAGCAACCCTCCCCTCCCTCCGCCTAGAGCTCCGGCCTCTCTGCTCCTGCTCCTCTTGCGCAGGCCCCCACCGGACCTCCTGGCTTTACCCCATTTCCCTCTCCTGGCTTCATCAACCATGTTAGCCATGCTTCTCCTGCTATTCCTCCAATCTATCCCGAATCTATTAATGAAACCTCATTCCAGTACTCCGTGTCTCACCCCACCCCTCCTTCCATTGAGTTTGTCATTGACAGCGGCGCCAGTGTCGCAGTCCTTCGTGACGCTGGTGCCCTCACCCCCCTCCCTAACCCCTCCACCATCATTGGAGCCGATTCTACTTTCTTGGTCACCTCCCGCCATACCTCCACTCTTCCCTGCCCCCTCTTCCCCTCAGGTTCAGTAACTGGCTTCCATGTCCCCTCCCTTCGCACTAACCTTGTCTCCCAAGGTGCACTTCAACGGGCCGGGGTCACAACAATCTACCCCGGCCACGCCACCCACTGTGACCTCTTCCACTCATCCACGGGTCATTTCATCGTCCGTGTTCCCATGTGTCCTCGCACTCGCATGTACACCCTTCACACTCCCCGTCCGTCAGCCTGTCACACTGCCTCAACCATCCCTCCCCTCCCCCCTCCTCTCTTTCTTCCGCAACCTCCCCCACCTCCCCTCCCGCCCCTCCTGCTCCCCCCCCATCTCAGTGCCATTGTCGTGATCTTACACATCCTGCCATCCTCCTCCACCACCGCCTAGGTCACCCCAACTTTGCCACCCTTCACAAGGCCGTCGCCTCCGGGCTCCTCAATGGCCTTCCCCTCACTCTCCCTCCACTCCCTCCCTCCCCCGCCCCCCCTTGCACCATCTGTGTCCAGAGCAAGCTCAAGCAGCTTCCTCATAAAAGTCACCCTTCTTGCGCCCCAAAGCTCCTGGATCTTGTCCACATGGATCTCTGGGGCCCCAACCCCTCCCCCACCCGTTAAGGGCACCGCTACCTCCTCGTCCTGGTCCATGACCGCTCACGATACATCTCGGTCTCCCTCCTTCGCACGAAGGCCGAGGCACCGGCCTTCATCATCGCCTGGGCCGAGCAGGTGCGCACCCACTTCGGTCGTCCCATTCGACGCTTCCATTCCGATGGCGGCGGTGAATTCCTCAATCACCATCTCTCTTTCTATTTCTCCACCCATGGTATTCACCACACTTACACCCTCCCTCACTCCCCTCAGCAGAATGGCGTGGCAGAAGCTTGTGTTCGAGAAGTTACAAAGACCGCCAGGTGTCTTCTCGTTCACGCCTCTTGCCCGCCTTCTCTCTGGGGTTATGCTCTTCTCCACGCCGTCCTCCTCACTAACCTGTATCCCCACCCTCTCCTCCCCTCCACCATCCCCACCGAGCTGTGGACGTCAACTAAACCCGACGTCTCCCCCCTGCGAGTCTGGGGTTCCAGGGCGTATGTTCTCATACACCCAGCCGACTGCTCACGCACAGCAGGGAAGCTCGCCTCCAAGAGTCTACCCTGTGTATTCCTTGGTCACAACACCTCCTCCCCTGACTACCTGTTCCTTCATCCCCCCTCAGGTCGCCTCATTCGTAGTCGGGACGTCATCTTTGACGAATCCTCCCCGTACTACACCTCTCCTGCCTCACCTGACCCACTCACCATTCCTCCTCGCCCCCTCATCCCCTCTGACACTGTCACCCCCCCCCTCCTCCCCCCTCTCCCTCTTATTCCCCCACCCCAGCACCTCCTCCTCCCGAATCTGCTCCCTCCTCATCTTCCTCAGGTGACATCCTTGACCCATTACTCCCCCCCTCTCCCTCTCACTCCGCTTCCGCTCCATCCTCCCCCTTCTCCCCACCTCCTCCCCCTCCACCTCCTTCCCCCCCTCCTCCCCCATCTCCCCCACCTCCTCCTCCACCCCCCCAGGTGTCTTCTCCCCTTGTCCTTCGCCACCGCCCTCATACTCGGTCCATGGATCCCCTCTTTGGTCCGCCCTTAGCCCCTCCCTCCCCTCAGGCAAAGGCACCCGCTCCAGCACCCTCTGCTTCCACCTCCGCACCCGCCGCAGCAGCTCCCGCCGCCGCACCAGTGCCTGCCCCGGTCGCCGCACCCATAGCGTCAGGATCCGCCGCAGCAGTTGCCCCGGTCAAGCAGCCGTGCAGCCGAGTCACAGAGTCGCCGTGTCGCAGCCTCCCCCCTCAGCAGCGCAGCAGACTTCCAACACCACCCTCCCTTCCTCCTCCTTTCTCTCCCCTCCTCATCGAAGACTCCCATGGTGAATTTCTTCGCCTCCACCTCTTCTCCAACACCCAAGCAGTCGCCTTCAGCATGACCGGCGCCCCGGTACTTGTCTTCTCCGGCGCGCCCATCATCTTCGAGCCGGGAGATTATCACGAAGCTATGACATGCCCCGACCACCCTCATTGGGGCAAGGCAGTCCTCAAAGAGAATGAGGCCTTTGTCCGCAACGGCACCTTCATCGACGTACCCCGCCCTCTCAACCACAACGTGGTCAAGGGCAAATGGGTATTTCGGGTCAAGCTCCTCCCTGGCGACGACCCGATCTATAAGGCCCGCTACTGCGCCAAAGGATTCACGCAGCGGTACGGCCATGACTTCCTTGACACCTACTCGCCGACCGCCACTCCCCCTGTCATCCGCGTGTTCTTGGACTTCGTCGGCCAGCGCGGCATGATCCTGCACTCGATGGATGTCACCACGGCATTTCTCCAAGGTGAACTCCATGAGCGCATCTTCATGGAGCGTCCCGAGGGCTGGCACCTCCCTTTTCCTCCTAACACCGTTTGGGAACTTCGCCGCCCGGTCTACGGCCTCAAGCAAGCTCCTTGGGAATGGCATGCCAAGCTCTCGAGCACTCTCCGTGCTCTTGGTTTTCGCCCTTCCCAGTCTTCCTCCTGCCTCTTCCTGCGCACCTCCCCCTCCCCCTTCTACATCCTCGTCTACGTCGACGACATGCTTCTTGCCTTGCCGCTGACAACGAAGCAGACCTACAACAGGTCAAGGATGAGCTGCAGAAGCGCCTCCTCTGCAAGGACCTGGGGGAGGTCCGCAACTACCTCGGGATGGAGATTTCTCGCGATCGTGCGGCCAGGACCATCTCCCTCTCTCAGGCATTCTACCTCGAGAAGGTCCTTGAACGCTTCGAGATGGCCACGGCCAAACCCGTCTCCACACCCCTCCAAGTCAGCCACCAGCTCTCGCCGACATCCACCCACGATTCCTCCACCAGTCCTTACGCTGAGCTGGTCGGGTCCCTGATGTACGCCATGATGTGCACTCACCCCGACCTCGCCTACCCTATCAGTGTCCTGGCGCGCTTTGTCGGCGCTGGCAAACACACTCCCGAGCACTGGCAAGCGGCCAAGCGCGTTCTCCGCTACATCAAAGGCACCAAGGACTATGTCCTCACCTTGGGTGGCCCCACCCCTCCTCAGCTCACTGGCTATAGCGACTCCTCTTGGGCGGATTCTCAGCCCGATCGTCGCAGCTCACAGGGGTATGGTTTCTCCCTCGGGAGCGGCCTCATTTCCTGGCGCTCCACCCGCTCCTCCTCGATCGCTCTCTCCTCCTGCGAAGCAGAGCTCTACGCCGTCACCATGGCGGCCCAGGAGGCGCGGTGGCTCAGCTTCCTCCTCGCTGAGCTGGATGCTCCCCAGCCCTGTCCCACCATCTGGTGCGACAATGCCAGTACTATCCACCTCACAAAGGAAGCCGTTTTCCATAGTCGCTCCAAACACATCGAGCTCCGACACCACTTCGTTCGTGAGCTCGTCCAGGCTGGACACCTCACCGTGCGCAAGATTGACTCTTCAGCCAACCTTGCAGACATCTTCACCAAGGCCCTCCCTCGTCGTCCCCATGCGGCTCTCCTTCGCCTTCTGGGCCTTGCCCCTCCCTCACAGGGGACTACCTGATTCAGGGGTTGCTTCTCTTCACCTTCCCAAGACTTATGGCACTCTGTAGGCTAAGGGGTTGTGTTAGAATATTCTCCCTTCATTCTATTAGCCTACATCGTTTCATTGTCTTAGGTACTTATAAGCACCCCACTAGGGTGTATACACCCAAGTTGGGGGTTGGGTTCCCAACCTTGTTGGGTTCCCAAATTGGTTGGGCTCCCAATTATTGGAACCCCCAATAATCCCAACCAAGATTATTGGACCCACCAATAATCTTGGCTAGGATCATTGGACCCCCAATAAGTTGGCCAACTCAACTTATTGGGGTCACCAATAATCGTGGTCACCTCCCAACCAAAACCCCCCCCTCCCTCCTACTCCTCACCTATGTATACCCACTCTTTTCCTAATACAATCATCACTTGATTTTCTCACACTGTCGTCCCCTGGTCTGTAACTAGACTCCCCTGTCGTCCCCTGGTCTGTAACTAGACTCCCCTGTCGTCCCCTGGTCTGTAACTAGACTCCCCTGTCGTCCCCTGGTCTGTAACTAGACTCCCCTGTCGTCCCCTGGTCTGTAACTAGACTCCCCTGTCGTCCCCTGGTCTGTAACTAGACTCCCCTGTCGTCCCCTGGTCTGTAACTAGACTCCCCTGTCGTCCCCTGGCCTGTAACTAGACTCCCCTGTCGTCCCCTGGTCTGTAACTAGACTCCCCTGTCGTCCCCTGGTCTGTAACTAGACTCCCCTATCGCCCCCCCGTCTGTAACTAGACTCACCTGTGGTCCCCTATGCTCTGCAGCAGAACGGCCAAGCGTAGATATGCCTCTGCTGTCCTGCACTCATGCACATTTGCACACATGCACAAGTACACACGCTCACACATGCGTACATGATCACAAGCACACATGTAGACATACAAGCAGGCAGGGATACATAGAAAGGATAAGCGCAACCCAGTGACACACACATAAAGGCCAGGGCATGCACGTGCTCCCCCGGGAATGGACACGGCATCGCCCCAAAACTACTCAAGCCACAACAGCTTCTGCCGAGCATGGGGACGAGGCAACAATAGGAGTGGGAGAGCCTAAGAATTAAACGCCATGGAGGAAATGATGTAAACCCGCGCGCACTCACTCAATGCTGCAGGAGAAGCTTCTGCTCCAATGCCCGCAGCCAGTCGTCCTCTCCCCCCCCCCCCCCCAGTTCCGTGTGCGGCCTGCCTTTCTAAGCCGCCAATCTCTCTGCATCCGACACCCTGCCTTCGCACACTCACCCCCCACCCAACTCACTCTTCCAGTGCCAGCGCCTTGCGCAGTGCAGCCAGTGCTTGCTCCGGTTCCCCCAGCTCCTTGTGTGCCCGGCCCTTCTCATTCCACAGCAGAGCCACCCCTGGTTGCCGCCTCACTGCCTCTTCCAGTATGTTCACAGTGTCCCTCCACTGGCCCGCCCCTCCATAACTCAGCGCCTGAATGCGGCGGGGGAGAGAGGGAGTGTTAGCTGTTGAATCCACTCAAAGCATGCCAGGTGCTTCCCCCAGTTCCTGACGCGCCCTGGCCTCATTCCACAGCACTGCCACCCTGCAAGACGCCTCACCGCCTTTTCCGATACCTGCACTGTCTCCCTCCACTGGGCTGCCCTGCAGGATCTCAGGGCTTGACTGCGGTGTTGTGTGTGGGGGGTGGTGTGGGAAATGTTATCGCAGCACGGATGTGCAGAGCACAGCACAGATCAAACACACTAGTGCAGGAAAGTGCGGGGGACATATCGCAGCATGGAGGAGCACAGCACAGTACAGATAAGTACATGAGAGCACGGCAGCGCTGGACATACCACAGCACGGGTGAGCATGGGCTCATTGGGTTGGCGCTTGAGTGCGGCTGTGAGATCATCGATGGCCGTCCAGAAGTCACCCGCCTGGAAGGCCAGCACTCCTGGAGGCACAAGGTGGGGAGGGAGAAGAAGGAGGAGTCTTTGAGCTGACTTCCCATCGACAGTTGATTTCACTGGAACAATCTCTGTAAGAAAACGTACTACTGGGAGTTGCCATGTGCGAATGATACATTTTTCTACTCCTAAGCAAGAGCCCGCAGGTTCTCAAAGTGGTGTGGCTCACCTCTTTCTTGCACCGTCTCGTAGTGGTTTGGCTCCAGCTGCAGAGCTTGCGTGTAGTCGCTTATTGCCTCTGCCCGCCGCCCCATCGACGACAGCACCTGAGCTCGACGCCGCCAGAACTCGACCATGTGTGGGAAGTGCTTTGTGCCCTGAGGGGTGGGGAAAGGAGGTGGTGATGACGGATAGAAAGGGGGGTGTGGGGGACTGGGAGAAGCAAAGGAGCACGAGGAGGGGAGACAGCAGCTGAGCCCAACAACGCCAGAACTTGGCCAGATGAGGGTAGTGTAACGTGTTTGCGCTCTGAGGGATAGGGAAAGGGACTTCGCGGCGGATCAAACTGTGCGACCAGAACCCTCCACGGCATGTGGTGCGGGGCGAGGGCAGGAGTTGGATTAGGAAATAAAGGCACGTCCTGCAATCCATTCCCAATGTAGACAACTCCTAGAAACTCCCAAGGAAAAAACAGTCACCTTGGAAAATGCTCACCTTGGTGAGGTCCTTGAGCGCCTTATCTGGCTGGCCCAAGAAAGTGAAGGCTATGCCCCGGCCCAACAGCATGTGCTGTCGTACATCGGGATGGTCCACCGCCTCCAGCTAAGATGGGAGAGAATGGGATGGGGGGATGGAGCAAACAAGGCATGGGAGGGAGAGCGGGGCAAGAAAGGCAACGCCTTGGCTTAACAGCAGCATGTGCTGTGCTGCACAGTTGCGGCACCGTGAGCTGGGGGAATCCACTAACTCTGGCTGAGAGGGGAGCTGGAGGTGATAGATCATGGAGGTGTCCCAATCGAGGATGGAGGTGAAGCGATGGGAAGAAACAAGACGGAGCAAAGCTTCTTGCTGTTAGGATGATTTTTTACATCCGCTTCATGGTTGCTCCTGACGTCTGGTTAATACTTGTCTTGAAAAGCGAAACAAAGCAACTTGCTTGTAGCTCACCCAAAAAACTTCTCACCTTATTAAATTCTTTAGCAGCTTCCGAGTAGCTTCCCTGCCGCAGCTGATGGTTTAAGAACGGTTAAAAAGGATGAAATAAGAAAGGAAAGAATCAGCCCTGGATAATCGGTAAACACTTTTCACATGACTGGGGCCAGAAGAGGAATGGGCATACAGCAGGTTCATGAGAGAATAAAGGGAAGCAAAAAACCTTCCTGAAAGTGAGCAGAAAAAAACTGGAGCTCCTGCAAGCAACGCTTCTCTGACCTCCTTTCGAAGCCAGAATACAAGCCTCACGATGCAGATATCCCTTTCTGCCTTTCCTCTATATGCAATTGCTTTCCTGACCTCCCCCCATCTCCCTGCCCTCTCCACTTCACTCGCATCAGGCCAACACTTACTGCAGAAAACGCTCTGCCGAGTGCCAGCTGGTGGACGGGATCCACTCCCATGCCGTGAGCCCCACCGCCAGGCCCTTGCCTCGCTCTCTTCTGGCTATGCTGACTGTCCGCCTCTGCCTTCCTTTCTTGCTGCCTCATTATTCGTCTCAGCCTCTCCTCTTTCGTCTCCTCTTTACCCTTCTCACTCTGCTTCCTGTCTTCCTCTGGTTTCCTCTCTCGCTGCTCCATGGTGCTCCTCAGTCCTCCAGCGGACTGTTTAGATGCTTCTGCTTTCCTCCCTTCCTGCTGCATCGTCTGCCTCAGCCTCTCCTCCTTTGCCTCCTCGCGGCTTTTCTCCTGAACTAGAGTCCTCTTGACCTTTGCCGCATCCCCGTCTTCCGTGCTCTTCCCACCCCGTCCTCCTCTCCTTCCGCTCAATGCATTCCCAGTGCCTTCTCGTCTCTCAGCTGCTCCCTTTTCCTCGCTGTTTCCTGCGCCTTCCAACCCGCTTCCGTGTTTTCTATCTTCACTCCCCCCTGCTCCTCCCCTGCTTGCCCACCCCCTTCCCCCAACGCCTCCCCCGGCACCTCCCCCAGCGCCTCCCCCAACGGCTCTCGCTTCTCCCCCCACCCCATCCAGGCGCATCAGGGCGCAGAGATCCGCTCCCCCCAGCAAAAGCTTCCCCCCTCGCCCAGGGGAAGCGGGGTCGCAGGCGGGCGGAGGGAGAGCAGAGGGGGGAGGCGGAGAAAGGAGCTTGAACAAACGGGTTCCTACAGGGGAGAAGGAGGGGGTGGGGAAAAGGGATGACGTTAAGGTGGGACAATAAAGGTGATACGAAAGTAGGTTGAAAGGGAAAGGATGCTAAAGAGTGGGAAGGGAGGGAGGGAAATAAGGGCAGTCTTGTGAAACTGAATACACGAGCAAAGTTATGTTTTGCACCTTTTCTGACGAGCGGAGGAAGGCATTTGCGGTCTTGCAAGCGTTGACGACGGTGGGGTGCTGTCATTTGCTGAGCTGGCACTGATGCGATCAGATCCACCTCCCAACTACACAAGCAGGGGTTCCTGAGGATGACGTGTGGATGACGTGTAATGATGAGGAGATGACCCCACGATGGTGGGCCTTAACCGGAGGGTTATAAAACGGCAGAAGTGGAAGAAAAGCACGACAAGGGACGAATGTCAATCAAGCATGGGGAAAAACAGGAGGGGAAGGATGACTTGAATGTCAACAACGACTTGACAAATGTGACTGAGCAGTCGCGAAACGACCGAAGCCAAATCAGCTCGCACCATGAGTGTTCCTTCAAAGAGGGTAGTAATCCTTCCGCGCCAATAATCATCTCATCCGCATCGCAGATGCGCGTCGAGCTCGGCAGCACGAACCCCGCTGACTCTGCGGATTCCCCCTCCCTGCTGTTCGCATTCGCAATGTTGCTACTCGCGGGGGGAGGGAGCGTCGGTGCGGTATAGTAGCGTCCGTTGAAGACATTGCACAGTGTCAGGTTCAGCGACAGGCACACGAACGTCGCACGAATCGCACGAAGCGACGGCGCCATCGCGAACGGCTAAGGGTGGCGAAGTCTGAGTCTGAGGCGCCTAGAGACCATCAGAAAGTGTTGGCGGGTGACGAAATCGTGCTGACGGGCGATGGGATTACTAAGGCGCAACGTTCTTAGGAGTCCGCATTGTGACAGATCGACTTGCTAAGTAACGAAGTGGTGTCAAAGTAACTCTACAACAAGAAGCCGAATTGGTTACTCGAGAATCTTGACTGACGAGGTGTGGAAAGAGCTTTACGAGCTCTTGACTTGATTCGACGATCCGAACACCAAGTCTTGCGACTAAGTCCTCTGACGAAGTTCTAATGACTTGCGACTAGTGCCTGCGACCAAAGTCCTGTGACGAAGTCCTGTCTGTTCAGACAAGCGTTGTGCGACAAGCCTTGTGAAAATGCTCTCATTGTTGCCTGTATGGCAATCAGATTCGGCTGCTGGACTGACGGGAAGCGGGGCACTGCTCACAGGGGCGAAGACCACGAGACCATGGTTGGAACAGTTAGCGGGTCCTGGGAACACCGGCAGAGGCCCAAGCTTCCCTCCCCCCCTCGAATTTCACAAATGTTGGAAGGAGCAGCGGCTCCCAATCAGCCTGTAACATACACATTGTAAGCACGAATCACTACACGCATTCTATTACCGGTACATGGACTCACTAGTCAAAACATGCAAATGGCCAACCACCCATCCTGAATTCCTACATGAATAATCCATCCATAACCTGCATAATTGCTGATAATCTCTTATTAATGGATAGCAAACTGGTTCATCACTGCATTCTTGCATAATCTCTTACCCGCTAACAGATTCAAACCTGCAAAGGCAGTCGCCGTTAGCTGCACTAAACTTTAATGCAAATGAAGCATCACCTGCATTCTAGGCATTGAAGAAGATGATAGCCTGGAAAACTCACATACCAGTAACTTATGTAAACGATCCATAATCTTCGTCCTTGACATTGAACATGCTCCTTTTGACCAGCAGAATTACTCCAAACGCATCCTTGAAATTGAACCTGTTGATCACAACCTGTAAAAAACAACCTGTCTGTTAGTAGTCGATTCCTGGGTGAACCATACATAACCTTCGTCTTTGACATTGAACACACTGATCTCGTCCTGCATCAGCCATTCGGTGTTTTGAGCCGACTCAAAACACAGCCAGTCAATCCATCGCCGCCAGATTCTTGCTTAGAAATCCAAAGCCTGGATCATGGACAGCCACATGATTGTTAGTTCTAATGCTCCTGTCAACATCTATCAGCTGCATTCCCGACCTGGACCTCGCTGATCGTCACCTGCAACAAACGTTCCAGCCCTTAACACTACGAGAGTCTCGCATGAAGGAACCATAAGCTGCATTCTCACGGTTGATGACCGAAGAAGCCAGTCAATCCGCTGCTGCTGCAACACAATCTTGCTTGAAGCGTCTATAAACCGCGTTCTTTGAAAGAGCTCGGTGATCATGCTCCCAGAAAACAGCCAATCCGGTTGACGAATTCTAGAGTAAGTATCACCTATGGCCTGCGTCCTTCACATTGAAGTCGCTGACAATAGCCTGCAAAGACAGTCACTCTGTTAGTAGTATACACTGCATAAACGATACGTCCGCTGCGTATTCGACATTAAACTCACGCAACATGGCCTGAAGAAGCCAATCAATTCGTTACAAGTGTATCACATTCTTGCTTAAAGGGGGAGAAAACTGGAACTCCGATAAGGATGATACATAAATCTGTTCACGTTGAACTCGCTGACATAAACCTGAAAAGGCAGTCCCTCTTGGTAAGATTCTTGCGTCAAACATCCATGTTGGCATACTTGATTGACATTGAACTCACCGATCATAACGCACATAGGTCGCCACTTATATCAGCGCGTATACAATCCATAACCTGCATTCTTGACAATGATCTTGCTGATCATAACCTGCAGGAAACCATTAATTCTAGATGCTCGGGCTAACGAACCATCAGCTGCATTTCAGGCATTGAACTCACGGATTATGGTTTGAAAAAGCCAGTCAATCCGCCACTGCAGTGTCACGAGCTCGCCTAACCGTTGAGGATTTGCGCTCGCGAAAGCACTGGTCATCACGAGCCATGACCCGAGTGTTAAGTAAGAACTGAATGATTGACTAGAAGTGGAAACCTAGAACAAGTACTAGTTGGTTGTACTCACTCGAAGCATACCTCAGTCTAGCCTATAACTTCTACATAGCTAATATGTATAAGTTGACACACCCCCTAGGCTAGACAAGGGGTGAAGCTAAGCAAGAAGCAAACAGCTCAGGGTGGCACTACTTGTCCAACCACTGAGGCAGGGGTCTGGAGACCAGTCAGCAAGAATACAAACAAAACTAAAGCAAGCCAGGATGGCACTACTAGTCCAGCCACTGGAGGTAAGGCCACAAGGCCCGTCTGACAGGCATATATAATAGAGAGTACACAATCAGGATCCTAACAGGTGAGTAGCTACAGGAACAAGACCAAGCTGTACACAGTATCAGAATTGTAAATTGAATGTTTGATAGAAAGAGAGTACACAAGGATATATCTCAGGGTTGTACCCTCTAAGAGACTACCCTATACAGTCTATACAAACATGACAAGTACACATGTTTGACACACCCCCTAGACTGCATAGGGGAATGTCCTAAACAAGCAGCTCAAGGAGGCACTACTAGTCCAACCTCTGAGACAAGGGTCTGAGAGACCAGTCAGAAGGAGTACAGACAAGGCAAGAGCAAGAGCAGGGCGGCACTACTAGTCCAGCCACTGGGAGAGGACACAAGTCCAGTCTGAGTATACATATAAAGGACAATACAAAGTCAAGGTCCTAGCAAGTGAGAGGCTACAGGAACTAGACCAAGCTGTACACAGTGCCGCTGATGATCTTTAGGCGCAAGCGCCTTCGTAAAGATATCAGCTGTGTTGGCACCTGAGGCCAAGTGTACTACGCGAGCCTGACGTCGCTGCTGTAGCTCACGCAGGAGGAAGTACCGCAGCTGAATGTGCTTCGCTCTGCCCTCGAGTCGAGGCTCCTGACACAGGAGGATCATGGCCCTGTTGTCAGCGAACAGGACCGGGGCAGAGCTAGGCCGCTCACCTAAGTCAGTGAGCAAGAAGGTCAGCCAGCGGAGCTCCTGTGCCGCCATGGCACCAGCGTAGATCTCAGCCTCACAGCTGGACTGCGCCACAGACGAGGAGCGGGTAGCTCTCCACGAGACGGCAGCTGAGCCAAGGCTGAAGCAGTAGCCCTGGGTAGACCTGAGTGTCTCGGCGTCGTCTGCCCACGAAGCGTCTGTGTGTCCAGTAAGGACCACTGGCCTGCGTCCTCCTAGCACTAACCCCATGCCCGATGTACTAGCAAGATAACGCAGAACCCTCTTAGCGGCAGACCAGTGCTGCGGTCGGTGTCTGCCTGTGGCCACAAAACGAGCCAGGATGCTGAGAGGGTATGCGAGATCTGGGCGAGTGCAAGTCATCAGGTACATGAGGCAACCCACCAGCTCTGCGTAGGGGCCGCTGGGCTCTACCAACTCCTCAGACACTGGAGCGGAGAGCCTGTGGTCTACAGGCAGAGGGGTGGGCTGTGCAGAGGAGAACTGAAGGCTGAAACTCTGAAGGACCTGGCGCACCAAGTGTGACTGAGTCAGGGTGATGGTGCGCGCAGCTCTATCCCTGGAGACCTGCAGGCCAAGGTAACGGCGCAGTTCTCCAAGGTCAGTGCAGGTGTGTCTCTTCAGCAGCTCTGCCTTTACGGAGGCCAGTGCGTCCCTGTCTGCTGTGGCAAAGACCAGGTCGTCGACGTAAACAAGGATGTAGAACGGGGTCTGGCCAGCACGAACGAAGAGTGAAGGGTCTGCGGAAGACGGAAAGAACTGCAGGTCAGCAAGCGTAGCACGGAGAGTGTCGTGCCACTCACGGGGAGCCTGGCGCAGGCCGTAGACGGGGCGTCGCAGGAGCCACTGGGTCCCAGGAGGGAAGGTGCCAGTGAAGCCCGGAGGGCGACGTAGGTAGACCTGCTCGTGTAGGCTGCCCTGAAGGAAGGCAGTGGAGAAGTCGAGGGAGTGAAGCTCGTAGTCACGCTGAGCAGCTAGGTGTAACAGAACCCGAAGAGTAGTCATCTTTGGGGTCGGAGCGAAGGTCTGGAAGAAGTCCACCCCCTCGCGCTGACTGAAGCCTCTAGCCACATAGCGCGCCTTGAACACAGGCGGCTCTCCAGGAGGGCGCTTCACCTTGAAGAGCCAGCGGCCATCGACTACGTTCACCCCAGGCGGGGGAACTGCGTCGACGAAGGTGCCGGTGGATCTCCAAGATGCCATCTCCTGCTCCATGGCAGATATCCACTGCGAGGCCCAGGGTCCCGAGGTCGCCTCAGCGTAAGTGCGAGGGGTCGGGATGTCGAAAGCGTCTGGGTCACCCTCAGGGACTAGCAGCATGGAACAGAGATGGGGAGCAGCCTCGGACAGGAAAGCAAGCTCGAACTGGCGGTCCTCCAGGACGTCACTGCCAAGGGCAGGAGCACCCCCGACAGACGGAGGACAGGCAGGGTCAGAGACCACAGCTGTGGCGTAGTCAAGGCGGCGGGTAGAGGCGAAGTCAGCGACAGCAGCGACAAGAGCGTCAAGGCACGAGACCGGAACGGACGGGTCAGTAACGAGAGAGGCAAGGACGCGAGGAACAAGGGGACGAGCGGCACGAAGGTAGTCAGACAGCGGGGGGGGGGTGCAACAACAAGGGAGGACGGAGGAGGCGACGGCAGAAGGGGAGGACGAGACGCGTGGGAACGAAGCAACATAGGGTGGGAGCGCAAGACAGGCGAAGCAGGACGAGCACAGGGGGGACGGTGAGACCAGACGTGCGACGGAGGAGTCGGGTCAGGAGACAGAGGAGGGGACACAGGAGGGGAACGAGGGGGGAGACGGGCCGGGGACGAGTCCGGCGGAGGGAAAACAGGGCCGTAGACAGGAAGAGGAGGAGACTGCAGGAGAGGAACAGACGCAGGGTCGGGGGACGGAAGGCCGAGCAGGCGAAGGGCGGACACCGGCGGGGACTGCTGCTGGGGCGGCACAACGGCGACACCTGGACCGCAAGCTGCTCCTCGGCTACCACCGGCACTCTCCACACCAGCACCCCCAGAGGGACCACCCCCAGTGCTACAGGGACAACCACCCCCAGAGTCAGCGAACGGGTGCTGCGACGGCGGCGGCGGTGGCGGCAACGACGGCTGCAGCGGCAGCAGAGGCGGTGGAGGAGGGGACTGGGGAGGGGACGCCAGGGGAGGGGCGGCTGGCGAGGACTGCACAGGAGGGCCGCCAGAGTCAGAAGACTCCTCAACCGGGTCCACCGACGGAAGGGGGGTGACGTGGGACACACCAGAGGGGGCGGGACGGGGAGGAGGAGGAGGAGGGGCAGGGACTACCGGGGAAGGAGGGACCAGGAACAGGGGGGGGGTAACCGGGGGACCACGGTGGGGGAAGCGACGGTAGTAGGAGACGGACTCGTCAAAGGTGACGTCACGAGAGTGAAAGAAGCGGTGAGACGGCGGGTGGTAAAAGTGCCAGTCGGACGCGTCAAGGGGAAAACCAAGGAAGACGCACGGAAGGGTGCGGGCAGTGAGCTTGTCCGTGCCGGAGGCACGGACGTGAGCAAGGCAGCCCCAGACGTGGAACGCAGACGCGTCACCAGGAGACCCAGTCCAAAGACGGGTCGGCGAAACCTGCAGCTGCTGAGGGTGCGGCCACAAGTTAAGCTGGTGAGAAGCGTAGCGCACAGCGAACGGCCACAGAAAATGGGGTGCACCGACATGGACCATGGAGGTGCGGGCCACCTCCATGACCAAACCGATGCGTCGCTCAGCGACCCCATTCTGCTGTGGGGAGTCCGGTAGGGTGAACGTCTGGGTGATGCCCTCCGCACGACAAAAGCGACCAAGGACACCTGAGGCAAACTCGCCACCACGGTCTGAGTGAAGACGCAAGACAGGGAGACCGCGGTGGACACGCGCAGAGACAGGCTTGGGGATGAGAGCGCCAGGCACGTCGGCCTTGCGCTCCAGGGGAAAGACTGTGGTGTAACGAGTGAAGTCGTCGACAAGCACAAGGAAGTAGCGCTCTCGACGCGGCCCAGGGACGGGGGCGGGGCCCCAGACGTCCAGGTGCAGGGTCTGCAGCGGCGCGGCGGTAGGGGGAAACGAGGAGGAGTGAGGGGCACGGCGAAGCCGACCCTCGACGCAAGGCGTGCAAGGTGGGGCTGGGGAGGAGGGAAACGCGGGGAGAGAACCTGGGAGACCAAGGACAAGACCGTGCTGGGACATGTGACGCAGACGCGGGAGCGCAGGGTGACCTAGGCGGTGGTGCCAAAGGAGGGTTGGGTGAGTGAGGGACCGACAGGAGCAGGCAGCAGCAACCTGGGTGAGCGCTCCAGCCGGGGGGGTCACGGTGTCCAGAGTGAACAGGCCGGACACCGGGTCCCGGGGGAACGTGGACAGGGGGGCACCGGTGGCGGCCTCGGTACAGACAGCATACCGCTCGTGACCAGGGAACGTAGTGGTGACGCCAAGGTCCTGGAGGCAGCCGACACCAACTAGGTTCCTGGAGAACGAGGGGATATGCAGACCTGTAAGAGTACCCGAAGGAACCGCCGGATAGGGAAGGGTGGTGGAACTGCGGGCGACGACAGGACCGCCGGAGGGGTCAGCAAGAGAAACGGCAGCAGGGACAGGAAGCGGCGTCAGGGTGGTGGAGTCGCGGAAGAAACACCGAGAAGCGCCAGAGTCCAAGGTGAAGGAAAGCGAAGCAGAGGCGGCTGGCGACTGAACGACGGCGGAAGCACCAAGACTATACAAGCCAGAGGATCCTACGCCTGACGCAGCAGGGGAGGGTACGCTAGGCACACCTTCACTAGGCAACAGTGAGTAATAAGCTGGAAGCACACTAGAGTCATCAGCATACATCACATGCAGAGCAGAAACAATGGCAATATCAAAGATCTGAATCTTACGACTAAGCAAACTGTGCCAGTCCAGGAGGTCTGGCAACGGGCCGAAGCGCTGACGAAAGAGGTCGTCCAGGCGACGAAAACAGCGGGGAGTGGAGTGACCGATCTTACCGCAAACGAAGTCGTGGCGAGGACCGGTCTGGATCTGGTACTGACAACGCCCGCCGCCAGAGCTACCACTCGACACACCACCACGCGCCCGGCCACCGCCAGCGCCGGGCCACCCGGGCGGGAGGACACTCGTATGCCGCGTTTGCGACGGCTGCTGCGGCTGCTGCGAAGGCTGCGACTGCGGCGGCTGCTGCGGCTGCTGCAACTGCAGGGGCTGCGGCTCAGCTGGACTGGGCAGGGTCCCCTCGTCCGCTCCAGCACCAGACGACCCGACCCCACCACTACCCCCGCCCGCACCCCCGCCTCCGCCTCCGCTGCGCCCAACCTTGGGGCGGCGGCCCTTCCCCGAACGAAACTGCGCGGCAGCAGCAGTCTCAGCCACTGCGACAGAGCCGTCGGAGAAGGTACACTGGGCGGGGGCACAACCCTGAAAGATAGGGACAGGCACGACACCGCTCGCCTGGGCGATGGAGCGGTGACGGGTCTCTATCACAGTCAGGGTGTCTACAAAGTCAGTGAGAGTGAGGTCGGCGGGGTGAAGGCTAAGGAAGCGGTCGCGGGCGACAGCAAGGCGGTCAGGGAGGCGGGTGGCAAGCAGGTAGAGGGTAGAGGTAATGGGCGGCTGGTGGGCTCTAAGCTGTGCGTCAGTGCAGGCGGCGCGCCAGGTCTCCTCTATCGAGCGCAGGTGGGCAGCGAGGTCAGAGACAGTGGGGAAAGATGCAAGGTCAGGAAAGAGCATCGGGAGGATCAGGCGACCCACCGAGGCAGCCGGAGGGGTGGAATAGCGCTTGATCACAGCATCTAAGTATGCCTGAGCAGTAGTGAGGGACCTAAAGCGAGGACGCTCGGACGGGGGGAGGGCGTTGCTAATGGCAAGCTGGGCGACAGCATCGCGAGAAAGCCAGACAGAGCGCGCACGGGCAGTGGCAGCAGTAGACTCACGCTCAGTGGGTGTGGGGTCAGCGGGCAGAATAGCAGGGGGGTCTGGGCAGGGGAGCGTACCGTCAAGGTGTGCTGAAAGCGGTTCACCATCCTGCCGCTGGCCAGTGAGTTGGCGGCGGAGGTCGGCAAGCCACGCCTCGAACTCTAGGGGCTGACCTTCAGCGTCGAAGCGAAGCTCCGCCGCCATCAGGAACAGTCCAGTGCGGTGCAGGGTAGTGCAGCTAGGTGGGGCGCGATGCAGTGCGGTACAGTGCGGTGCAGTGCGGTGGAGTGCGGTGCAAGGCAGTGCAGTGTGGTGCGGGGCGGCACGGAGCAGGGCAGTGCAGGGCGGGGTGGGGGGAACCGTACCAGTGAGGAGGACAGGGCCGGGGCTGGCGCGACGGGGCCGGGCGGGCGCGACGGGGCCGGGCTGGTGCGACAGGGCCGGGCCGGTGCGACGGGGCCGGGCGAGCGGGACGGCGGCCGGGCGGGTGCGACGGGGCCGGGCGGCTGCGACGGGGCCGGGCAGGGTGCGACGGGGCCGGGCTGGCACGACGGGGCCGGGCTGGTGCGGCAGGGCCGGGACGGGGCGACGGGGCCGAGCGGGCGCGACGGGGCTGGGCTGGGGCGACGGGGCCGGGCAAGTGCGGCAGGGCCGGGCCGGTGCGACGGGGCCGGGCGAGCTGGACGGCGGCCGGGCGGGTGCGACAGGGCGAGGCGGCTGCGACGGGGCCGGGCGGGCGCGACGGGGCCGGGCGGGTGCGACGGCGGCAGGCGGGTTCGACACGGCCCAGGAGGGGCACGACGGGGCCCAGGAGGGGCACGACGGGGGCCTAGGAGAGGCGCTACAGGGGCCCAGGAGGGGCGCGACGAGGCCTAGGAGGGGCGCTACGTAGCCCAGGAGGGGCGCGACGAGGCCTAGGAGGGGCGCTACGGGGCCTAGGAGGGGCGCGACGGGGCCTGGGAGGGGCGCGACGGGGCCCATGAGGGGCGCTACAGGGCCCAGGGAGGGCGCGACGGGGCCCAGGAGGGGCGCTACAGGGCCCAGGAGGGGCGCGACGGGGCCCAGTAGGGGCGCTACGGAGCCCAGGAGGGGCGCGACGGGGCCTGGGAGGGGCGCGACGGGGCCCAGGAGGGGGCGCTACGGGGCCCAGGAGGGGCGCTACGAGGCCTGGGAGGAGCGCGACGGGGCCCAGGAGGGGCGCTAGGGGGCCTGGGAGGGGCGCGACGGGGCCTGGAGGGGCGCTACGAAGCCCAGGAGGGGCGCTACGAAGCCCAGGAGGGGCGCTACAAAGCCCAGGAGGGGCGCGACGGGGCCCAGGAGGGGCGCGACGGGGCCTGGGAGGAGCGCGACAGGGCCCAAGAGGGGCGCTAGGGGGCCTGGGAGGGGCGCGACGGGGCCTGGGAGGGGCGCTACAAAGCCCAGGAGGGGCGCTACGAAGCCCAGGAGGGGCGCGACAGGGCCCAAGAAGGACGTGACGGGGCCTGGGAGGAGCGCGACAGGGCCCAGGGAGGGGCGCGACGGGGCTAGGGGGGGTCGCGACTGGGCTAGGGGCTAGAGGGGTGAGCGGAAGCGGTAGGTGGGGAGGGATCCTACCTACGCGTGATACCATATCAGAATTGTAAATTGAATGTTTGATAGAAAGAGAGTACACAAGGATATATCTCAGGGTTGTACCCTCTAAGAGACTACCCTATACAGTCTATACAAACATGACAAGTACACATGTTTGACACACAGTGCCGCTGATGATCTTTAGGCGCAAGCGCCTTAGTAAAGATATCAGCTGTGTTGGCACCTGAGGCCAAGTGAACTACGCGGGCCTGGCGGCGCTGCTGTAGCTCGCGCAGGAGGAAGTACCGCAGCTGGATATGCTTCGCTCTGCCCTCAAGCCGAGGCTCCTGACACAGGAGTATCATGGCCCTGTTGTCAGCGTACAGGACCGGGGCAGAGCTAGGCCGCTCACCTAAGTCTGTGAGCAAGAAGGTCAGCCAGCGGAGCTCCTGTGCCGCCATGGCACCAGCGTAGATCTCAGCCTCACAGCTAGACTGAGCCACAGACAATGAGCGAGTGGATCTCCAAGAGATAGCACCCGAACCAAGGCTAAAACAGTAGCCCTACGACGACCTGAGCGTCTCAGAGTCGTCTGCCCAAGAAGCGTCTGTGTGCCCAGTAAGGACCACTGGCCTGCGTCCTCCTAGCACTAACCCCATGCGCGATGTACTAGCAAGATAACGCAAAACCCTCTTAGCGGCAGACCAGTGCTGAGGTCGGTGTCTGCCTGTAGCCACAAAGCGAACCAGGATGCTGAGAGGGTATGCGAGATCCGGGCGAGTGCAAGTCATCAGGTACATGAGGCAACCCACCAGCTTTGCGTAGGGGCCACTGGGCTCTACTGGCTCCTGAGGAACGGGAGCGGAGAGCCCATGGTCTACAGGTAGAGGTGTGGGCTATGCGGAGGAGAACTGAAGACCGAACCTCTGAAGGAACTGACGCAGCAAGTGTGACTGTGTCAGAGTAATGGTGCGTGCTGCTCTGTCCCTAGAGATCTGCAGGCCAAGATAGCGACGCAGCTCTCCAAGGTCAGTGCAGGTGTGTCTCTTCAGAAGCTCGGCCTTCACAGAGGCCAGTGCGTCCCTGTCAGCAGTAGCGAAGACCAAATCGTCTACGTAGACAAGGATGTAGAACGGAGTCTGGCCGGAACGCACAAACAACTAGGGGTCAGCAGAGGACGGAAAGAACTGCAGGTCTGCTAACGTGGCCCGCAACGTGTCGTGCCACTCGCGAGGAGCCTGACGCAGGCCGTAGACCGGGCGCCTGAGAAGCCACTGGGTCCCAGGGGGGAAGGTACCAGTGAAGCCCTGTGGTCGGCGCAGGTAGACCTGCTCGTGTAGGCTGCCCTGAAGAAAGGCAGTAGAGAAGTCGAGGGAGTGAAGCTCATAGTCACGCTGTGCTGCTACGTATAGCAGCGCCCGAAGAGTGGTCATCTTCGGGGTCGGGCCGAAGGTCTGGAAGAAGTCAACCCCCTCTCGCTGACTCAAACCTCTGGCCACGTAAGGCGCCTTGAAGACAGACGGCTCTCCAGGGGGGCGCTTCACCTTGAAGAGCCACCGACCATCGACTACGTTCACCCCAGGCGGGGGAACTGCGTCGACGTAAGTGCCGGTGGACCTCCAAGATGCCATCTCCTGCTCCATGGCAGCTATCCACTGAGAGGCCCAAGGTCCCGAGGGGGCCCAAGAAAAGCGCGATAGGGCTAGGAGGCGCGACGGGGCCCAGGAGGGGCGCGACGGGGCTAGGAGGCGCGACGGGGCCCAGGAGGGGCGCGACGGGGCTAGGAGGCGCGACGGGGCCCAGGAGGGTCGCGACGGGGCCCAGGAGGGGCGCGACGGGGCTAGGAGGCGCAGCGGGGCCCAGGAGGGGCGCGACGGGGCTAGGAGGCGCGACGAGGCCCAGGAGGGGCGCGACGGGGCCAGGAGGCGCGACGGGGCCCAGGAGGGGCGCGACGGGGCGAGGAGGCGCGACGGGGCTAGGGGGCGCGACGGGGCCCCAGGGGGAGGGGGGGGGAGGCGCGGCGGGGCCTAGCTAGGGTACGGACGGAAGCGGTAGGTGGGGGATGCTAACCTACGCGTGATACCATGTTAAAGTAAGAACTGAATGATTGACTAGAAGTGGAAACCTAGAACAAGTACTAGTTGGTTGTACTCACTAGAAGCATACCTCAGTCTAGCCTATAACTTCTACATAGCTAATATGTATAAGTTGACACCGAGTACAACCCCTTAGCACAAAACAACTGTGTATCACACATGCCGTGGAACACCTGGTTCCTAGATAGCTGCTATGGACAGCACATGTGTTCTTCGGCGCGCTTCATCCAGCGAAAGAAGACTTTGAGCCGAGAAGTCGTCATCACTGTCGCCAACAAACGGAACTTGCGAACAAGAAAGGAAGGTGTCGTTTAGCTACAATCAAGCGAGACAAATGTGATACTACAGATCTCACAAGTGCTCGTCGTCGACAACCTTGGCTACAATATCCTAAGCGTCAGCCAACTAATGTTGAAGAGTATTCACCTAGAGTGCGACCGCTTCGATCGAGAGTTCCGACTGTATCACGGAAAGGGCGGCCTCTTCATCAGCAGAGCCATCCAGAAGTACGGAGTCTTCGTCTTGGACTTCGTTCCAACCCGCGGGACCGCCGACAGCGACGGCGTCGTCTCCTTCACGTCCTGGGCGCACCCACCGGACCTCGACCCCAGGTTCGGCCGCGACGGCTTCTGGTACTCCAACACCATCCCTGAAGCAGAGAGCACACGCGCCTTAGCAGTGGTGAGGGAAACAGAGGAACAGGAAGACGAGGAACATGAAGCAGAAATACAGCACGAAGCAGAATGGCAAGTGCCGACAAGGCAACTTCCTGAACAGTCCTGTCAGTCTGAACTCGCTCGGAAGCCTGAGCTCCCTACCCACCTCCCGAAAGCTGCTTTGGTTCGTGGCGCTGACACAACTTCCTTGAGCGTCTTTGAAGTACCGAGGATGCGAAGCGAATGTCCACCGTCACAGAGCCTGTGCATTTCGAGTCAAGGAGTGTATCCGCAAAAAGTTTTGAAATAACTACGCATTTGTATTCACACACTAATCAGCTGTTCCGATGATAGGACAAATAGAGATACCTACCACCTACGGTACATTCAAGTTCGTTATCATATAGTAATAACTTAACAGCAGGATACACCAAAGTCATGTGTAACTCAGAGCAGCCAGTACATGGCGTGTGGTGGGGAGCACCTCACGCACTACAGGGAGATGCCAGGGCGACCGTCGAACGGATGAGAAGAGCCAAGGAGCCACGGCATCGTAGAAGTCTTGGAAGCGAGTGGCAAACAGCCCTTCCCAGTCAACCTGCCACACAAGCAACAATATTCAAAATAAAACTCGATCCATCCTGGCATCTGGACAAGCTCCAAGGAGAGTCCTAGGCTACAATACAGGCCTGTGTGCCTCATGTTTGAACTTAACACATCAGAACAACCCACAATATGAGAACGCGTGCAACATGTGCCATGCCACTCACCACCAGCACGTCCCGTGGAAAATGGAATGCAACTCACCAGGACATCCTTCGGAATGCGCGTTGTGGTTTCCATGTCAGCAGCCATGGAGAGGCCGAGGATGGAGATTAGCCCCACCATGGCAGAGCCGCGCGACAGCGGCATCAGCTGGAACCAGTAGTAGCTGATGCGCAGAATGCCCTCGCGGACCCGCTGCTGGTAGCGGCTGCTGTCCGTGGCCCGCATGGGGAGGTCCAACACTGCTGCTGACAGACTCTGGAGTGGGGAAGGGGTTAGATGGGGGAGCGATATGCCAAAATTACGGTGAAGAGTGAGGTCCTGGAAGTGGCTGCTGTCCGTGGCCCGCATGGGGAGGTCCAACACCGCTGCTGATAGACTCTGGAGTGGGAAAGGGTTTAGAGGGGGGAGCGGGAGGCCAAAGCTAGGGAGGGGAGTGAGGTTCCGGCACGCACACGGTATCGGTCCATCTATCACTAGCACATCCCCCAGTCACAGTCCCACTAGTAGCACCACCGGCACCTTAAACGTTAGTCCTACCAGCACCAGCACCACCAGCACAACCACCACAAGCACTGGCAGCAGCAGCACACCCAGCACGAGAACAGCAGCAGCAGCACTGACCTCCCAGGCCGCTGTGAGCTCGTCGTCCAGATGGCGCCACTGCGTCTCGTCGTTCTTGGTGTACGTCTCAAAGTGAATCGCCAGCGGCCTGTGGGAGGGGCATGGAGGACAGTGGGGCGGAAGGGTGGGAGCGAATGGGAAAAGATTGGAGCATGGGGTTCATTGGTTGGAGTAGGTAAGTACCAGGGTTGGGAGCAGTGGGGCATGAAGGCTGGAACAGTGGGGAAGTGGTGTGGTGTGGGAGAGAGAGTGCGGGCATGAGGTTCAACGCCTTATGGCACAGACGACATGGGGTTCAAAGCCTTATGGCACGGACGACATGAGACGAACAAACAGCAGGGGTGCAGTGAGGTGGGCGCTTACTTCTTATGCAGCTTGAACTCCGTGCCTCGCAGAACAGTCCTGTTTGAACGGGAGGGAGCAACGGAGCACGTGAGCAACACTGAGAGATCGAGTCGGAGGCAGGGGGGAGGGGACGTGAATTGCAACGGCCATTTTCCGTGGCAGCAGAGCAGGTACACAGACATGCAGCATCACACAAGCACACATATCACATCACACGGATGGAGTGCATAACCCAGCAGGGAACACCACACTGCAGAAGGGCAACTGACCCTGGGAAGGCCATGCTGTGGCACGGCAAGGGCAACTGACCCTGGGAATGCCATGCTGTGGCACGGCAAGGGCAACTGACCCTGGGAGCGCCATGCTGTGGCACGGCAGGCGCAGGTAGAAGTCCCGACCGACGGCATTGTACAGCCCCACATGGCCCTCCGCTGCCTCGATCTGCGCCGGGACAGGGCACGGATGCAAGTGGGAGCGAAACAGCGTTGAAACAAGGGCCGCATGTAAGTGGGAGGAATGCAGCATGGTGCAGCCCCGCATGGCCCTCCGCTGCCTCGATCTGCACCAGGACAGGGCAGGGTCGCAACGGGAGGGGAACAGCACTGAGACGCTTACGATGTGAAGTAAGGGGCGGAGGTAAGTGGGAGGAATCCAGCAAAGGGTCCCTCATGGCCCCCTCTAATGCCTTTACCTGCCGCAGAGGTGGACAGAATGAGGAGGAGGGCCCAGTCACGCAAGGCAGGAGCAAGTTATGAGATTGCTCACAGTGAAGTGGGGTGCAGTGGCACAGGGTGGCAAGGAAGAGACAGAGTCAAACGAGTTGATGGGTAACTCGTTGGTAACGAGTTCCCTGTTCCCTGGATATGGATGGTGGGTAACCTGACATGCATGTTACCTGACATGCATGTTACCTGACATGCATGTTACCTGACAGCCGCATTGGTCTCACCTTAGCGCCATAGGTGTCGCGTGGAACAGGGAAGGCGTTGCCATCCATATCCAGCGCCTCTTGCCCCTCCAGCAGCCCCTGCCGCGTCACCTCCACCGCCCTGATGCCACCACGATGGGGGCGACGGAAATGGGGGAAACGGAGATGTGGGAGAGAGAGAAAAGGGATGAATGATTGGGCCTAGCCGCCCAGCAGCCTCTGCTGCAGTGAGAGGAGGGACGGGGATAAAGATTGAGCGACGGATGAGGTGAGAGGAGGAGGGGAAGGTGTGGGGGAAGGGAACAAGGAGAGGAGAAAGGTGTAACAGGGCGTAAGCAGTCCCTTCTGCTATACAAGCAGACATTGGAGAGTCAATAACGGGGTGGAATCGCTTTGAAGCTCATGAAACGTCACACCCACAACAGGGAGGAAGGAATACCGGAGCATTGGTCAGCATCAACAGAAGCCGGACCTGGCACAGATGGCGTTGCAACTTGCACCTGGCACAGCTGGAGTTGCACCTGCGCCGAACTGCGTCCACGTGTGGACCTGCTTCCATGTGTGGACCTGCTTCCATGTGTGGAACTGCTTCCATGTGTGGACCTGCTTCCATGTGTGGACCTGCTTCCATGTGTGGACCTGCTCCCATGTGTGGACCTGCTTCCATGTGTGGACCTGCTTCCATGTGTGGACCTGCTAACATTGTGTGGACCGGGTGACATTTGAGTCAACTCAACTCAACAATCAGCAGCAGCATTGCACCTGTCATTGGGAACATTGCGCACCATCAAAAGAAGCGCCGCACCTGCCATAGATAGCCTTGTACTTGGCGCTGAACTGCTTCCACGTGTGGATCGGAGTGTTCGACTGGAAGTTGCCCTGGAAGCGCTGGTTCCTGCCAAGCAGGGCGATAGAAGGTGCTAGGGTGAGAAAAAAGTGTCACATAAAGGCCACAAAAGCCACAAAGGGATGCCTTCACAACAGCGGCTAGGCTTATGAGAAAGGGAGAACGAAAAAGGAAGGAAGCGGGAAAGGGGAAAGGAAGTCGGAAGGAAGGACGAAAGGGAAAAAGGGGGAGTAGGGGCGCACAGGAGGCAGCGGAGCAAGCAGGGACTGGACATGGCCTTCCAGAGCAGGGGCTCCGTGGGGTGAGTAGGTTTCTCAGAATTCTCAATAACCAACTCCAAAGGGGAGAAGGGGCACACAGCAGGCAGCGGAGCGAGCAGGAATTAACTGACTCGAACATGGCCTTCCAGAGGGGGGGCTCCGTGGGGTCGGACAGCTGGCGCCACGGGACCATGACTTGGAATAGCTGCCGCCAGCTGCCCACCAGCTGCAGGGTCGCATTCCCACTGCCTGTCATGCGCCTCAAGGGCATCCGAGGGGGCGAGGTCAGCCCATCCGACCCCTCCTCGTCGTCGCTCTCGTCCGCTCCTCTCTGCCTCTCCTCCTCCCCCTCCCCGTCCTCGTCATCGTCCACTATGCTCGGCAGGCGCTGCTCGTCAGCGATGGCCTCCCACGTGCCCCGCACCCGCTGCATCACGTCCAGGGCGGCCAGCCCTGCCATGCGCAGCTGAGGGGCGAGAAGGGGACGAAAAGAGAATAACATCCCTCAGCACTGATGCTTCAATTTCCCTGCACCCGCTGCATCACGTCCAGCGCTTCCACCCTGCCATGCGCAGCTGACGGTGGGGGTTGTTTGGGGCAGATGGCAAGTATGAGTTTTTGTAGCCTCGGGGAAAAGAAGAGCATGGGCTGCACGGGAACTGATGGCAATGATGAGGCGTGACAAATGAAGAGGAAGTGAGGGCGGGATAGTGAACCATGATGATGCTGTCTGCGTGACGGTTGGTCGTGTATCATGATGATGCCATGTCTCACCTGCTGCTTGTTTGGCATCACACCATCCGTCTCGTAGTGAGCCCGCCAGCCAATCTCATCAGCCGCAGCGATCACAGCCAAGGCACCTTCTGACAGCTGCGGCAGCAACTGCCATGTAGCACCCTCCAATTGGTGATCAGGCACAGACAGGTTGTGATATTTGGGCAGGGAGGGAGGCACCCTCCTGTTCAGCCATGCCACCTGCCAGGTCAATGCCAGTCAACGACAGTCAACGTCGGTTAACGTCAGTCAAACCCAGTCAAATCAAGTCGAGACTGACCAGTGTCACTTCTGGCACAGACGAAGTTGAATAGCAACAAGCCAGAGCCAGGCAATGCAAGTCAATGCAGGCAAGCCATGGAGGCAGGGCAGCATTGGCCTTGAAGTCCATGCCCATATCATGTCATTGTCCATCTGGAAGGCGGAGAAGGGCAGGTCGAGCTCCTACGATGCCAGTCAACGCCAGTCAACGCGAGTCAGCGCGGGTCAACGCCAGTGAATGCACTGACCTTGAAGTCCACATCCATGTCTTCGTCCATTTGGAAGGCGGAGAAAGGCAGGTCCAGCCTGGCCACCGTGTACAGCAGCACCTCCCTCTGATGGGCCCGAGTTGATTGAACCGGGCAGCACATGGGGGGAGCACATGGGAGCAGGTGGGACGAGCAGGGAGGAGAAAGCGTTGAGAAGGGCAGGTCGAGCCTGACCACCATGTACAACAGCACCTCCCTCTGACGGCACATGGGGCACGATTGAAAATGGGGAGGGTGGTTGAGGAGAGAAACAGCTGAGAACGGCAGGCCGCAGCTGAAGTCAGGACGCTTGCTAAGGAGAAAAGAAGGCGAGACGTTAAAGTTGTGAATGTTGGCCCCAACTCAGCGGCACAACTGCAAAGGGGCACCTGGTAGAAGGCGAGGGCTTGGTTGAACGTCATCTGCCGGCCTGCGCCCATTGCCATGAGATGGTCGTAGCCTGCCAGCTGCGAGGGGCGCGGGAGGACACGGGCAAAGAAGCAGTGTTGCAGATATCGTGGCGTGGATTTCAGATATTAACAGAAGGTGTAGCACCGTCCGCTGTAGTATAGACTGGCAGCTAAAGGTACTACACCAGTGCCACGACTTACAGCGGTGGCGTGGTCGCCCAGCGCGTGGTGCATGGAGGCGCGCACGTACAGCAGCTCGCTGTCCTCCGGGCGGAACGCCAGGCCCTTGTCGCACCACTCAATGGCGCCCCTGCACGGTTGGGGTGGAGGGGGGTGGAGGGGGATGGAGGGGGATGGAGGGGGGTGGACGGGGGTGTAGGGGGGTGGACGGGGGAGGGGTTGACAGGGGACAAGAGTCTCGCATGTGCCACTCAGCAGCTCGCATGGACTGGCACAGAAAACTTTTGAGTCGACTCAAAAGTCACTCAGCAGCTCGCATGGACTGGCACACAGAAAACACAAGCAGCCGTTCTCATAGCCCGCTGCTTTCTCCTTATTCTTGCTATCACATGACCTAGAGCTGGAATGACTAGCCTTGCTCACCAGTGATCCCCTTGGTATCGCCTCGTGGCGGCCAGGTTGTGGTAGATCTCAATGTTCCTGCCAGTGCAACCACACACAATCGCACATCATCGCACACAACCGCCAAACATCAGCACGCCACACACAGGGAAAAATCTGAGACAAGAAGATACAGCCTAATTGCTGTACTGAGCCTGCCCTGCTCCAGCTGAGCTTGATCATTTCCGAAGACGCCCCCGTCTTCGGCGACTTCCAAAGACGCCCCCGTCTTCGGCGACATCTGAAGACGCCCCCGTTTTCGGCGTCTTCCGAAGACGCCCCCGACTTAGCCGTCTTCCGAAGACGGCCCCGACTTCGCCGTCTTCCGAAGACGCCACCGACTTAGTCGTTTTCTGAAGACGCCCCCGACTTCGCCGTCTTCCGAAGACAGCCCCCACTTTGGTGACTTCCGAAGAATGGGATTCTGACGGACTCTGACGGCCAGAATGGGATTCTGACGGACTCTGACTGCAAGAATGGGGGCTCTGACGGACTCTGATAGCCAGAATGGGATTCTGACAGACTCTGACCGCTCGAATGGGATTCTGACGGACTCTGACCGCCAGAATGGGATTCTGATTGATTCTTTCCGCCAGAATCAATTCTGATGGACTCTAACAGCCAGAATGGGATTCCGACGGCTTCTGACCACCAGAATGGGATTCTGACGGACTCTGGCCGCCAGAATGGGATGCTGACGGACTCTGACTGCCAGAATGGGATTCTGACGGACTCTGGCCGCCAAAATGGGATGCTGACGGACTCTGACCGCCAGAATGGGATTCTGACGGACTTTGACCACCAGAATGGGATTCTGACGGACTCTGATCGCCATAATGGGATTCTGACGGACTCTGACCGCCAGAATGGGATGCTGGCGGACTCAAGCCGCCAGAATGGGATGCTGACGGACTCTGGCCGCCAGAATGGGATGCTGACGGACTCTGGCCGCCGGAATGGGATGCTGACGGACTCTGGCAGCCAGAATAGGATTCTGACGGACTCTGACCGCCAGAATGGGATGCTGGCGGACTCTGGCCGCCAGAATGGGATGCTGACGGACTCTGGCCGCCAGAATGGGATGCTGACGGACTCTGGCCGCCGGAATGGGATGCTGACGGACTCTGGCAGCCAGAATAGGATTCTGACGGACTCTGACCGCCAGAATGGGATGCTGGCGGACTCTGGCCGCCAGAATGGGATGCTGACGGACTCTGGCCGCCAGAATGGGATGCTGACGGACTCTGGCCACCAGAATGGGATACTGACGGACTCTGGCCGCCAGAATGGGATGCTGGCGGACTCTGGCCGCCAGAATGGGATGCTGACAGACTCTGGCCGCCAGAATGGGATGCTGACGGACTCTGGCCGCCGGAATGGGATGCTGACGGACTCTGGCAGCCAGAATAGGATTCTGACGGACTCTGACCGCCAGAATGGGATGCTGGCGGACTCTGGCCGCCAGAATGGGATGCTGACGGACTCTGGCCGCCAGAATGGGATGCTGACGGACTCTGGCCGCCAGAATGGGATGCTGACGGACTCCAGCCGCCAGAATGGGATTCTGACGGACTCCAGCCGCCAGAATGGGATACTGACGGATTTTGACCGCCAGAATGCGATGCTGACGGACTCTGCCGCCAGAATGGGATTTTGACAGACTCTGGCCGCCAAAATGGGATGCTGACGGACTCTGGCCGCCAGAATGGGATGCTGACGGACTCTGACCACCAGAATGGGATTCTGACGGACTCCAGCCGCCAGAATGGGATACTGACGGATTCTGACCGCCAGAATGCGATGCTGACGGACTCTGCCGCCAGAATGGGATTCTGACAGACTCTGGCTGCCAGAATGGGATGCTGACGGACTCTGACCGCCAGAATGGGATTTTGACGGACTCTGACCGCCAGAGTGGGATTCTGACGGACTCTGACCGCCACAATGGGATTCTGACGGACTCTGGCCGCCAGAATGGAATACTTATCGACTCTGACCGCCAGAATGGGATTCTGAGGGACTCTGATCGCCAGAATGGGATTCTGACGAATTCTCACCGGAATGGGATTCTGGCGGACTCTGACCGCCAGAATGGAATTCTGACGGACTCTGGTAGCCAGAATGGGATTGTGACGGATTCTGACCGCCAGAATGGGATTCTGACTGACTCTGGCCGCCTCAATGGGATTCTGACGGACTTCAACCGCCAAAATGGGATTCTGACGGACTCTGGCCGCCAGAATCAATTCCAATGGACACTGACCGCCAGAATGGGATGCTGACGGACTTCGACCGCCAAAATGAGATTCTGACGGACTCTGCCGCCAGAATGGGATTCTGACGGACTCTGACCGCCTGAATAGGATTCTGACAGACTTTGACCGCCAGAATGCGATTCTGACAGACTCTGACTGTCAGAAAGGGATTCTGACGGACTCTGATCGCCAGAATGGGATTCTGACGGACTCTGACCGCCAGAATGGGATGCTGGCGGACTCAAGCCGCCAGAATGGGATACTGACGGACTCTGGCCGCCATGATGGGATGCTGGCGGACTCTGACCGCCAGAATGGGATGCTGACGGACTCTGGCCGCTAGAATGGGATGCTGACGGACTCTGGCTGCCAGAATGGGATGCTGACGGACTCTGACAGCCAGAATGGGATGCTGGCGGACTCTGGCCGCCAGAATGGGATTCTGAGGGACTCTGATCGCCAGAATGGGATTCTGACGGATTCTCACCGGAATGGGATTCTGGCGGACTCTGACCGCCAGAATGGGATTCTGACGGATTCTGGTAGCCAGAATGGGATTGTGACGGATTCTGACCGCCAGAATGGGATTCTGACTGACTCTGACCGCCTGAATGGGATTCTGACGGACTTCGACCGCCAAAATGGGATTCTGACGGACTCTGGCCACCAGAATGGGATACTGACGGACTCTGCCGTCAGAATGGGATTCTGACGGACTCTGGCCGTCAGAATGGGATGCTGACGGACGTCGACCGCCAAAATGGGATTCTGACGGACTCTGACCGCCAGAATGGAATTTTGACGGACTCTGACCGCCAGAATGGGATTCTGACGGACTCTGCCCGCCAGAATGGGATACTGACGGATTCTGACCGCCAGAATGGGATTCTGACAGACTTTGACCGCCAGAATGCGATTCTGACAGACTCTGACTGTCAGAAAGGGATTCTGACGGACTCTGACCGCCAGAATGGGATGCTGACGGACTCCGACCGTGAGAATGGGATGCTGACGGATTCCGACCGCCAGAATGGGATGCTGACAGACTCTGACCGCCAGAATGCGATACTGACAGACTCTGACCGCCAGAATGGGATTCTGACGGACTCTGACCGCCAGAATGGGATTGTGAAAGACTCTGACTGTCAGAATGGGATTGTGACGGATTCTGACTGCTAGAATGGGATTCTGACGCAGTCTGACCGCCAGAATGGGTTTCTGACGGAGTCTGACCGCCAGAACGCATACCAGTAAGTCGCAGGCTGGAACAGCTGCATCATCTGAGGTGAGTGTGTCCTTGGGCGTGCACAGGCAGCAGGCTAGACCAGCTCATGTACCGGTCATACATGCATAGGTGAGAGCAGCAAGTGTCATGCACAGGTGCGCGCAGCGGCTACGGCATGTGCGGGTCAGTTGTAGCGTGTTTTGGGGCATGAGAATGTGCACGCACTTGTGCACGCCAGCATGCTAGCATGCCGGCACGCCGGCATTTTTCAGTCGACTCAAAAGTTAGCACGCCAGGCCCGTCTTCCCCAAGCCCTCACACTCTACCACGAAAACTCACCAACCTTGCTCGCCACCAACCTTGCTCGCCACCAACCTTGCACGCCACCTACTCTTCGACAGTGAGGCCCATGAGCAGCGAGTCAACCGCCTTCTGCCCCTCGCCCAAGATCCGATGTGTAATCCCCTTCTGCAGCCACAGGTTCCCGTCATCGGGGTGCGCCTGCACGCCCTCCTCCCAGTACGGCTGCGACTCGCGGTAGTGGTTGAGGCGCAGGAGGGAGGCGGCCACTTGCGTGAGCAGCTCGGGGTTGGACGGGTCTTGGGTCAAGGCAGGGATGAGGTCGCCCAGGGCTGCTGCATAGTGCTCGATCTCAAACGCACTCATGCCTGGAAGAGGAGGGGGGAGGGGGGAGGGAGAGGAAGAGGGAGAGGGGAGGATTGGTTGAGGCACAGGAGAAAGGCAGCTTGCTCGCACGCCCTCCTCCCAGTGCTGCTACGACTTGCAGTAGCAGTCAGGGCCTAGGAGAGCGGCAGCCATTTGCGTGAAGAGCAGGGACGAGATCGCCCAGGGCTGCTGCGTACTGCTGGATCAAATGCGCTCATGCCTGGGATATGGCAGGGAAGGGGATGGGAAGGGGGCAGGGAAGAAGGGGAGTAAAGGGGTACAATTATGGGTCAGCCGTAAAAGGGAGAGGCTGATTCATGCACAGAGCTGAGCATTGGAAGGGAATTCGTAAAGAAAGGGCTGACGAGTAGTGCGCAATTCCAAAGAAAACTAAGGCTTCCCCTTCCCCTCCCCTTGCGCCTCTTGACAGTTCCCCTCCCCCCCCACCTCGGAATCGCCTGGCCTTGTCGTTGTGAGGGTCGAGCTCCACTGCTTTGGTAAAGGCGTTGTGGGCCTGGTGGACGGGAGGGACGGGGGGAAGGGGGACAAGACAAGAATGGTTCTTTGCTCTTGTTGTGAAAGTCCAGCTCCACTGCTCAAATGCAGGTGCTGTGGACTTCAAAGGGAGGGCGCAAGTGTGGGTGGACGACGCAGGGAGCAAGAGGGGGCGAAAACAACTTCAAATGGGGGTGGGCGGGGAAAAGCCGCAGGGGGGCTTAGGGAAAAGCCACAGGGGGGTGTGGGGAAAAGCCTGCAGGGGGACGCGGGGAAAAGCCCGTAACTTACCAAAAACAAATGTTAGAGGTGGAGCAATCACACAACGCAGAGGTTAAGGTGGAGCAATGGAATCACACAAGCAGCGGTTGATGCAAGCGGTGGATGGCAATCTCACATTTTCATAGTCGTTGAGAATGGTGTACTCCTGCCCCAGCTCCATCCAGTACTCGGGCTTGCTGGGCTGCTTCGCCACTGCCTGTGCACAATTAAGAGGAGACGGGTGAGCATTGACACACACACACAGAGAGGATGGGTTTTGCACAATGCTGGACAAATGGTGTTGCACTGCACTGCACTGCACCAGCTCCATCCATCCAGTACTCGGGCTTGCAAGGCAGCTTTTCCACTGCCTGTGCGCACAAAGGGTGGGGAGATGGGTGAGCGTGCATACACACGCGCGCGCACACACACACACAGACGAGCACGCACGCGGCGCGCGCACACACACATACACACGAGCACGCACGCGGCGCGCGTACACACACAGAGCCAAGAGGCGGATTTGCACCGTGTTGCACAGAATTCCTTTGGTAGGTAAGGCTGCCCAGGACAACCGACCCTTTGTTCAATGCAACTCAACTGCTCTCAATGCCCGCCAGCTCTCAATGTCCCAAGTCACCTGTTTGAAGTCGGCAGCCGCTTGCAGGTGCTGCTGCAGCATGGAGTGGGCGACGCCCCGGCCATGCAGCATGGTGCCGTAGATGCTGGACAGAACGGCGTCCAGCTGCGAGGACGGGAGAGCAGGGGGAGACACAGAGAGGGCGAGGAGGGGGCGGACACAGAGAGGAAGAGAGGGATGGGAGCGAGCTCATAGTCAGGCCGGTCGCCAGCACCCCTGCCATGCAGCATGCCGGCATAGAGGTGGGAGAGAACAGCGTTCAGCTGGGGGGTAAGTGGATGGTGATGAGGCGAGGGCGAGAGAGGGCCGTGAGGGGCAAGGGAGGAAGGGCATGTCGAACGGACCATGGGCGCAAGCACAACGAGATGGAAGGGAACTCATGCCTGGAGCCATCAGCCACCTACCTGGGGCCATCAGACACCTACCTGGGGCCATCAGCCACCTACTTGGGGCCATCAGCCACCTACCTGGGGGCATCAGACACCTACCTGGAGCCATTAGACACCTACCTGGAGGCATCAGACACCTACCTGGGGCCATCAGACACCTACCTGGGGCCATCAGCCACCTACTTGGGGCCATCAGCCACCTACCTGGGGGCATCAGACACCTACCTGGAGCCATTAGACACCTACCTGGAGGCATCAGACACCTACCTGGGGCCATCAGACACCTACCTGGGGCCATCAGCCACCTACTTGGGGCCATCAGCCACCTACCTGGGGGCATCAGACACCTACCTGGAGCCATTAGACACCTACCTGGAGGCATCAGACACCTACCTGGAGGCATCAGACACCTACCTGGAGGCATCAGACACCTACCTGGAGGCATCAGACACCTACCTGGAGGCATCAGACACCTACCTGGAGGCATCAGACACCTACCTGGAGCCATCAGCCACCTACCTGGAGCCATCAGCCAGCTGAGGGAGGGGAATGGAGAGAAGCGCTGACCTGATTGTACGCGGTAATCGCTTCCTCGAAGTTCTTCGCCTTGAGCTGTTCGGTGCGTCGGGCGAACGCGATGGCGACGCGTGCGTTGATGCATGAGATGGCGACAGGTACATGGCCACGCGGGAATGGAGCACAGGGCAACGCAGGAATCAGAAACAGTTTTGAGGCGCCTCAAAACTAGACTTCTCTCACAGGGAAACGCAGGAATCAGAAACACCGACACATGAAGTACGATATGACGGCACGAGGAGGCAGGGCATGCGGAAAGCCACTAGAAAAGCGGGAGCGATAGCTATATCACCTGGGCTATGTCCACACGGATATCACCTTGGCGTGTCCGTCCTTCAGCAGCGCGTACGGATCCACCCGGCTCTTCGCGTCTTGAGCAGATTCCTCGTCGATCTTCACACGGTCCTTTCCTGCCATCGCTGCTGCCTCCGCATCGCCTCCCGACTCGCATTCCCCGGCGACGGCGCACGTACCCGGTAATGCGTCGCCTCGACATTGCGATAAGGTGAGCAGAAGGAAGAGCAACAGAAACGGCAGGAGATGCCTCTGTAATAGCCTAGACCGTTTCATAGAACCTGGTGAGTCCATGCTGTCACAAGGCTTTGAGTCACAACGCCTATTGTCACATTCCCTAAAAGAATAAGACCGTCTAAGATTTCCCACGATGCAAACGGTAATAACGATGATAGCGTAACTCCCGATGGCTCTCGGACCCTCTAAAGAAAGAAAACCGGGCGTGCCGGTTACCGAACGGTCCGTGGGGTGGTTCTAAGCAGTAGAGAGAACTCTAACGACAGCAGGGGCTCAGACCTACACTGATGGCTGTCGCTTTCGGAGCCCCTAACACACTTATGGCCAGCCAGGTGGCCCAACAACCTCTCTTGGGACAGCGACCATGGGCCATGGGGTGATGTAGCTAGAACCACCCCAGGCAGGCTTTGGGGCGTGTTCCAGGTGCGAAAAATCTCGTTATTGGTTTTCGGTGCAGTTAGGTTATGCAGAGTTGAATCGTGGCCTGTGAGTTATAGTAGTAGTCTTCTCTGCGAAACTTTATCAAAATCGGAACTCAGGGCACGGCCTCAGGTTTGAAAACAACGACTCGTTGCAATGCAAATTTGTACTAGCAAATATGAAAATACAATGCACCCTCTAAAAACAAGAAAGCGGCATACCTAGTACCATGACTGACGAATAATACAATAGTATATGTGCGTGATGGCTGTCATGCATGGATGGCAGAGAAGGGCGAATCCCTGGCTCCCATGTTCCCTACCCTCTTGGATCGCCTGCAGCTGTTCGGCCATTCAAAGCCACCTGTCTCAGCCGATGCACACCTGCTCTCCGTGCTCTCAGCCAATCCTGGTCAGTGGCTTCTTCTCCGTTCTCTGTTTCTGGTTCGAGCCTGGCTTCCCATTTCTCCACTGCCCCCTCTGTCGTTTCAGCCTTCACATACATAAGGCCGAATGCTCCTAATGCTGTATAACTCCAGCCCGCCATTCAGCCTGTAACAGTACTGCTGCTGCTCGCACTTACTCTCCTATCTATCTCCTTCCCTCCCTGTTCTCAACCAGTCTCCACGATGCACAAGCTGGCCTCTGCGCAGCAGTGGGGCGACATGCTGCTGCTGCGGCCGCATTCCCCCACCTACGTGCCAGCTTCCCCCCCCCCCCCATCCCCACCGCCTACCAGACTCCATAGTGCACAAGTTGGCCTTGGCCCGGCAGTGGGATGACATACTGCTGCTGCTGCCGCACGCGCTGGCGTCTTACTTCCACTCGCAGGGGTGGGAGCGCGTCGCCCTCTGGAGCACCACCCTCGCTGCTGCCGGCCAGGCGAGCCGCACGGATGTGCCCAGTGGCTTCAGCCCACCTCCACGGCCACAGCTGGGAGCGGATCGTCCGCTGGAGTATTCCGTTCGATGCTGCCGAGCAGGCAGGCCATCCCGATGTGCTCGAGGGGATGGTGGCGGCAGCTGAAGCCACTGGGCTGGCAGACGGTGAGTGATGACAGGCAGCTCGCCCGGTGGTGGCAGTTCATGAGATCGAATTACTGGAAGGGCTTCATGTGTATTTCAAACAGACACTGCAGTAACTCTTTGACTGTCCTCTATGCCCCTATAGTTCCCTCCCCCCCTCCGCGTTCCACCTATTCAGCCCCGTTCTCCCTGCCTGGCGGCACAACTGACTCGCCGACAGTTCATAGGCCTGAATTTCTGGAAGGATTTTCGGCCAGTGATAGAGCGGCAGGGCCGGGAGTGGGCGTCGCAGGGCGAGTTTGAGCGCTCGTGAGGGGTGGTGAGGGATGCGGTCCAGAGCACAGGGCTGCAACCTCACGAGGGGATTTCTTCCATCTTCATCTCAGTGTTGTGCGTCAACAGCCAGGTGAGCGTGGGGGAATGCGTTGTGTGAGAGAGTTGCAGGGCAAGCAAGCAGTGGCCTTCAAGTAGTGGCCTTCAGAGGGAGAGGGTATGATCGCACCTGACCTAAGGGTTGGTGCGAGAGGCAGTAAGGGTATATTGTCTCGCTTCATCGCCCTGCTATGTGTGACCGACCAAGTGGGTTCTGTCAGAAACTGAAAACTTGATTGATTAAGGAGCAAGAGCATACATCCTTAAGTACCAAGCATTGGAGAGGATGGGAAGGGATAAGGGAGAATCGGAGGGAATCCCCAAGGGAATCCTCCCAAATCATGGGGATTTGGGATGGAATGGGTTGGGATAGGTTGGGGATGAAAGCATAGCTACACCCAACCTAACAAATATGCCTAACCCTACAACCAACAAATTACCAACACAAAAGTTGTGCCAACCGAATTGCAGCATATCTCTAGCAGGTTCTGCTGTTCGTTCCTCCTCCCTGTGTTTGCTCCCCTCTGCAGATCACAGATGTTTTAGGCGTCCTTTGCAGATCACTGATTTTTTAGGCGCCTAAAAAATCCTCTACAGATCACATAGCTCTTTTCCATTCTCCTCATCACCCTCCTGCCCCTCTTCCTGTCTCCCCGCCTCCCGCACCCCCTTTTCCCCCCTGAGCAGCTCCACGGGGCCATGGACATGCTAGGGGAGCATATTAAAATGTAAAAGAGAGCTGCTAAAAGACTACATGCATGCAGCAGCTATAATTGATCTGCTGCATGCATGGCGGCTTAGATGAGTATTCTGGTTTATATTACCCTCACCCTGCGCGCTTTCAATCCGCTGCTCCCACTTCTCCATCCCTTCCCCCCTCCTCCCGAGCAGCTCGACCGGGCCATGGACAGGCTAGAAGAGATGCAGCAGCTGGGCTTCGCCCTCACGCCACGCATCTTCGACCCACTGTTGCGCCAGCTCGCGCGCTCCAAGCTTTTCAAGGAGGCGCTTGCGCTGGCCGACGCGATGGGCAAGATGGGCAGCGGGCTGACCGCTGCTTCTTTTAGCAGCCTCATAGAGAGGTGTCTGGAGGTGGATAATGCGAATCTTTGGTTGGGGGGGGTGCGAGTAGGTTGGCGCTCCAAGTTCTTCAAGGAGGTGCTCGCCCTGGCAGACGAGATGCGCTAGATGGGGAGCGAGCTGACTGTGGCATCATTCAGCAACCTCATAGAGGCGTGCTTGGAGGTGGACAATGTGCGTTCCTCGATGGGTGTGAGTCTGAGTGTGCAACAGCTGCACCCATTAACTTCCTTTGCACTTCCTGTGAACCTCCTCCTCGCACTCTCTCCCAACCTCCCTCTCCTCTCCCAACCTCCCTCTTCCTCTCTCACCTCCTCTCCCTCTCTCCCAACCTCCTAACTGCACCCTCTCTCTCAGTTGTTCCTCCCCTTCCCCCCCCCCCCTTTTCTGCATATGCACATGGCGCTAGAGGTGGTAGTTGAGATGATGCCCAAGAGCGTGCAGAGCAACAGCTACCTCCCTCTCAACCTCCTTCCCCCCTCCTGCTCTCTCGCCCGTACCACCCCCCTCCCGCTCTCTCGCCCATGCCTCCCCCCTCCCGCTCTCTCACCCATGCCTTCCCCCTCCCGCTCTCTCACTTGTGCCTTCCCCCTCCCGCTCTCTCACCCGTGCCTTCCCCCTCCCGCTCTCTCACCTGTGCCTTCCCCCTCCCGCTCTCTCACCCGGGCCTTCCCCCTCCCGCTCTCTCACCCGTGCCTTCCCCCTCCCGCTCTCTCACCCGTGCCTTCCCCCTCCTGCTCTCTCACCCGGGCATTCCCCATCCTGTGCCCCAATCCCCCCTTTGCAGATGCCGATGGTGCTATAAGTCGTTGCTGAGATGCGGGCCAAGGGCGTGCAATGCAACAGCTACATCTACACTCCCATCATCCACGCCTTCTGCAAACAAGCAGGTGTTGGGTCCGCTGTTCGCGCACTTCCAGCTCAGTAGTGGCTACATCCCTGTACACCCATCATGCACATATCTTGCAAGCAGGCTGGTTCTGTGAGGACACTCCCCACTCCTTCTCACCCCTCCTCTCTACATCCACCCACTCCTCCCCTCCCTTTCCCCCAGCCAGGGTAAGCTATCAGCAGCCATCCACTTGCTAAGAGAAATGACGGTGCCAGGGATGGCATCCAGCCCAACGTGGTGGTGTTCATCCAGCACGTGCAGGGGTGCGCCGTGGCACGCAACAAAGGGCTGAGCATGAGGATGCACGAGATAATGGGGCAGCATGGGGTGCCGCCCAACAGCTACCTGCATGCCGCTATGGTGGAACTGCACCAGAAGACAGGGGACATCAATGGCGCCATGCAGGCACAGTGGGATACAGACAGCCTCCTCTGTGTGAGCTCTGCAAGGATGACAGCGAGAATCTAGTGTATCTTGCTTGCCCTTTAAGCATGCTCGTTTCCTCCCTCCCATCACTATTGCACTCCACCCCTCCCCTTCCTTTGCCTTCTTCCAACTGCATGCCAGTGCCTCCCAGCAGCAGAGGCGGCAGGGCACAAGGTGGGAGGAATCAGCCTTTCATCATCCCCCCCCCCAACCCCCCTCTTTCCATCTCACCAGTACCTGGCACCTGGCAGAAGCAGAGGCAGCGGGGCACAAGGTGGGCGCCAACGCAGTGAGTGCTGTGGTCAAAGCCATGACAGCAGCGGGCCGGACACAAGCCGCCCTGGACGCGTACCAGAAGGGGTGGGATCAGGGGTTGATGCCACTGCCGAACGCTGTGGGGACGCTGATCATGGCGCTAGGGCGGAGGGGGGGGAGGGGGAGGGAAGGCGGGGAGGGGGGAAGGCAGTGGGAGGGGGTGACGTGGCAGCAGGAGATGCGGAGCGGGCATGCCCTCGTGGTGCAGATCCTGGCATGCCTGGCTCAGATGATCGACTTCGAGTATGGCTCACACAACACATTTACATTAAGCAGAGTCTCTTATTCCCGCTGTAGCCCGGTCGGCGATTTCCATGCATCCCTCACATGCCCTGGTGGTGGAGATGCTGTCATGCATGGCTCAGCTCAAGGAGTTCGAGCAGGTCACATGCCCTCTAAACGCCACCACATGCCCATCCAAACCCATCAAAGCCCATCCAAGCAGCCCATCTGAAGTCCACCCAAGCCCATCCAAGCCCATCCAAGCCCATCCAAAGCCCACCCGCTTCCCGCTTCCCGCTTCCCACTTCCCGCTGCCCGCTGCCCGCTACGCGCTGCCCGCTGCCCGCTTCCCGCTTCCCGCTTCCCGCTTCCCGCTGCCCACTGCCCGCTGCCCGCATCCCGCTTCCAGCTGCCCGCTGCCCACTGCCCGCTGCCCGCATCCCGCTTCCAGCTGCCCGCTGCCCGCTGCCCGCATCCCGCTTCCCGCTTCCCGCTTCCCGCTTCCCGCTTCCCGTTGCCCGCTGCCCGCTGCGCGCTGCCCGCTTCCCGCTGCCCGCTGCCCGCTGCCCGCTGACCGCTGACCGCTGCCCGCTTCCTGCTTCCCGCTGCCCGCTGCCCGCCGCCCGCCGCCCGCTGCCCGCCGCCCGCCGCCCGCTGCCCGCTGCCCGCTGCCCGCTTCCCGCTTCCCGCTGCCCCCTGCCCACTGCCCGCTGCCCGCTGCCCGCTTACCGCTGCCCGCTGCCCGCTGCCCGCTTCCCACTGCCCGCTGCCTGCTGCCCTCTGCCCGCTGCCCGCTTCCCGCTGCCCGCTGCCCGCTGCCCGCTGCCCGCTGCCCGCTGCCCGCTGCGCGCTGCGCGCTGACCGCTGCCCGCTTCCCGCTGCCCGCTGCCCGCTTCCCGCTGCCCGCTGCCCGCTGCCCGCTTCCTGCTTCCCGCTTCCCTCTGCCCGCTGCCCACTTCCCACTTCGCGCTGCCCGCTGCCCGCTTCCCGCTGCCCGCTTCCCGTTTCCCCCTGCCCGCTTCCCGCTGCCCGCTGCCCGCTGCCCGCTTCCCACTTCCTGCTTCCCACTGCCCGCTGCCCGCTGCCTGCTGCACGCTGCCCGCTGCCCGCTTCCCGCTGTCCGCTGCCCGCTGCCCGCTGCCCGCTGACCGCTTCCCTCTTCTCGCTGCCCGCTTCCCGCTGCCCGCTTCCCGCTGCCCGCTTCCCGCTTCCCGCTGCCCACTGCGCGCTGCCCGCTGCCCGCTACCTGCTTCCCGCTTCCTGCTGCCCGCTTCCCGCTTCCCGCTGCCCGCTGCCCGCTCCCCGCTGCCCGCTTCCCGCTTCCCGCTGCCCGCTGCCCGCTTCCCGCTTCCCGCTGCCCGCTGCCCGCTTCCCGCTTCCAACTTCCCGCTGCCCGCTGCCCGCTGCCCGCTGCCCTCTGCCAGCTGCCCTCTGCCCGCTGCCCACTGCCCACTTCCCGCTTCTCGCTGCCCGCTGGCCGCTTCCCGCTGCCCGCTGCCGCTGCCCGCTTCCCGCTGACCGCTGACCGCTGACCGCTGACCGCTGCCCGCTACCCGCTACCCTCTGCCCGCTGCCCGCTGACCGCTGCCCGCTGCCCGCTGCCAGCTCCTCGCTGCCCTCTTCCTGCTGGCCGCTTCCCGCTGACCGCTGCCCGCTGCCCGCTGCCCGCTGCCCGCTGCCCGCTTCCCGCTGCCTGCTGCCCGCTGGCCCCTGCCCGCTTCCCGCTTCCCGCTGCCCGCAGCCCGCTGAAGGCGGAGAGCGGTTAGGGCTGAGACTTGACACCTTGAGGGCACAGGATGCCGCGTGGACGCTCCAGGGACCCGACCCCACGTCACACATGCACTATGCTCCAGGGGACCCCACCCCATACACACATGCGCTATGCTCCAGGGGACCCCACCCTATACACACATGCGCTATGCTCCAGGGGACCCCACCCTATACACACATGCACTATGCTCCAGGGGACCCCACCCTATACACACATGCACTATGCTCCAGGGGACCCCACCCCATACACACATGCACTATGCTCCACCCACCCCATACACACATGCACTATGCTCCAGGGGACCCCACCCCATACACACATGCAGGTGCTGGCTGGTGCTGGCAGGTGCTGGCAGGTGCTGGCAGTTGCTGGCAGTGCTGGCAGTTGTTGGCAGTTGCTGGCAGGCGCTGGCAGGCGCTGGCGGGCGCTGGCAGAAGCTGGCAGGCGCTGGCAGGCACTGGCAGCTGCTGGCAGGTGCTGGCAGGTGCTGGCAGGCGCTGGCAGGTGCTGGCAGGTGCTGGCAGGTGCTGGCAAGAGCGGGCAGGCGCGGGCTAGCATGCGCTGGCAGGTGCTGGCAGGTGCTGGCAGGTGCTGGCAGGCGCTGGCAGGAGCGGGCAGGCGCGGGTAGATGCTGGCAGGTGCTGGCAGGCGCTGGCGGGTTCTGGCATGCGCTGGCAGGTGCTGGCATGCGCTGGCAGGTGCTGGTAGGTGCTGGCAGGTGCTGTCAGGTGCTGGTGAGTATGTGCGGAGCATGGTGGAGAGATGACTGATGGCAGTATTCACCTGCTTATAGTACGTGGTGCTCAGAGTATGGATGAACGAAAGGGTCCTGTTCTGTTCTCGGGGGTGCTGGGAAGCTCCAGTACTATCGTTATTCCACAGCCACACCCAGCAATCTAGACTTTGTCACAGTAACTCTGAAGAGGCCCAACTTATGTCATGCAGAGAGTGCAAAGACTAGTTCAATTCACAGCAGTTATGGCACAGCAGTTCTTGAAGAGCCTCTGCCGTTGTTTCCGTTATTCAAGGGGGTGCTTTACGTGGGTGCACGAAACAAAACGGTCCCATCACTCGAGATCACACATGGATTATGGATAGAAACTAGAAGCTCAACAACAATGGAGGCCCATTGGTGTCATCTCATCCATGGTGCTCGGCACCACACACGAGGAGCCCCACGCACAAGTGTGAACAAGCCTGTGCGAAGTGAGTGTGGTGAGGCAGAGTGGGGAGCAGAGCGCAGTGCAGAGGAGAGATGTGGATGGCAGCAGCTCACATGGCTGACTGCGGTGCCTTTTGAGTCGATCCGAGAGTCACCTCGAGCGAGCAGCAGGTGCAGGGGAAAGATGTCAGTGTGGTGAGGCAGAGTGGGGAGCAGAGTGGGGAGCAGAGTGGGGAGCAGAGCGCAGTGCCGGAGAGATATCGATTTCAGCCACTTGCATGGCAGACTGCACCCACTGGGGGACATCACCGTGGGGGAACTGCACCCACAGAGACACGGGGATGCAGGGAGATGGGAAGAGGGGATGTGGGGATGGGGGGAGGTGTGGACGTGGGAATGTGGGATGGGGTGGGGATGTGGCGGTGTGGAGATGGGGGATGTGGGATGCTGCGGAAACGTGTGCATGTGGGGCATGTGTTGAGAGTGGGGGGAGAGCTAACAAGACGAGAGGAACTGAGACCCGGTCAAGTGAGACCTGGTCAAGTGAGACCTGGTCAAGTGAGACCTTGTCAAGTGAGACCTTGCCAAGTGAGACCTTGTCAAGTGGGACCTTTTCAAGTGAGACCTTGCCAAGTGAGACCTTGCCAAGTGAGACCTTGTCAAGTGAGACCTTGTCAAGTAAGACCTTGTCAAGTGAGACCTTATCAAGTGAGACCTTGCCAAGTGAGACCTTGCCAAGTGAGACCTTGCCAAGTGAGACCTTGTCAAGTGAGACCTAGTTGAAAAGGTGAAAGATGAAAGGTGAAAAGTTGAAAGGGTGAAAGGTGAAAGGGTGAAAAGGTGAGAGGTGAAAAGGTGAAAGGGTGAAAATGTGAAAAGGTGAAAGGGTGCGAGGGGAACAAGTGAGAGGGGAACAAGTGAGAGGGGAACAAGTGAGAGGGGAACAAGTGAGAGGGGAGCAGGTTAGAGGAGAGCAGGTGAAAGGGCACACCTGTTTCTTGAGAAAATCAACAACGAAGCTGCAGGGAGAGGGGAGCAAGGGACAGGGGAGCAAGGCAAGAGGTGAGCCCATGGAAGAAAGGAGCACGAGGACAGCCAGAAAACAAACAGATATTCAACCATGAGAATCTTCCTTGCGCTCTGAGCTTCCTCGTGTCAACCATGGGAAAAGAGCACGAGCAAGAGCTCTGAGGCGCCTGAGGATGGTGAGATCCGAGGCTATAGGGTTTGAAGTGGGATGGGTGGGACATGGAATGTTAAGATGTGATGACAGGGGGGTGAGTGGGGAGGCGGATCAAGGAAGGGAGGCAAACCTGGGGAAGGTGTTACTGAGAATGGCGTCATGCATTGACCTCGTGAGCTGCATTGTTGGGGAGAGGAGGAGACAAGAGCAGAGCCACCAGGGTTGATATCCGAAAGGAGAAGGGATTGCCTGAGCAGGAGGCATGGACCACCTTGCTTCTCTTCTCCCCGACTTCTACCCGTATCCTCCCCATCCACATGGCCATCCCAGCTTGCCCTGTTCAACCTGCCCATCACCTCACTCACTTCTCCTTCCACTCACAGCACATGACATCCCAACCATTACACATACCACCTGCACCGTATGTCACCTGCACCGCATGTCACCTGCACCGCATGTCACCTGCACCGCATGTCACCTGCACTGCATCTCACCTGCACCGCATGTCACCTGCACCGCATCATGTAAGTGATGTTGTGCATGTGGAGCAGGTGGCAGCCCACTGTTGGGCTGCCTCACATGCTACATGCCACCAGATCCCACCACCACCACATGCCTAAGTGGGCAAATTCGTTGGGATCCCCCAGCGTTTTGCGTAAATTCGTAAGCGTAAATTCGCAAACGCGAATTTACCTGAAATTCGCGAAACGCTGGGGGAATTTTTTCGGGGCAGCCCGGACAAAAAAACGTGAATTTTCCCACTCGTTTCGCGGCGACTTGGCGAAGCCATCCGTGGCCTCGCCAATTCGCGATACTAACCTTTGATCCTCCAAACATGCTCCCAAACCCTCCCACGCTCCTAACCGCATCAAACCCCACCACATCTAGAGAACCCAACCCATCCACCACCCAACTTACGCAACCATATCAAGCACGCATCTCACACACTACTCTACCAGCCGTAGAGTAGATCTAGCTAATCACTCCGCGTCCTAGCTAGTAGATCTAGTTTATCCATAGATGCCAGCTTATCTCACAAGAATCCAAGCAGCAATGTCGGACCTCCCAGATCAGGGCCCTAGTGGGGACGCGGCAGTCGATGCGTCAGGTGAGGCCTCTTCGTCCACCCCTTTCATTGGAGATGATAAGCACGTAGTCTCTCGGCATATAAAGTTCAAGAGCAAGGAAATGGGTAGGGTGCAGCGGTACTGGTGCAAGCACTGCGGAGCGGACTTCATGGGCACCGCATCTCGTTGCGCTCAGCAACTTACGGATTGGGAGGGCATGGGCAAGCGTGGAGTGCGTAAATGCACCAAAGCCCCTACGGATGCGCGCGCAGCCGTGCGCGCTTTCCAGGAGGCCAAGGTGGACTCCCGTGCCGCTCAGGATCGCGCTGATAAGGATGCCCTTGAGGCAGTCAGCGGCGCCAGCAGCAAGCGCGAGCGCATTGGCGAGTACATTAGCGGGAGCGTGCTGGCGAAGAAGGGAGCGGATGAAGCCATCTGCCTCTTGTTCGCCGGCCTCCGCCTTCCCGAGCGCCATGCCGATCATCCGCTTTGGCGCAATGTCGTGCGGAGCATTGCGCGGGCGGGTAATGGCTATGTGCCCCCGTCGCGCAAGTACATCGGCGGAGCAGGGCTGCAGCAATGCCGCCGCCGGATTGAGGACGCTCAGATCGGGATTTCTGAGAGCTGGAGCGCCACTGGTGTCACCATTGCGAGCGACATGATGACTGACCGGCGCGGCCGCCCGCAGGCGAACGTAATGCTCGTCAACGACAGCGGCGCCGTCTTCGCTGAGAGCATCGACTGCAAGATGGAGAAAAAAACCGGCGGCTACATCGCCGGCTTCCAGCGGCCGATCGTGGAGAAGCTGGGCGCCGCGAATGTCGTCGCCTTCTGCACCGACGGCGGCAGCAACTAAAACAGCGCCTGCAAACTACTGATCGAGGAGTTCCCCAAGATCGAGCACGTGCCTCGTGCCACGCACGTGCTCGATCTGCTGATGGAGGACGTGGGGAAGCTCCTCTGGGCCGCTGGCGTCGTGAAGGAGGCGAACGACATCATCACGTACATGCGCAGCCACCACTGGACCCGCCAGTACGTTGAAAATCCCGACGTCGCGGGGGGAAAGGGGCTACAGGTGCTGAGGCCTGCAGGGACTCGCTTCGGGACACGGTACATTGTTGTGTCCCGCCTTGTTGCCGTGCACGAGATCTTGGAGAGAATGGTGGTGAGTGAGCTGTGGAAGAAGAATTGGGTGGTGGGGCCGAGGAAGGCAGCAGCGGATGCGTTCAAGAAGCAGATCTTGGACGAGAAGAATGAGTGGTGGCCCAAGGCGGAGCTCTTCACTCGGGTGCTGGAGCTCCCATTCAATGTCATGCCGGCAACTGACACATGCTACCAAACCAACCCTCCTCTCTAAACACCCCTCCCCCCTCCCCCCCCCTCTCACCTGCGTCATGTAAGTGATGTTGTGCATGGTGAGCAGGTGGCAGCCCACTGTTGGGCTGCCTAATATGCTACCAGCCCCCCCTTCCTGGCCCCTCACCTGCATCATGTAAGCGATGTTGTGCATGGTGAGCAGGTGGCAGCCCACGGGGTCCTTGGTCACCAGTGAGTGCAGGTATGCCCGCGAGTAGTTGCGGCACGCCTGGCAGGTGCAGAGGGGTGCAGAGGGGTGTGAGGGATTGGAGGTGCAGTGAGTGGTTGAATCTGAGACGCCTCAACTTTGCAGGTGGCAGCCCACAGGCGGGATCCTTGGTCACCAGTGAGTGAAGGCACGCCCGAGAGTAGTTGCGGCACGCCTGCAATGTGAGGGGTGCAGAGGGGTGTGTGGCATTGGAGGCGCGGTGAGAGGTCGTGCATGTGATAAGGTTTCACCAACTGGAAAAGGCGTGAGACAAGACAGCACGGCACAGGGAAGCAAGGCACGCCAGCAGGGCAACAGTGAACCCACTGGGTAGTGAAAACTACCGGGCAGTGAAACCTACCGGGCAGTGAAACCTACCGGGCAGTGAAACCTACCACGCAGTGAAACCTACCGGGAAGTGAAACCACCAGGCAGTGAAACCTACTGGGCAGTGAAACCTACTGGGCAGTGAAACCTACTGGGCAGTGAAACCTACTGGGCAGTGAAACCTACCAGGCAGTGAAACCTACCACGCAGTGAAACCTACCGGGCAGTGAAACCTACCAGGCAGTGAAACCTACCGGGCAGTGAAACCTACCGGGCAGTGAAACTTACCAGGCAGTGAAACCTACCGGGCAGTGATACCTACCAGGCAGTGAAACCTACCGGGCAGTGAAACCTACCAGGCAGTGAAACCTACCGGGCAGTGAAACCTACCGGGCAGTGAAACCTACCAGGCAGTGAAACCTACCAGGCAGTGAAACCTACCAGGCAGGAGCAGGAGGCGTGGATGTGGTGGAGAGGACCGGCCATGACGGCAAAAGAACATGGAACAATGCAAATGCAACAGACAGCAACGCCATTGCTGCCCGTAGAATAACAAGTCACACCCACCAGAACAGCAACAGCAGTCAGCACGTGATCCAAGCAGGCAGGAGCAGAAGCTAGACATGGCCATGGGGCAAAGCGGCAAGAGAACACAGCGTCAACCCACCAGGCACCGCAGCACACCCACCAGGCAGGAGCAGGAGGCGTCGATGGGGCGGTGGTCGTGCGCCATGGCGGCATGCTTGAGCTTCAACACGCCCTCGGGGATCAGAGCCGTGGCGAAGCGGGCCGTGCGGGTGGGGTACACACAGTCGTACATGTCCGCGCCCAGGGCGGAGCACACCACTATGTCTAGCGGGTAGCCCACTCCCTGCAGGTAGGCGAGTGAGAAAGGAAGGGGAGGGAGGGGCGAATCCCACAGGTGCTTGAGTTGAGAGCCGTTGGTTTCACACAGTCCTACATGTCGGCTCCCAGGGAAGAGTGCACCACCATGTCCAGTGGGTAGCCCACTCCCTGCAGCAGGAGACATCAAAGGAGGGGGAACAGAAGGTGGGAGGGAGGGAGGGCAGCACGGAGGGAGGGAAAGGGAGGGAGGGACCATTCAGCAGCCACGGCCCACTAAGATAGACTGGGGCTGTGGTGCACTGGGGCACTGGGGCACTGGGGCACTGGGGCACTGGGGCACTGGGGCACTGGGGCACTGGGGCACTGGGGCACTGGAGCACTGGGGCACTGGGGCACTGGGGCACTGGGGCACTGGGGCACTGGGGCACTGGGGCACTGGGGCACTGGGGCACTGGGGCACTGGGGCACTGTGGCACTGGGGCACTGGGGCACTAGGGCACTGGGGCACTGGGGCACTGGGGCACTGGGGCACTGGGGCACTGGGGCACTGGGGCACTGGGGCACTGGGGCACTGGGGCACTGGGGCACTGGGGCACTGGGGCACTGGGGCACTGGGGCACTGGGGCACTGGGGCACTGGGGCACTGGGGCACTGGGGCACTGGGGCACTGGGGCACTGGGGCACTGGGGCACTGGGGCACTGGGGCACTGGGGCACTAGGGCACTGGGGCACTGGGGCACTGGGGCACTGGGGCACTGGGGCACTGGGGCACTGGGGCACTGGGGCACTGGGGCACTGGGGCACTGGGGCACTGGGGCACTGGGGCACTGGGGCACTGATCCAGTGTTTCAGTGGCCCACTGGTGTCGCATGCTAGCATTACCATGCCCTGCCGTCCTACCATGACGTATCTGGGCTTGTTGGCCGGCAGTGCTGCCGTGCACTGCGCCACTACACGCCAAAACGCGTCCTTGTCCTCGCCGCCCGCCAGCCCACCAATGGCGTACCTGGGAGGGTGGAGTACAGGGGGATGAATTGAGTGGTGGGAATGAATGCAGCGAAAGACGGGTGAGCTTGAGAAGCGAGAGAGCTGTGACAGCAGGGAAAGGAATGCCATGTGTTCAAACCCAAGAGAGCATCACACGAAAGGCTTCACTTGCGACGTGCATCACAAGTGACACCGGGTCGAGTTGCAACACACACCGAGGGCAATCCATACTGCCATAACACCCCCCACACTTCTGCCACATACCTGCTGCACTGTCACATACCTGCTGCACTATCACATACCTGCTCCACTGTCACATACCTGCTGCACTGTAACGTACCCGGGTAAATCTCTTTGAATGAGCCCTTTGAGGCAGATGTCCCTGGATGCAAGGAGGGGAGTGACACATGGAGGCAAGGCAGCAATTGCTGGTGAGGTGAGGCAGGTAGCAAACACAGGAGGGGCATGGGTAGACCGCACACCCACTCACCCACTCACCCACTCACCCATTCACCCATTCACCCACACCCCCACTTACCCATTCACCCACACACCCACTCACCCATTTACCCACACACCCACTCACCCATTCACCCACACACCCACTCACCCATTCACCCACACACGCACTCACCCATTCACCCACACACCCACTCACCCATTTACCCACACACGCACTCACCCATTCACCCACACACCCACTCACCCACTCACCCATTTACCCACACACCCACTCACCCATTCACCCACTCACCCACTCACCCATTCACCCACTCACCCATTCACCCACACTCCCATTCAACCAGTCACCCACTCACCCATTCACCCACACACCCACTCACCCATTCACCCACTCACGGGGCACCGGCAGACACAGAGGGGCACGGGAAGACACAGGAGGGGCGCGGGCAGACACAGGAGGGGCATGGGCACACGGTGGAAGCAGTGACTCTAGGCACGTCCAAGGCAAGGGGGCACCTGGAGATGGTAGAGAGCAACAAACCATCAGGTGGATCCTGTCGTCTTCACCTGAGCCTGTTGTTTTCACCTGAGCGTGGGGTCCAGCCCTCCCTGCACGATGCCAAACAGGTTCTGATCGTGCGGCCGGCTGTGGGCTGCAGGGGAGGACCAAGGGAGGAGGGGTGGTTGACGGGAGGGAGGAAAGGGAAAGAGGGAGAGGGGATGTGGTGAGCAGACGAAGGATGAAGGGGAAAAAAAAACAGGCGCAGTGTTTGTAAGAAAAGAACAAAAAAAAGATAAGAGCTTTAACATGAAGGTCCGCCACCCAAATGCCTGACACCAGTGTCAGTGCCTGTCGGTGGAACCGAAGGCCCCAGGCGGACATGCCTCGCACGCATGCACATAGTGTCTGCTTCCGCTTATCATGGCTGCTCAGACCCCACACCCACACCCTTCAACTAAACCCCATGACGCCCCGCACTCACCCTGCATGCACCGGTCCACCACTCACCCTTCAACTCACCCTGCATGCACCGGTCCACCACTCACCCTTCAACTCACGCGCCACTCGTTCACCCTTCAACTCACCCTGCATGCACCGGTCCATCCATCTGAGCGTGCGGTGCGTCGCCTCCTCAATGCGCGGCCCCGACACCAGGCTGCTCACCACGTCATCCAGAGCCATGATGATGTCAGCACCGATCTTGTTCTGCGCTCCTTCCAGGAAGCAGCCCACAGGCCACAGAGCAGCCAAGAGATGAAAGCCGCTTAGCTTAGGGGTAAGGTTCCTTCTTAACTTTCCGGAGAAACAGGCTTGCAGGTGAGGAGGCGGAGGAGGGAAGGGAAGTCTGGTGGATTCACCTGGGATTCACCTGGGATTCACCTGGGATTCACCTGGCAGTTGGGTTGGGGTGGCCTGCAGATTCACCTGGATGGCGATGGACTCCTCCGGGGTGAGCAGCATGCGGCTGCCATCCACCGGCGACTGGAACTCCACCCCTCGTTCTGTGATGTCCGCCAGGTGCAGCAGCGACACCTGCAGGCAGGGGGGCAGGGGGGCAGGGGGGCAGGGACATATCAGCAATACGCAGGTGCAGCAGGGATACCTGGAGGCAGGGGGGCAGCAGAGGCCGGCAGCAGAGGTTGGCAGTAGTGGGCGGCGGCAGTGGGAGTGATCGCATGCAGTGAAGGCAGGTAACGGTGATCACCCGTATATCTGGCTGGGTAGACATGTAGTATATGGCACATGCTTCCAGGCATCCACTCTCACCATCACCCGCGCTCAGCATACACCCGCGCTCAGCATACACCCGCGCTCAGCATACACCCGCTCTCAGCATACACCCGCTCTCAGCATACACCCGCGCTCAGCATACACCCGCTCTCAGCATACACCCGCTCTCAGCATACACCCGCTCTCAGCATACACCCGCTCTCAGCATACACCCGCGCTCAGCATACACCCGCTCTCAGCATACACCCGCTCTCAGCATACACCCGCGCTCACCATCTGGAAGCCCCCCGAGTCCGTGAGCAGCCCCCGAGGCCAGTCCATGAAGGCGTGAAGCCCGCCCGCGTCAGCAATGACGTCAGCGCCTGGCCGGTTGGCGAGGTGGTAGGTGTTGCCTAGCACCACCTGGCAGCCCAGCTGCTGCAGCTGCTGCGCCGTCAGCCCCTTTATCGTGCCTGAGTAGCATGGAGGGAGGAGAGGAGAGGAGAGGAGAGGAGAGGGACGAATGGCGCCGTGACCATGGGTGAGAGGCAGGATTGATGCAGCAGCACCATTCTCACTGCATGGTTCCCTAAAACCCTCTCAACCCCTCTAGCCCCGCTGAACCCCTTTAGCCCCTCTCAACCACTCTGAACCTAGCCATGGCCCATGGTGTGTACACACGGGCACCTTGGGCGTGAGGAAGGAGCGGTGCAGCAGCACCATTCTCGCTGCATGGTGCCCAAAACCTCTCTCAACCCCTCTCAACCCTGGGTTTAACGCACCCTGCGTGCCCACGGGCATGAACATGGGCGTGAGGCAGCTGTGGTGCGGCAGCGTCATTCGCGCCGCTCTGGCGCGCTTGTGGGTCGCCAGCACCTGCCGGCGAGGAGGGGGCACGCAGGGGTGGAGTCTGGTGGGCTTGGGCGCTCCACAACTCGCGCGTGTGTGGGGCATTTAGCGGCCGGGGAGGAACGACCAACAGGGGAAGTGGGAGGAGGGGTGAAGTGGGAGGAGAAGAGAGACGGAGGGCAATGACATAGATTAGAAGAAAAGCGCACCTCGAATTCTAGAGCCATGCTGCTGCTGCTGCTGCTGCTGCTGCTGCTGCTGCTTATGCCGGGGTCGCTGCGAGCGACGGCATTCAGTTGCCTGGCTGCACCATGCGCCGCGGACTTGCCGTGAAACTGCGGGCGTACGGAGTGGCACCGGCGGTAATGGCGTCGATGTGGGGGCGATGGGCGAGGTGTCGCCACGGGCGACAGCACGAGGCGGAGCGACCACCGCACGCTGGCGAGGGGCGACATTTACGATCACGGAGAGCAAAGCTGCAGGAATCGTGGGTGGGGTTGTATATACAAAATTATTAAGTTTTGCTGTCCCGGAACGTCAGCCGCCCTAGCTCAGTTGGTAGAGCGCAAGGCTCTTAACCTTGTGGTCGTGGGTTCGAGCCCCACGGGCGGCGCTTCAGTGCCAGTGTCCACCAAAGCGGTTGCTTGTAGGTGACCATGATGGCTGTGTATAAAGCAGATTGTAACACTGACCCTCGTTTTCGTTTCGCAACGGCGTCGTGCGTCAAGCACTCACCTCGCACACGTCACCATCCTTTGGCCTTCTCCGTTTCGTGTACCAATCGCGTTCGCCATCTCATTTCTAGTCGAGCCGCCATGCGGTTCGGAGTTGTGGAATTGTTGATGGGCCAAATTTGAGTTGCCGCAACATCCCCTCCCCAGCACACCTCTCAAGACCTCAACCCAGCGATGTATTGTTGCCCAATTCGCCCTTTTTGCTGCTTGTTCACACAAGGCCGGCCCAGTTTGTCATTGCTTGCCATTCCGTCTTTGCCCATGCGCGCCCGGCGGGGCTCGTGCGACAAGTCAGCGATGTAGTTTCTGTGCGAAGTCATGTTCTGCGACCGGTCCCGACAGGGTCCTCAACCTCGCTGCCTTTCACATCCAAATCCCACTCTCTCGTCTCGCCATGTCAACCCTCGCCCTAGTCCCGCCACGCAACGGAACTATTTCGTAGCGCGAGCACGCCTTCCCATGCGCAACATACACCACGCGAACATGGATGGTGATCATAATGTGCGGTGAGGCAGGAGTCTTCAGCGAAAAAATCTTTGTGTTCAACGTGAAAGAGTACAGCTTGAGAGAGCAACGCTACTCCCAGCAGCGCGCCCGAGTGTGCCAGGCGGCGCTCCCAGCAACAGTAGGACTCACGCCGATCCCGCACCACTTTCAACGGCTGTAGACCACTTTTAACCGCTGTACGAGACAATCAAAGTCATGATAACACCGCTGCTCCTCCTCCCACTTCTCGCTGCCCTCCTCTCGTGCCAACTCGGCACGCTTCACGCGCAGGGGTGCTCGGGCGCCCTCGCGCTCGCTCCTGATTGGAGGGATAACTCGAGCAAGAAGGGGAGGGCTGTGGCGGAGCAAGGAGGGGTGACACGGGGGGAGCGCGGGGATGAGGTCCGCGGAGAGACGAGGCAATGGGGGGCGGCGGGGGGAGGATGCCAGGAGGGGAAGTCGGCAGTGGCGCACCGACTGCTGGCGGCGAATGGGGGGGGGAAACCAAGAAGCAGTAGGATGGAAAAGCGGGGTAAGAAGAGGAGAGGGAGGGGCGCGACGGCTAGGAAAGCGGAGGAAGAAAAGGGAAGGAAGACCGGAGAGACAGAGGGAGGAATGGGAGCCACGCCGTCAGAAGCACCGCCTCGCAATCACGCTGCGGGTCGCGCCAAGGGGAAGGGACACCCGAGGGTGACGGGGCAGGGGAGCGGCGGAAGGCGCGGAAGGCGCGGAAGGCGCGGAAGGCGCGGATGGAGGCAGGTTGCGCGGAGGGAGGGCGCGCGAGTGGGAGGAAACGTTCTACGTGGTGAGCCGTACAACGCGAGCAGGGCGGTTGCAGCGCAGCGAATGAGCGAGCAGAGGCGGAAAGGAGGGGCAGGGAGGCGACAGCCCAAAGGTGTTGTGAGCCAGCAGTACAGAGCAGGCGCCAGGAAGAGGACAGGCGCAGCAGCGCGCGGGACACAGGAGAGAGGGGCGCAAGGGAGAGGGGCACAAGGCGGAAAGGCGCAAGGGAGAGGCAGGGGAGCAAGACGCCCTGGAAGCGTTCCTTTAGACAAGGGTTTGCCAGAAGCACAGCTCGTGCACGGGCAGATGCCGGGTGGAAGGGGAAAGCCAGAAAGAAGAGGAAAGAGGGGAGATGTAAGGGAGGAAGACACACGTGGAGGCAAGGGAAAGAGCAAGCACACTGTGGGGTCTGTGGAAATCCCAACTCCCTATGGCTATGTTCCCACGTGAAGCACAACCTTGCTCCCTCCTTGCAGGTTTCCGCACACCTACCTACCAGTTGCATGCTAGTCTTGCCTCACGTCCTGTCAATCTCATCTTGCTAGTGGGTCTCGCAAGCTTGTCCCTGCTTCCAATAGAAGCGCGGGTCACGCCCATACTGTGTTTTGAAACCAGCAATCACATCCTTAAAATGCGGCCCAGCATTCACCTTTATAGGCTTCCAAAGCAGAAAGCGACAGCAGAGGGGGCTAAACCAGCACGGGACGGGAGGAACTAGCCTCCTACCACAGCAGACGAATGTGCTGCAAGCGAACAGAACGATCCAGGAAACTCTACCAAGAAACACACAAGCGAGGGAGGCACACATGCATCTCCCTGGCCTGGGGCAGGCAGATAGCTAACCACCAGGAGGCGAGGGAGGCACCGGTGCATTTGCTGTGCCTGGCTGGTGCAGTAATCTCAAAGCTCGTCTACGAGCGAGCAGGCACGGGAGAACGGGAGGACGTCGGGGGCGTGGAGAGAGCGGCAACGGCAGCGGCGACGGAGGGCAGGTGGGTGGGCAGCGAGGGGATGGAGGGCAGCGCGGGGTCGGTGAGGGGTGTGACGGAGGGGGCGAGCCACGGCATCACAGCCCCTGCAAAGGTCTCAAAGCGCGAGGAGAGAATCGCCTCCCAGTCCACCTGCGGTGGGGGGGGGAGAAGACGAGACAGGATGCGAAGGGGATAATTTGGTGTGGCTAAGAGAGGATAGGGAGGGATACAGAAGGGTACGGGAGGATACATGATGAAGTGTGGCAAGCAAGCATGCAGCCGCAAGCAACAAGCACGCATGAAGGACTCTTCACCCGCACACACTCCCCCGACGGACCAGCAGTTTGGGCGGGATGGTGGCAGTGACCTGCACATGCGCCGCGAGGTGACCTTTCAATCGCCTCGAACGACATGAAACGCTCTGAGACCCCAACCCTTCACCCGCACCACACTCCCGCCCCCACGAACCTGCAACTTGGGTGGGATGGTGGCGGTGACCTGCAGCTGCGCCGCGAGGAAGAGCGCCAGCATTACCACGTAACCCACCATGGCAGTGCCGCGTGCCAGCGGCATGAAATTGTACCTGGTGTGTGAGACGGTAGCTTGAGAAGTGAGGCAAGGACTTGCGTGCAATGACAAGTAAGGAGGCAGCTAGACGGAGACGAGAGATGCACATAAGATGGCAGTCTATACAGAAACGGATTTGAACAACTGGTGAGGCCGACACACTGGCATTCGAGCGTGCCCAGCTAAGAGCTCGTCTTTGACTCTCAGAGCGAGAGGCAACAATGAGCCATAGATCATGTGGAGGCACAATGTGAACGCCAGTAAGTTTTTCTTCAACGGTGAGAGCAATGCGCCCAATGGAGCCTCAACATGCCTCACCAGCAGTATGCGTAATGCTGAATCGGCTCACAAGCAGAGATGAGTTACCAGTAATAGGCGAGGCGCAGCACGGCTCGCTGGAATCGCGCCATCGAGGGACCAAGAGGTGGCCTCCACGCACCCCCCTGCATCTTCTCCCCCACCACCAAACAAAGGTCCTGAGGAGGCAGGGGGGAGGACCCGGGGGAAGGGAGAGACGAAAGAGGGAGAGGGCAACAAGTAAAGCCAGAGTGGAGCTGGAGTTGGGAGCGGAGTGCATGCAACAGAACCCAGCAGCCAAGAGCACCCAGCAAGCAAGAGCACCCAGCAAGCAAGAGCACCCAGCAGGCAAGAGCACCCAGCAGCCAAGAGCACCCAGCAGGCAGCCGACGCCCGACAGCCGACGCCCGACAGCCGACGCCCGACAGCCGACGCCCGACAGCCGACGCACGACAGCCGACGCCCGACAGCCGACGCACGAGCCGGCGCCAGACAGCTGACGCCCGACAGCCGACGCCCGACAGCCGACGCCCGACAGCCGACGACCCACAGCCGACGCCCGACAGCCGACGCCCAACAACCGACGCCCGACAGCCAACGCCCGACAGCCGACGCACGAGCCGACGCCAGACAGCCGACGCCCGACAGCCGACGACCCACAGCCGATGCCCGACAGCCGACGCCCAACAACCGACGCCCGACAGCCGACGCCCGACAGCCGACGCACGACAGCCAACGCCCGACAGCCGACACCCAACAGCCGACGCCCGACAGCCGACGACCGACAGCTCAGGCAAGAGCACCCAGCAGCCAAGAGTACCCAACAATTTGCCAAACGTGTGAGTGTCTCAAGTGGGGCAAGCGTGGACATCCATGAGTCAAGCCATTCGCAGCACCCTCTCCCACTCCTCCGCACCCTCCACCCCACCCCATGCTCCTCCCATTCCCATGCGGCTGCCATCTCAGCGCCGTAGTCGGCCCACCATGAGCGCCATGAGAGGAGCGTCACGCGAGAACATCCTTGAACCAGTCGACCTTCATCACCCCTCCAGCCCCATCCCCCACCCCACCCCACGCACCTCCCATGCGGCTGTCATCTCCGCGTCGTAGTCCGCCCACCGCGAGGGCGTGCCGGGCGTGCGGATGGCAAAGTCAAACCCCGTGGGCCTGCGGGATACAGGACGGGAGAATCGTGCAGGGGAAGTTGATGGGAATATAGGAAGTGGTGGGACAGTGAGAGAGTCTCATGGGATGATGGTGAGAGCATGCCAGGACTCCAAGTGGCAGCATGGATTCCCAAGGAGCTGAGTACCATGGAGTTGAGAAATCAAGAGGACCGAGAAATTTGAAAGAGTTGACGATTGAGAAACTGAATCCGAGAAAATGTGGAATTGCGCGAAACTGAGAGCAAAGGGGAGTGGCTTACGTCTTCACAAGCGTGAGTCGTGTGCCCTCGAGAACCTTCCTGGGAAGGTGCGAACGAGGCAAGTAGCACATGCAGGCAGCAACGGGAAAGGACGCAGGATCCTTGAGCAATGGAAGCAGGAAGTGGACTGAGGAGGCGGCAGAATCTTACGGAGGCAAAACAACCTCATGACAAGGTGGGCAGGCAGATTAAACCCACCCCTGACAAGTAGCAAATCTGGCAGCATCATGCCGTGGCAGCCAGCCAGCCACTCAGGCACTCACCCCGGGACCACCATTCTGTGGCAGCCACTCACCCCCGGACCACCATGCTGTGGCAGCCACTCACCCTGGGTCCACCATGCTGTGGCAGGGCGTGACGATCCAGAAGTCCTCCCCCACCACGCGGTACAGGTCCTCACACGCCCTGGCTGCCGCCACCTGCCACAGGGGAAGGGCGGGCGCGGGGAGCAGCGGTACAGGAGAGCTTAGGGAGCAGTGAAGAGAGGGGGCTAGGGAATCCTTGCGGGCGGTAACGGGTGGTGGCGTGCGGTGACAGGCGGTGATGGGCGGTGACGGGTGGCGGGCGGGCGGGCGGTGATGGGTGGTGGCATCAGAACACCCATTCTGGCGGTCAGAGCTCCATTCTGACAATCAGAGCCCCATTCTGGCGGTCAGAGCCCCCATTCTGGCGGCCAGAACTCACATTCTGGCTGTCAGAGCCCCATTCTGGCCGTCAAAAACCCCATTCTGGCGGCCAGAGCCCCATTCTTGCCGTCAGAGCCCCATTCTTGCCGTCAGAGCCCCATTCTGGCAGTCAGAACCCCATTCTGGCAGTCAGAACCCCATTCTGGCGGTCAGAGCCTCATTCTGGTGGCAGGCGGGCGGTGACGGGCGATGACGGGCAGTGACCGGTGGTGGCGGGCGGTGACGGGTGGTGGCGAGTGGTGGCGGCTGGTGATGGTGGGTGACGGACTGTGAGGGGCAATAACGGGCGGTGACGGGCGGTGGCGGGTGGTGACGGGCGGTGACGGGAGATGACGGGCGGTGAAAGGCGGTGATGGATGGTTACAGGTGGTGACGGGCGGCAAGGAGCAGGGAAAGAGGAGAGGGTGGGAGATTGGGGTAGGGTGTGAGGGGGGAGGAGGGGGAGGATTTGGAAGAGGAAAGCAAGAGGCATGGTTGAGAGGACTAGGGCCTTTCCTTAATTGAAGGTTCCGATTTACACAGTATGCAGCAAGGCACGGCTGTGAGGTAACCATGTAACGAAAACCACGACAGCCAAATAGGACAACAAAGCGAAGCACAGCTGTTGGGTTGAAGTTAGGGGAGCGGGGGAAGAGAGGGGTCTTGCAATTGCATGGAAAGGGCAGGGATGGAGAAATAAGGGGGGGGGGAAGGGTGGGGGGGGGGGGGAAAGAGCAGCAACTGACCGCTGCTTTCTGGGCGGGGTCATCGATGGGTATTCTGTTGTTGGCAGCGTTGTGCACCGCACCCGACCGCAGCATCTCCTCCTTCATTATGGCGAACGCCCTGCACGCCGCACAGACAGGGGAGCACATGAGAGCAGCTGGTGCAGCAATGAGAGTGAAGTGAATGGTGATGATGCAAGGACTATAGCAGGAGGTGCACTGCACCCAACCGCAGCATCTCCTCCTCCATTATGGCAAACGCCCTGCATGCAGCGAAGGGAGAGGCAGGCGTGAGAGGGAGGTGAAGGTGTGAGAGGCCAGAGCAGGAGGTGCACTGCACACACCCAACTGCAGCATCTCCTCCTTCATTGTTGTGAACGCCCAGAGCGCCGCAAAGACGGGGCAATGCAAGAGAGCGGAGAGAGCGGAGGGTGCAGCCATGAGAGGTAAAGGTGACAATGCAAGAGCGGAAGGTGCACCGCTAAGAGGCCCACACCCACGTGTTCATATGGCCATGAGGGCAGCGGCTTCAGAGGGCACAGTGCAGGTGTGATGCTCACCAGATGATGCGCCACAAGCATATTCCACTTGCAAGACGCACCTGTCAAAGTTGGCATGGTAGCGCACCACCTTGGTCTGGCCAATGAGGATAGGCGTGTGCGACCCAAAGCCCGCTCGGAATTCCTTCTCCCTGTGGGATGAGGGACGGGAGCGAGGAGCGGAAGAGGAGAATTGCTTGCGAAAACAGGCGAATGGATTAGTCACTCAACCATGGACGCGACCACAGATTGCTTTGGTCACACCGATCAACTATGGTTCACCCCAGGATGCTGCATTACTGGCGAGCTTACCATGTTTGCGTTCGTGTACCTACTGCAGGAGAGGAATCAATCCCTAAAAGAAACTCGATTTCACTGGTAGTGAGGCGCAAGCAAGAGCCAAAAGACTTCTGACGCAGTTGCATGAAGTTCGGTCGAAAGTGGACCATACGGCGAAGTAGTTGGAGGTACTGCAAAAGAAGCTGACTGAGACAAGGGAGGTCAAGGACGCTGCCAACAAGGCCATGTTGGCAGCGTCCTTGTGCTCCTTTGCCTCAGTCAGCTTCTTCTGCAGTGCTTCCAACTGCTTCGTTGTGTCGTCCATCATCGACCAAGCTTCAAACAACTGCGCCAGAAGCCTTTTGGTACTTGCTTACGCCTCGTTACCAGTGGAATCAAGCTTCTTCTCCTGCATTAGACGCACATATCCTCACCAGTAACGCGCGGCGCGGCATCCTAGCTTAACGGTCTCTTCCCTTAGCCTCGCTTTTGTCATATCGATCAACCATGGTTCACCCCAGCATTCCCTGCCCTACTCAGGTGACCATGCCCACCCAAACTTCTCCTACAATCAAGTAAGCTCATTATGATCCATCAGACACCCCTCGCCCTACTCACGTGAGAATGTCAACCCACACAGCGGGGTCACGCGGCTCCAACAGCTGCCTCCACTACACCGCAATACAATAATACACATGCCTCCACCCACACGACGCTGACTGTCTATATTCTATATACTCACGTGAGCATGTCAACCCACACAGCCGGGTCACACGGCTCCGACAGCTGCCTCCACCGCACCGCAATTGAGTAAGCGTCCCTCCACCCCTTTATTGCCACGCCCTTAGCTGTCAGGCCCCCTGACGCCCCTCCCCCCTTCCCTTGCCCTGCACCTGTGCCTGCCCCAACCCCCCCTGAACCTGCAGAGCTACCCTTCCCTCCACTTCCACCTCCTCCCTTCCCTCGCCCCCCTCCCTTCCCACCCTTGCTCTTGCCCCCCTTGCCTCCACCGCTTTTCCCCGCCCCCCCTCCCTTCCTCCTGTCCTCCTGACTCCTACACCCCCCTGCCACTGCCTCGCTCCCACTGCTGCTGCCCCCATCGTCAGTCAGAGAGTCGTCCAATGAGAGATGCGATAGCGAGACGTCATCAGAGGATAACCTCGGAGATGACGACACGTCAGCAGCAGATGACTTGGAGAAGGACGACACATCAGCGCTTCCATCCTCCAACTCAGCAAGAACAGCGGCGGCTGCAGCTGATGCAGGCGAGGCACTGCCACCGGCTGTAGCATTAGCAGCAGCTGTAGCGGCAGCAGCCTCCTCCTCCCGATGCTCCCAGGCGGCTGCTACAGCCTGGGCGATCTCAATGGCAGCAAGCCCAGCCATGCGGTACTGGAGAAGGGAAAGTGCATCAGGGGAACACGGGTTAATCCAAAGGTCCAAGCAGACAGGCACTAGGGAATGCTGGGTGAAGCACCGGTCCCTATGTACGGGCGCTCGAGTTTCAAAGACAAAAAAAAAATACACGTGGGCCAAATGATCGAACCTGATGACTCACCAAGGAACCACCTGATATCAGCAGAAAACCGACATTGAAGAGTCAGTCAGCCATACCTGGCGGACATTGGCATGGAAGCCAGGGCATGAGTACTGCGTGCGCCGCCCTATCCGGTCTGCTATCTCCAGCAGCCGCTGCACCTCCTGACTCCCACCGCCCTTGAGGCCGCCCCCACCACCACTACCGCCGCCAGCACTGCCGCTGCTGCCGCCGCTGCTGCTGCTGCCCCCCGCGGCAGAGGACCCCTTCTTCCCCAGGCGCACAGCGATGGATGGGGGCACTGGCTGCGTGGAGTAACCAGGGAACAGCAGCGTGGGCGGGAGCTTCTTGCACCACGCTTCCTGCGACAACCCAGGCCGGCCAGGAGGAGCAGCAGGAGGGGGAGGGGAGGGGAGGAAGACAAGGCAGTTTATAGACAGGGATCAGCCTCTTTGGAAGAGTGTACCATACAGAAGATCGAACGGTGTGCCTCCAGTAGAGTTGTGCTACAAAGATGAAGGTCCACTAAGCAACCATGCCCTCACCTTGAAGAAGGGGTCGAGGTCCCTGTCCAGACTAAAGTCAGCGAGCGGAGCGGCGTGCTTGTGGAGCGTGTAGAGCGCGATCTCGCGCTGGTAGAAGCCGAGGAATTGCAGCAACTTCGACTCCGAGTCCGTCTCCACGCCCAGCATCTCGTCGTACGTGCGCACCTGGCAGGGGGGCCAGAGGGGAGGGACAAGGCACGCATTGAACTTTGAGTCGACTCAATAGTCTCATAGTACATGCACGCACCTCGGGGGGTCCCAGGGACAAGGCACGGATTGTTGTGCGCATGCGTGCCTCGCAAGCTCAAGTTCCCCTGGGCCAAAACAATCATGGAATTAGCACGAATTTTCACACCCATGCGCATGCGCTCACCGCGGTGGCGTATTCGCCCACAGCATGCTCGGACGAGGCATAGGAGTACATGAGCTCGATGTTGTTGCGCTCCAGCTTCAGCCCCTTCTGCGCCATCTGCGCCGCGCCCCTGGTGCCACGGGAGGGACGCCGGGGGGACAAGGAGAGAAGCAGAAGCCATACGGAACGGGCGAGAGGCAGGGGGGGCAGAGAAGAGAGGGCGACTTGGTGAGAAGCAAGCAGCGGAGGGTGAGGGAGTCCCAGGTGGGGGGGCTGACGTGGAAGGCAGGGAGGTGCTCTGTGCACGACAGAGAAGGCTCGCTGCACGTCCCTAAGTGTTTCTTGACTTTCTGGTTCCATCATGCAAACCCTGTGGCCGCCCCCCTTACCTGTGGCCGCCCCCCTTACCTGTGGCCGCCTCCCTCACCTGTGGTCGCCCACCCCATGCTTGAGCAGCGCCCAGTAGCGATACACCGTGGCAAAGCTGCAGCGCACCGAGGAAAGAGAGAGACAGAGGCAGCGGGAATATAATAAAGAAACTGTAAGGCAACGGAGGAGCGTGGATGTGAGACGGACCAGGAGGAACAGAGAGGCAAGAGCAGAGACTCGCTGTGGCGGTAATCAGACTTATTGCAGAAACAACTAAGCGAATTCCAAAAAAGATCTGCCTGCAATAGGCATCCATAAGCCATATTTAAATGACAGAATATCTCACCTTGAATCCACCTCCAGGGCTCTCTGGTAGCACTTGGCAGCATTCTCAGCATCGCCATACTCCTTATAAGCCTGCCCCATATTAACCCACGCGTCCTTGAAATCTGGGCGCAGGGCCACAGCCTTCTTGTACGCCGCAACACCATCCAGGCACGCCCCTGTGCCTGTCAGCGCCAGGCCCTGGGACAGGGATCATGCCAGAACAGACCAGCAAGGGAATCATGCAGAAGAGACACGGGAGATGGGACGGCTCAGTTAGGCAACAATACAGCGGGGAGGGGTAGGGCTCGTGGAAATTCAGTGTTGGAACAGGGCGAATGAGAAAGTGAGAAGCAAGAAGCTGTAAAGCATGCCCAACGTCATGATGTATGCCCAACGTCCCAATGCCCAATGCCCAGTGTCACGTCATGACAGTCTGTTCCAGCCCTCCCAATGTATGGCCTGGCGTGAGAATCTGGCAGTAGTTCGGTCCAGCGAGTTAGTGACGTGCTCCCAGCAGAGAGGCCTCACAAGGAAGTTATACGCGTTGGCGTCCTTGGTGTTGGAGTCCAGAGCTGTCTTTAAGTCGGAAATGGCTGCACGGTAGTTCCGTTGCTTCACATACACCACTCCTGCTCGCACACAGACAGCACAGCCGCACACGAACAGCAGCACAGACCCAGCAACGTGCGGATAAAAAAGAGTCGCACTTCTGGTGCGTCAAGTTGCCTCTACTGAAGGGTAGGGATTCAGGTTTTAGGGAAGCATGCTGTCGTTCCCTCACAAAGGCGCATGCTGCTGAGGAGCAACAAAGCCAGGGCTCAAGTCAGCTCCACGTGCAATGGAGGTAAGACGCGTCAACAAAAGCCCCCATGCCACTCACCCACCCCTCTCAGCACAACACGCCAAGTCACCCACCCCTCTCAGCACAACACGCCAAGTCACTCACCCCTCTCAGCACAACACGCCAAGTCACTCACCCCTCTCAGCTAGCACGTCAGTGGCGGAGGGGTCGATGGTGAACGCTCGAGTGAAGTCCTCAATCACCTGGGTGTGCAGGGAGGAGCAGGTGGACTGATCAGAAAGTCCGAGGGAAGAGTGTGAAGCACATCAATGGAAGTAGGAAAGAGTGTTCGCTCGGTATACCTCACTTGGTTCATCTGCCCAGTTCTCTTCTCACCTCGTCCATCTGCCCCAGCGCAGCTCTGGCCTGTGCCCGCCGCTTCCACGCCTCTGCTGCTCGTGGCTCGATCTCAATGGCCTGAGAAATGGCAGGCGATAAGAGGCGGGCAGGGAGTGGACGCGGGAGGCAGGGAGAGCACAGGACGATGCAATCCGCAACTTCAATGGGCTGACAAACGCAAGAGCGGTGGTTGCAGAGGATCATGCGAGCATGTGGACTCACAGCAGTGAAGTCAGCCACCGCCTCTTTGAGCTTGCGCTGCAGCGCCCGCGCTGTGCCCCGCCCCACCAGCGCACCCAGGGCGCGGCTGTCCGACTCCAGAACCTGCCGCGGAGGGCGAAGGGGATAGGGTGGAGAGGGGAGCAGAAAAAGGATTTGGGGGGTGGGGGGAGAGAGAAGGGGGTTGAAAAAGGAAGAGGGAGAGGTGGGAACATGGTAAGGTCGGCTTAGAGAAAAGCAGGGACTTCCGTTGTCTAGGTAAGTATGATAAATGGGGCAGGAAGGAGTACCTGATCGAAGGTCTTGACCGCATCGTCAAGCTTCCCAGAATTGACCTGCCCAAGAAAACAGGAGCGACCCATAAGATGACGCTTTCATGCAACGACACTTGGAAGCAGCCCGTTCTACCACGCAACGCTCGCAGACACAGCAGCATAGACCAGGTGGGAATAGATCCAGCCAGCCACAGTATCAAAGACGCATGGTGCGTAGGCAATCGTGGAAATGCGAGGCACACACACTTCATCAGCTTCATACTTCCACAACTTCCTTACCTGGTTAATCCCGAGTGAAATCATCAAATCCAATGCCAGGCTGCCACGTGCTCCCAACCCCTTTCCTCCTCCACTCCCTTCCCCACTCGCCTTCTTCTTCCCCTCTTTCTTCTGCTCACTAGGTGACGCACCACCCCCCACCTTCCCACCTTCCCCAGTCGCAACCTCCCCATTCATCCCCTTCCCTTTGGCCTTGCCTGGCGACGCATCTCCCGAGCCTGTCTCTACAATCACTGAACCATTCTGGCCAGCAGCAGCAGCTGTAGGAGCACGAGGGGAGGACACAGGCGCATCAGCACGAGGCGAATCCGCAGAGGCAAAAGACGCATTCCCTGCGCTCGCGGATTGGGCCTGGTGAGAAGGAGAACGGAGCTTGGACGTGGGGGATAGAGGCGAGGACGGGTCGATGGAGAGCATGTGCAGGCGCAGGGCGAATTCAAGGTCGACGGAGGACGAGGCATGGAGGGTGGCGGCGGTGGTAGCTGTGGTGGTGGCGGCTTGGTAGCCCTGGGCGAAGGCCGCCTTGGCTTCGTCCTTCTTGCCCAGCGCCAGCCACGCCGCACCTGCATCGCCAGCACAGGGGGTGAGAGGAACACGGAGACGAGCGCGCTGTTAGCTGGGGGAACGAGCACGCGCCTTAGATATAGGAAGCATAATAGCTAGTTGAGAACAGCAACGACAGACTGAAACGAGCAAGGACCGCTTCAAGAGAACAACGATCGATTCAGGATAGCGACGACCAATCAGCAGAGCAACAATCAGTTCGAGGGAGAGAATTCTCAAAGTCTAACAAGGATGCATGATCCCTTCACAAGGATGCATGATCCCTTCACAAGGCAACGGTACATGCAGTGAACAGTGCGGCAAGACGACGAGTACAGAGGCAGGAGCGCGGCTACCAATCAGATCAGCGGCGAACTTAGCGGACGTCAGAACCGAACAGCAGCCAACGGGTTGGAAGAGCGGGTTCACCTTGGCGCATGAAGGCGAGAGGCTGACTGGGCGCGAGCTGCGTGGCTCTGGTGGCGTCCTTGAGCGCGTGCTTGTTGAGGTCCAGGTGCAGGTAGCACCACGCGCGGTTGCTGCACCACGGGGATCGGGAATCGTTGGGAGAGCCAGACATGAAGGGCTATTCGGTCATGAAATTGATAGCGACTAGAATTCCCCAGCGAGTGAAGACTACTGAAGCGATTTATCAGTCGAGAAAGAGCACGTTCAGGACGAGAATTGGTGAGGAGGCAATTCGATGAAGATCAACAGGAAAGACTATAAGTCCCGCCAAGCGGACTCAAAGAAGCGCGAGCTGACGAACTTAGCGGGATGCTTTTTTTTTCGCTAATCATAACCTGATCTGTAGGTTTCTTGTGTGCAACGCACCAGAGCGACATCGCGATCTCGGCTGGGCTCCCGCTAGCCTCTTCCGCCTCCGTTATTTGCGACGTCAGCAGCTTAACGGCACGCGACCACTGCTGCTGAGCGCACGCCTCTACCACCTCCTGGGCCATTCCGGTGACGACACGTGTAGCTGAAAATCGACTAGGGAAAAAGAGCCGGGAAGGCTATGCGAGAAAAACGAAACAGAAGCTGCGGCTTCAGAGAGCCCCCTTTTCTGATAATAAAGCACGAATTGCCTGAAGGGAGAGGTGGACTCTGAGATGACAGCGGTCTGAAGAAGCTTTAAGAGGCTCTGCCTGTGCACCAACCCTCGTCGATCACCGATCGCCAGAATCCTTGCAACCACACTGATCGAAGCCTAAAGCCCTATCATGACTAATAACGCCGAAACGCCGGAACTAGCTATTTCCTGATGGTCCACCACGGATCTACCCTGCTAAGCCTACTTGACTGATGCTCTGGATGCCGGAGGCGGCTGTTTCCTTGAACCAGACGGTCGAACGCGGGTCTATGCTACTAAGCCTACTAACATGCAGGCCTGGGTCGTAATTCACTGTCAGTCGCCTAGAGCACTAGATCCGTTTTCCCCCTAGAACCAGTATACCTCTCAGATTCATGCTGCTGTACAGCCCGATCAACTTGAAGCTCACCTGCTCATACCAGAACAGCCCAGTTGGCTGATGTTGGACGGTCCAACATTGATCTGTCAGACGTTCTGACAGGAGCCCGCTTGACGTCAGTCAAAACAGTTGCGAATTTCCCGCCATTGGTCCCGACTTTGTGGCGAAGTGAGAAAGTTTCGCACCCTCGAACTTGCAATTTGTTATATTCGCGGAATTCAGGTAACACGCTGATTGACGCCTGAAAAGACACTGCTTCCTGAAATTTTCGCGACCGTCGCCAAGTCTGTCGTTCCAGGTCGCACACTGATCATGAGACGGTCCAGACCAGAATTTTATCAGCCACACATTCTGGTCTTGAAGAGAATTCCACATGCCATCAGTCCAGGCGAGAATTCCGCCAGCCACACCCTTGGAAATTGTCATGTGGCGCTCCCCATCACTCACACAAGACTAAACAAGACCCGCGGTCACCAAGGCCAGACGATTGTCCGCTTGCACTTCGAGGCATTATGGTTTCATAATCACCGCAATTTCACGGCCGATTCTGTTTAGACGAAAAGCGTTTGCGTGCAACGTCCGCATAGCCCGCTGTCCGCATTGAATGGCTCCGTCGCTTCGCGCTAGTCGCGCAACGCTTGTATGCCTTTCGCTGAATCTGACGCTATGCACGGTCTTCAATGGTCGATACTACACCGCTCCTTCGACTTCGTACCACACCGCACCCGTTAATGTAGCCAGCTCGACTAAGCGTGGAGGCAGTAGCAATAGTGGTGCAGATACGGCGGGCCAGACAGCGGGGTTCGTGCTGCCAAGCTCGGCGCGCAGCTGCGATGCAGAGGAACGGAGCTATGCCGCTGCGGGTCTCCTGTCGTCTCTTGAAGAGCTGAGCTGGTGAGAGCGTCGACACTCCAGACCGTGAGAACGTGAGAACGTGACTATAGCGAGGCACCGACATTACGTAAATTAGACCTAACGTCGCATTGCGATAGGCACATTGATGGTACGGAACGATTTGATCATCTCGTCTGACATTTGTCCAGTGCCATGCATCACCGTCACGCCACGTCATCCTCAGGAGTCCCTGTCTGTGCGACTGGGAGGCGCGTTTGATCGCGTCAGTGCCAGCTCAGCCTGTTCGTGAACGTCACGGTTATCAGTCCCTGACCATTCGGCCCGCCTGCGTTGCTCCATTCATCAGAAAAGGTGACGAAAACAACACAGTCAACGAAGGTGCTGCTGATATTTCGGCAGGTGCAGGTGCTGCTGAGCCCGCCGCCTTAGGCTCAGCAGCATTCTCGCCAGGATCCGCCGTAGGCTCAGCAGCCGATGCACTGACTCCGCCTACAATGCTTTTCTTTCCCTCTTCTGCCTTTCAGAACTCTTCTGCTCGCGTACCTGTCGCCCTTCTCCACACCCGCTGCCCCACACACGCTATGTCAAGACCCTCATGCACTACATCCCCCTCCCTCCGCTGCTGTCCTTTCCCCCACCCTTTCCACCGCAGCAACCAAACTGTACCGTCTGCAGCAGCCGCCAGTACCAGCACTTAACGACTCTTCCACTAGTGTCTTCACAGGCCGAGGGGGAAGAGAGAGGGGGGACAGCCGGGCACTGGAGGGCGTGCGGTGTGAGGAGAGCTCGGTGGGGCGGCTGAGGCAGCTGGAGAGCACCGAGCTCTGCGGCCTGCTGCTGCTCGGCGATGGGCCTCCTGGCGTGGCGGCGAGGGCGCAGAGGGATGGGAGCGAAGAGAGCAAGCGGGGAGAGGAGCAGGAGAAGAAGCGTGGGATGGGAAGGATGGGGGAAAGCAGCAAAGGGGCAAAGGCTGAAGATGCTGCAAAGGGCAAAGGCCGGCGTGGGAAAGCTGGAAAGGAGCAGCAGCAGCAGGATGGGGGGAGAGCGGAGGTGACAAGCAAGCAGCGTGAGATGGTGAAGCAGGCGAACGATGAGGTGGGCGGTGGATAGTCACTTGGTCAGGCTAACCCTTTCTCTTTCCAAGGCCGCTGACTAGAATAAGGCATGCTTCCCGTCTGACTTTGCTGTTAGTGTTGGGTATGAGGTGACGGGGGATACGAGGTGACGGGGGATACGAGGTTGTGCAAGGAACGTGCAGTTTGAGGACAGACAGCATGCGTGCGGGGCAAGCACAATCCCTGATTCTGTGTGGTCATGCGAGCGCACCCTTTCTGCCACTTCATTGCCTGCTCTCTGCTTCCTGGCAGATGGCACGAGGGCGATATAAGGAAGCTATAGCGATCTACAACAAGGTGGGGAATGCGCCGTGCCTGCCTGTGCTAGTCCTTGCTGCACAATCCGCTGTCATTTTCTTGTCTCTGCACTTCTTATGACTACTTCTACATTTTCGGTTCATCACACTGTGCTCTTCCCCCCTCTTCCCGTTTCATTTGTCAATCCACAATTCTCCTTTCATAAGTTCAAAATCACCAAAACGACTCCGCCCTTGCCTTCCATGCTTGTCTATTGATCTTCCAATCACTGCCTGCCAGCTGGCCTCCATTCCTTCACTGAGGGACCAAGTGCTTCTTGGTCGCGGCTCTTGCCTCAACGCCCTGGGGCAGCTTGACAAGGCACTGGCTGACCTCTCCACAGTAAGAATCACACGTCCTCCGTACCACGTCCATCTCCTTTCCTGTCTCCTTCCCGCCTTCTTGTCTCCCTCTGCCTCCATGTCTTGTTGCGGGTTCCATAATTTACCTTTCCCACTCCCTCTGGTGTTGTGCTGGGGTTGCAGGCTGTGGCGGCATACCCCATGCGCACGGACATCCTCATGGCCCGAGCCGGCACGTACTTCAAGATGGGCAAGACTGTTGAGGTACACGCCATGATGTACGATGTCATCTGCGTCGCTCCCCTCTTCCCCTTGCACCATTCTCCCCTTCCCCTTGCACCATTCTCCCCTTCCCCTTGCACCATTCTCCCCTTCCCCTTGCACCATTCGCCCCTTCCCCTTGCACCATTCTCCCCTTCCCCTTGCACCATTCTCCCCTTCCCCTTGCACCATTCTCCCCTTCCCCTTGCACCATTCTCTCCTCCTCTTGCACCGTCTTCCCCTTGCGATGCATGCTGCCATGGTGTTCTCTATCATAGTAGATCATGCCATACTCGGCTGCATGAGACAACCCGAAGTGACACAGCTACTGCTGTCCCTCCCCGCCTCTAGCCCTTCTGCCCTCTCTGTCCTCTCCCCCCTACCCACCATGAAGGCCATAGTGGACTATTCGCGGGTCATTGACCTGGACCCATCCAACGCTGAAGCTGTCAGGTGGCGAGGTGAGCATTGGTGGAGGTGAAAGTCACTGGCTCGGTCAAGCATATGCCTGCTCTGCATTGCACTCAGCTGAGCTTGCTGCCACGTACTCTCAGCCACCCCCTCTTCCCCACTCTTATGTTGTCCTCCAAGTCACTCCCCTCTCCATCTCCACCTCCTTCCCTCCCTCCCTTACATCTTCCTCGCTTCCTTTTCCCCCTCCACCCCCCTCTCCCCAACCCCCCAATGCCAGCCATCCTCTCGTTCAACCTCAAGTACTTCCTCGCAGCAGAGAAGGACTTTCAACAGGCCATCCACCTCGACCCCTCTCTGCCCTTCGTCTTTCGCGGCCTTGTAAGCCTCTTCCCTCAATAATGCGTGTCTTGCCTTCCAGCACCTATGCACCACCCATGCAATGAACGTTTCTCCAGCACCTTTATCACTCTATATATCTCCCCTCTCCTCCCCCCCACCCCTCCCTCTCCCAACCCCTCGCCCCAGGGACTAGCCATAGGAGGCAGTGGGCAGTGGCGGGAGTCCCTGGTGGCCTTTACAGAGGGTGCGTTGCACCACCCCCAGGACACGGACCTGTTTCCTCAACTCCTTCACTGCTTTCTATTCCCCTCACTATCTCTGTCCTCTCCCTCTCTTTTGTTCCCCCCCCACTCGCCCCAGGGTCTGGCCATAGGGGGCAGTGGGCGGTGGCGGGAGTCGCTGGCGGTGTTTGCGGAGGGAGTGAGGCGCCACCCCCAGGATGCTGACCTGTGGCACACCAAGGGACGTGCGCACAAGGAGGTGGGCGACGTGGAACAGGCCATCCAAGCGCTGCTGAGAGCGCTGCAGATAAGAAAGTGAGTGCTGAAAATTAGAAGGTGCTGCAGATTAGAAAATGAGTGCTGCAGATTAGAAAGTGAGTGCTGCAGATTAGAAAGGGAGTGCTGCAGATTAGAAAGGGAGTGCTGCAGATTAGAAAGGGAGTGCTACAGATTAGAAAGGGAGTGCTGCAGATTAGCTAGTGAGTGCTGCAGATTAGAAAGTGAGCGCTGCAGATTAGACGTTGAGCGCTGCAGATTAGAACGTTAAGTGCTGCAAATTAGAAGGTGAGCACAGTAAGAGGTGAGCGTGTGTGTGCCAATGGCGGTGGTAAAGCCAAGGGCAAATGGAATGGAACCCCCACTCACAATCTATGGCATTACGGAGCATGAGTGCCACGTTCGCAAGAGAAAGCGTGAGTGCCACATCCATGAGACAACCCACCGTCCCCCACCCACCGCGGCCATTGCCAATGATGGCAAAAACGACAACAGCAGTGACGGCAATGGCTAACAATGAGGATGGCATAAATCCTTGAAGTCTTGGATAGCCAAGGGTACAAGATTTATTATGCACCCAGTGCCCTAGTGGAAATGGAAGAAAACTTTGGTAGGGAAAGATCTAGGGTTGAAATCCCACCGACTGCCGCCCGCCGCCCACCGCCCCTGGGCCTCACCCCTGCTGGGTTTTCACTGCATAGTTTCTATCCCACTTCTATCCCATTCTGGAGTCTGTGAGTGGGGGTTCCATGTACGTAGATGGTTTGGAGCCGAGACTATTCACGCATGCTACTCTCATCTCACGCCTGCATCCTTGCCCTCCCATGGCCCCGTGCACCCCCCAGGTCTGTGGCGACCTATCAGGAGCTCGTTGCTGTCAGCCGATTCTTGGGTGACTACAGGTGGGCTACTTTGTGCTTCGAAGAGTTTCAGGGAAGTTTGCCTCTGTTAGGTTTTTCCACTTCATGGGGCTTGGGCGAGACGAGGTTTAATTGGTTGTTAAGAGAAGAGCTCCGACTACGCCGAACTCACGTTTACATAAGCACTTCTTTGGTTTACTGTTTTTTCCTACTTGCTAACCTGTCTACTGACGCCGCGCTCACTGGAAAATGTCCAGGGATCTGCCTCTGGGAGGTTTTTCCACTTAGGGTTGTTGAGTACCAGACCCCATGTTGAGCCCGTATAGACCCTCCATTTCTTTTCTGCTTCCTTTGATTTTTCATCCCTTTCATCTTTCCCTCCTGTTGTTCTCCCTCTCTCCTTCCCCCTCGCCCCACGACCCCCTGCTATCCCCCCCACTGAGCCGCTATATGCTGCGCGCGGGAGGGGCTGGAGCTGGATGGGGGAGACATGGATGATGGAGCTGGCGCATGCTCTTGCCCGCAGCATGCATGCTCTGTTTTGAGATGTCTCGAATCGCGCATGCCCCACCTCACAGGGCCGCCGTACGCTATGCGCGGGAGGGGCTGGAGCTGGACGGGGGTGACGTGGAGCTGGCACATGCCCTGGCCAGCAGCCTGCATGCCCTTGGCGACCACTCTCAAGCCGTGAGCATACCACATGCGTTCCCTCTCTCCTCGCCATGCGCTCGTGTGCTATCGCTTTTCTGTGCTGTGGTAGAGCTCACAGCCGTCATCTGCACCCCGCAACCCCCTCATCTGCGCATGCGCACCACCCTCATCAGTGTGTCCGCAGATGCTCAAGTACCAGGCAGCGCTGGCCCTGCAGCCCATGTTCTAAGACGTCTCATTACTGTCTCATGTGCGCATGCACCCCCCTGATCGGTGTGTCTGCAGATGCTCAAGTACCAGGCAGCGCTGGCGCTGCAGCCCAGGGACAAGGAGGGGCAGGATCTCCTCCACTCCATGTTCTACCAGGTGCTCTCCTCCACTCCATGTTCTACCAGTTGCGTGCCAATGCCCTGTGTGATGTAGCCGATTGCTTTCTTCCCACCCAGGCACATGCTGCGCATTTCATAATGGAGCCAAGCGGTGTGCAGGGTACATAGTAAGGTTCCTGAAACGAACACAAAGAGTGGGGCTTTTGTTTCAATCCCTCACTTGCTCGCATCTATTGTTCTCGCTCCCTCTGTTCCTATTCCTACCCGCGACGTCAACTCCCCTCTCAGCGGGAGGCCCTGGCATACACGGTGTCTCACCTGCAGCAGCCGCTCTCCGCCATCCGCTTCGACCAACACTCCACCGCAGAATTCAGAGTACGCCCTCCCTCTCTCCCCCCTCCAGTCACCCATCTCTGTCCCCAGCGACCTTTGCCAGAAACCTCTTATCTTCATCTGCCAGAAATCCAGAAATCTGCATCGCTCTTGGTGGGTGCAACCACTGGCATGATATCCGCCTGCTATTGCAAAACTCTCCCATTTTATCCCCTCCTTGTTTCCCCTGCATCCCCACCTCATATTTGTTCTCGTGGCCCACCTGCCCTTCATAACCCCTACACAAAACACCTCCCCCAACCTCGCCAGGAGGCATGGACCAAGAAGGATCCCCCAGCCACACTGCCAGGCTACCGACCCCTCTCAGTCGCTGCACACCAATTACAGCGCGCCACGTTGCAGTCCCTGCCCAAGCTGCCCCGTGAAGCGTTGGATCTGATCAAAGCAGCGGACGAGATCGGCAAGCGCGCCCACTACCACTGCGATGCCTTTATGGCCAACCGCCAGCAGGTAGCAAAGACACATGCCCGCCAGAATCCAGAATCCAGAGGCCAGAGTCCAGAATCCAGAGGCCAGAGGCCAGAATCCAGAGGCCAGAATCCAGAGGCCAGAATCCAGAGGCCAGAATCAAGAGGCCAGAATCCAGAGGCCAGAATCCAGAGTCCAGAGTCCAGAGGCCAGAGGCCAGAAACCAGAGGCCAGAATCCAGAGGCCAGAATCCAGAGTCCGAAGTCTAGAGTCCAGAGTCCAGAGTACGGAGCCCAGAGTACGGAGCCCAGAGTACGGAGCCCAGAGTACAGAGCCCAGTGTATGGAGCCCAGAGTACGGAGCCCGGAGTACGCAGCCCAGAGTACGGAGCCCAGAGTCCGGAGCCCAGAGTCCGGAGCCCAGAGTATGGAGCCCAGAGGACGGAGCCTAGATTCCGGAGCCCAGAGTATGGAGCCCACAGTACGGAGACCAGAGTACGGAGCCCAGAGTACGGAGCCCAGAGCACAGAGCCCAGAGTCCGGAGCCCCGAGTACGAAGCCCAGAGTACGGGGACCAGAATACGGAGCCCAGAGTACGGAGCCCAGAGTACGGAGCCCAGAGTGCGGAGCCCAGGGTACGGAGCCCAGAGTACAGAGCCCAGAGTACGGAGCCCAGAGTACGGAGCCCAGGGTACGGAGCCCAGGGTACGGAGCCCAGAGCACCGAACCCAGAGTACGAAGCCCAGTGTACGGAGCCAATAGTACGGAGCTCAGAGTACGGAGCCCAGAGTACGGAGCCCAGAGTACGGAGCCCAAAGTACATAGCCCAGATTCCGGAGCCCAGAGTACGGAGCCCAGTGTACGGAGCCTATGGAGCCCAGAGTACGGAGCCCAGAGTACAGAGCCCAGAGTATGCAGCCCAGAGTACGCAGCCCAGAGTACGCAGCCCAGAGTATGGAGCCTAGAGTACGGAGCCCAGAGTCCGGAGCCCAGAGTACGGAGCCCAGAGTACAGAGCCCAGAGTGCGGAGCCCAGAGTGCGGAGCCCAGAGTACGGAGCCCAGAGTTCGGAGCCCAGAGTACGGAGCCCAGAGTCAGGAGCCCAAAGTACGGAGCCCACCGTGGTGCACGAGCACTCCGGTCAGAAGCACTCCGGTTGAAAGCACTCCGGTCGGAAGCACTCTGGTCGGAAGCACTCCAGTCGAAAGCACTCCGGTCGGAAGCACTCCGGTCGGAAGCACTCCGGTCGGAAGCACTCCGGTCGAAAGCACTCTGGACGGAAGCAGTCTGGACGGAAGCACTCCGGTCGGAAGCACTCCGGTCGAAAGCACTCCGGTCGAAAGAACTCCGGTCGAAAGCACTCCGGTCGAAAGCACTCCGGTTGAAAGAACTCCGGTCGAAAGCACTCTGGTCGAAAGCACTCCGGTCGAAAGCACTCCGGTCGAAAGCACTCCGGTCGAAAGCATTCCGGTCGAAAGCACTCCGGTCGAAATCACTCCGGTCGAAAGCAGTTCGGTCGAAAGCAGTTCGGTCGAAAGCACTCCGGTCGAAAGCACTCCGGTCGGAAGCACTCCGGTTGGAAGCACTCCGGTCGGAAGCACTCCGGTCGGAAGCACTCCGGTCGGAAGCAGTCCGGTCGGAGGCACTCCGGTCGGAAGCACTCCGGTCGGAGGCACTCCAGTCGGAGTCACGGGCACTACCGTGGTGCACCGGCACTACCGTGGCCTAGAGACCAGAGTCCAGAGTCCAGAGTCCAGAGTCCAGAGTCCAGAGCCCAGAGCCCAGAGTCCAGAGTCCAGAGTCCAGAGTGCAAAGTGCAGAGTGCGGAGTCCAGAGAAATGTGCCGCCAACATGCTTTCATCTCCTGCGCTCTGTTTCCCCCCATCCCCCCTGGCTTCCCCTTACTTGCCATCACTCAGTTTCACTTACCTGCTGTCAAATTGACTCTTTATTACTCTTACAAGCTCTGTTCCACTGCTCCCTTCCACTCCTTCCCCCTCCTTTTCGCCGCTCAGCTGCGCATGGCGGGGCTGGCCGCTCTGGATGTGATGCAGCAGGTGAGACAATGAATGCCGCCCTGCCGCCATCTTATCAGAGGGTTACCACTCGTGGTGACCACTCGTAGTGATGTAGCAGATGAGATCTGCTTATATGCGAGCCAGAATAGTAGCTGGCTAGTAGACATTGTGCATCTCTAGGGAACTTGTGTCATTGTGCAGGAGCACAAGCCTTTGTGTGTTGGTCTATTCCTGGGTCGCCCGTGTGTGCACATCACATGCTATGGCACAGGCAAGGGCGACGTGGGATGCCATGGAACGGGAGCAGCAGGGGGAGGAGGAGCAGCAGTTGGAGGAGGAGCAGCAGGGGGAGGAGGAGGCAGAGGGCGGTACGGCAGCTGCAGGTGATGCGATCACAAGTGAAGCAGATGGAGGAGGAGGAGGAGGAGGAGGAAGAGGAGGAGGAGGAGAGGAGGGGACGAGCAGGGCCAAGCAGAGGCAACGGGGGAGTGACAGTCGGGGCACGGGCAGGGGGAAGAGCAGCCGCGGCAGCAAGGGGGCAGGCAGTGGGTTGCTGGGGGGTTGGAGGGACGTGTATGACGTGATCACGAGATGGAGGCAGGTCGCCGATCCAACGGATGCTGTTCTCTGGAAGGACCAACTCAGGTGGGCGCCCATTGTGATCGCTCCTGACATGTGCATTCTCCCTCCCATTCTAGTGCCAAGCTAAGGGCCTTGGACTAGGTCACTGAGATCTGCTGGTCGTTTGGTATCTTCTTCATCTTCCTTGATCGATTATATGCATATCTGTCACATCAATGGAGTGGGGTATGTGATGGGATGATGGGTGACCAACTCCCCATGGCATGCTGCCATGCCTCATGGCATGGGGGGGGATGTACGATCTGCTTCTCTTTCCAGAAATCGCTTTGCGCAGGGCTTCCGGTCAACCACGCCAATCAAGGTGTGGGACCTGCAGACTGTCAAGTACTACCCCATTTTCAACAAGTGAGTTCAAGTATTATCCCATTTTCAACAAGTGAGTTCAAGTACTACCCCATTTTCAACAAGTGAGTTCAAGTATTATCCCATTTTCAACAAGTGAGTTCAAGTACTACCCCATTTTCAACAAGTGAGTTCAAGTACTACCCCATTTTCAACAAGTGAGTTCAAGTACTACCCCATCTTCAACAAGTGAGTTCAAGTACTACCCCATCTTCAACAAGTGAGTTCAAGTACTACCCCATCTTCAACAAGTGAGTGCAAGAGCAGCCCATAAGTGTGTCACCCTTCATCCTGCCAAGCCCACGCACTTCCTCCTACGCTCATCCCTGCGTGCACGCGCCATGCACTGCTCTCACATTCTCCTCACCCACATTCTATTCTGCACCGTTTTCAGAAGTGGCCCTTCCTGTGAGCGCGTGTGCACGGTGCAGGTCGTTTGAGGCGGTGCGGGGGGCGCTGCTGGAGTCGGAGCAGGCGTTTCAGGGCCAATACCGCCCCTTCGCTGTGCCACGCAGCACACGCGGCGACCTCGTGAGCTGATTGCGCCTGCCATGCTGAGCTGCGCCTGCCATGCTGAGCTGCGCCTGCCATGCTGAGCTGCGCCTGCCATGCTGAGCTGTGCCTGCCATGCTGAGCTGCGCCTGCCATGCTGAGCTACGCTTGTCATGCTGAGCTGCGCCTGCCATGCTGAGCTGCGCCTGCCATGGCAACTGCAGTGCTGCTTTCCTCAAGCAACAGACTGCCTCGGTTTCTGCCAACCCATGCGCTTCTTCTTCATGTTCTTTCCCCGCCTCATCATCTCCCCCTCCCCTCCTACTCCCTACCATCCTCCCTTCTCCCTCCCTCCTCTCTGCCTCACGAGTTCCCCTCACCCCGTCATCCTAAACCCTAAACCCTAAACCCGAAACCCTTACTCAGATCGCCAGAGCGTCTGACCTGCAGGCCATGCACCAGGCCGTGGGGAAGGACTTTCTCGTCCGCGCTCCCTGCTACAGCCATGCCGTCCCAGGGTACACCTTTCCTGCTGCAGCTGTGCTTTTGTGGAATACATCATTTTTTATTCGTGCTAAAGCCACATTCCAGAGGGCGGGCCACTCGTTTCACTTCCTCTTTTGAACCTGTTGTCTCTGACACCTCTCCTCCTCCTCCCACCTCATTCGCCCAACGTACAGGAAGGATCTGATCGGGTCAGAGTTTGAAATTCTCAAGACGTAAGCCACTGCCGCGTGCTCTCCCCATTCTATCAGTACCACCTCGCATCAGCCATCGCACACTGAGTAGTAGCTGCTCTTGCGCTCCCCTGCCAGGGGCCGCTCATCGCATTCAGGGTGTGGGAGAGCATGTGCCCTGTGTCCACACGCCCCCCCTCATACACGCTCTCTCATTCCCTGTCTACACTGCCCTGTCCTTTGTCTCACCCCCCCTCCCCTGGAATATATCTCTCTTTTTCTCCCTGTCCTGCCTCCCCATCCTCGGCATGCGCTCATTCGACTTCACCCACACTCCACGTTGATTTCTCTCTCCACTGTCTCTCTCCTGTCTGTCTGCCCGCACCATCTCCAGCACGCACTCCTTTGACTTCTACACGCACACGCCGGTCAGCCCCCAGCGGTGGCGCGACTTCGACCACGAGCTCGCTGCCGCGTGGCAGGTCAGTGCCATGGCACCTGTAGCTCTGGAAGGCATGCGCAACTTGTACGGCATGTGCAGGCGCACATCACTGCATGCATGTCGCATCAGCATGTGTGTCTGCATGTGCCTGTGAGTCCCTTTCTGTAAGAAATCTCTCTTATCTCCCTTGGTATTTCTCCCACTGTCATGCAATACACCCCTCTGCTTTTGAAGCCTACCACACCAACCCCGCCCGCCCTGCTTATTCCGCTTGTACGCTGCTGCTGATCAGTTGCATGAATGTCTCTAACTCACTACTCTATCCACTCGTGCGTCCCCAACCCCCCTCTCACCAGGCCCTGTGTGCGGCAGTGCTGGACGCACGGACAGAGGCAGCGGACCCCCGTCTGTACCGCCAGAGGATTCAGCACTCCATCCTCCGGCTGGGGTACTTCTGGTCAGTGGGGTGGGCGGTGCATGCCTGCTTGTGGCTGGTGTACTTCTGGTCAGTGGGATAGACGCTGCATGTCTGCTGGTGGCTTGGGTACCCTACTGCTTGTGAAGGGTTTCACATGCGTAGCTACACTTGTGCATGCAACACATGACTCACTGCTGTTTGGCTCACTGCTGGTTGGCTCTCCCACTCCTGCCGCCCATCATGGCGCATGACTGTCACTCCTTCAGTGCCTCCCTGCCGTTACTCCTCTCCCCCCCGCCCTCCCCACTCCCCACTCCCCATCAGGTTCCAGCTGATGCCGCTGACCCGCGGCTCTGCCATGGCGGGGCTGGTCTCCATCCTCGGCCTCTCCATGGCTGCTGACATGGAAACCACAACGCTCATCCCACACGGGGTGCAGGTAGGATGGCCGGTGCTTGTGCAGTCGTGCTGGCAATGGAGGGTTTTTCTTCTATCTCGTTTCTGCAGCCTACGTTGATATGTGGCACGCGCATCAGCAAATAGGGCCTGATAACTACTTGGCACAAGCAAACATCTTTGTTGTAACCGGATTGGTTCACTTTCACCTGGTAGTGCATAGTAAAGATAAGAGGGACGCACAACTGGAGGGACAAATTCACATCTACTGGAGTATTCCAGGACAAGGGGAGCCTTCTGCCCTGGTAAGATGAGGCACTAGAAAGAACCGTGTGACTTCCATGCGTGGCTTGCTTCCGTTCAGGTGGACTGGGAGGCTTTGCTGGTTTCTCGCCTTGAAGACTTCCATGGCTCGATTGCTCCGTGGCTCTTCTCTTCTACTCAAAGCTCGCCTTGGCACCTAGCCAGAGTTGAGGATGTATTACCAACCACGCACCATGTGATTGCAGCATTGAGCTACGAATCATGAATCACATTCCCCTGCAATGGTTTCCTGAGTCTTACGCAATCATAGATGCAAGCCACCGATGCAGTCCACGGGAAGAGCAATCTGGTGGCTTCTCAAACAGACGATGAGGTAGAGAAGTGGGTGGAGGGAGAGGCGATTTATTGTGAGCTCAGGGTTGGGTGGACATATGCTTCCTCAAGTACCATACAAGATAAGATGCCACTCATACCCCCAAAATAACCACCCAAGTGAAACTTTGGTGATGCTAATGTTATTTACCCTAAGGCTTGAATAAAACATCAATGCAAACATGCTCCTGTTTAGAAAGCTTCCTTTGTATCCTATCTCTGGTTTAGAAACTTGTACCGGAATGAAGGTGTGGCGCGGAACCTTCGGTTTCATAATAAAAGTTATTTTTTCAGGTCACACTAAACTACGTTTTCACATCTCATAAACAATGGCACATACTAGAATAGTTTCTTTTATTGATGTGACACATTCATGCAGCATGATGTAGTGAGTTTGTAGAGAGTATATTTTGTATTTTGCATTTCGCCGTGGAAAGCGCTTTCACGTCGAATCGGTAACTGGTTTCGCAATAATGCTCGGAATAATATGGTAACCAGCCCCATTTCCGGCAAGCATTTCGCAAAGAGTACCCCCCATTACGCGATATTGTTCAGAATTCCTGGTTTCGATGGTGCCCCTTTTTTCTGGTCAGGCGGGCCTCGAGCGCCGCAAAATGAGATGGCGGTGGGTTGTCGACATGTCGTGCCACGTTCGGGGCGCAAGCCTAGCCAAACCCAGCACACCAAGCGAAGCGAAGCACGGCTCGCCCTGAACCTCCAATAAGTCGCCACTACATAGCACCGGAGAGACCCACATTCAGCAGACAGTTTCTCAAAGCACCCTCTAATTTTTATTCGCCCCTCCAACTGCCGTTCCTGCCTCGAGGCTCTTTACAACTATGGCTTTCAGGCCGTGTCTCGCCCTTCTGCTTCTTACCGTAGCAGCGTGTGCTTGCAACGCACAGTCCATCGGCATGTGAGTTGGTAGGCCGTCCCCGCTCGCCCTTCTCGTCCCGCTGTTCCGCTGCGGCTGCAATGTTGTCTATGCTAGTGCTCATAGTAGCTTCCGTCGCCACATATCTTTTGGTTTCGCTTTAACGATTAATCTGGCTCGTTTCAGGCCGCGTGGTGACGACAATGCGCGGAGGGCAGGTCGTGGGCAGCACGGGCGACCGGAAGTCGTCCGGCAGAATCGGCTTGGCGCTTTTCAAGTAAGCCTCGGGCTCGCCGCGACCCGGAGTCGCCTGCTCTCGCATCATCCCTCGCTCCTTCACCCTCGCATTCACCACTGGTGGCACCCGTGACCGCTCCGCGGCGCGGTTGCCAGCCAATCACTCTCCATCATTCCTCCAAGCCCTTGCTAACGTCGCCATCGCTGCTCCCCTGTTTATGGCTGGCGCGCTCCCCTCTCGCGCTCCGCTCTCGCGCTCCCCTCTCGGCGCAGGAACGGGGAGGCGTACAGCGTGCGCTACTCCGTGGCGGTGATGCAGGTGGGCAACTGGGCGTTCCCCGACAAGGTGACGGTCAACCAGGGCGTGCGCAACGCCAACGGCGCCACGCAGCTCGAGTTCCCCACTGCGTGGAAGAACCGCACGCTCACCCCGCAGCCCGTGAAGCGCGCCAAGGTGTTCCGGTACATCATGGAGGGCGTGTGGCGCAACGCGGAGAACGTCAACACGGCCTCGGGGAAGACCCTGGAGGACCTCATGAAGGCCATCCTCGCCGCTCCCCGCACGTACTACGCGCTCGTGACATCCCCCTCGTTCCCGCAGGGCGCCATTCGCGGCCAGCTCTACCATGGGTGAACGTGGCTCGTTGAATTTCTCAAGGGGTGTTGCAAGTAGGTGTGCCAGGCAGTGCGAGAATGCAGAGGCTCTGGGGTTGGGTTGCGGCACATTATAGATGATCAATCAGATTCAGCTGCTGCTTATGTTCGGAATGTTGATATTCTAACACGCTAACTGATTCTCTTGTGGGGTGGCGGTGCCATGCCCCTACAACACTGGAGACATGCTCCGGTCTGGTGCGAGCGTGTGGCAGGAATGAAGAGCAGGTGTAAGACGCGGATTCTGCCGCCAATAAGAAGAAAATGCAGAGCTTGAGGAGCTCAGGTGCCATCAGGTCAGGTGATGGGGTGATGCTTGATTTAGTTTGCAATGCAGCTGGAATAACCACTGTTTGGGAGTGTTTGGGTGCAAGCGTGTGTGACAGGTTGTCTGTATGTGTGTGTATGCTGTGTGGCGCAAGGCCTAGCTCACTATTTACACTCCAGGAAGCATGAAAAACAGACTATAGGAAACCAGAGCATTCCATTCAAGCACTATCTCTCAATAGGATCCCACCAGCATCGCTCAGAGCGGCTATCACATGCCGCGTTGTGGGGAATGTGTCTCGCACACTAGGCAGGTGGAAGGGCGCTCTTCTGGTGTTCTCAAACAGCCATGGTGCCACCACGCTCTTAAACTCCTCAAACGTCGTTGCTAGCAGCCCCTCCCAGTCCACCTGCCGGGAAGCAGTGCAGGTAGGAGGTGGGGGAAGGAAGAGAGATGGGGGCAAAACAGGAGGTGGGGGAAGGAAGGCAAAGAGAGTGAATGAGAGGAGGAGGAGGTGAAGGGAGAGAGCAATTTGAGCAGTGCAGTGTGCTGGCAGATGAATCTTTGATTCTGGCTTCCCAGGTACGGCAGGGTGGCAGGGATGGAGCGGTGGGCACAAGTGCCAAGGCAAGCTGAGGTCGTTCTTGCTCTGCTGCAACCTGACCCAAGCGGGCAACAGAGCATCATGTCTGGCCCATGTCCGTGGCCATGTCTGCCTCGTGTCTCCGCTCACTACCCCCCAGCCCATTACCCCCCCAGCTAACTAATCCCTTGTGCAACTCACCAGGAGGTCCCTTGGGATGCGTGCGGTGGTCTCCATGTCAGCAGCCAGGGACAGACCCAGGATGGAGAGCAGCCCCACCATGGCAGAGCCGCGCGACAGCGGCATCAGCTGGAACCTGAGGGGAGGCCCGGGGAGTATAAGAGCAGACAAGCGGTGAGAACGCGAAAGGAGCAAGAGCTTAATTCAGAAAGCAGATGGTATCAGATATCCAGAAGCATCGAGGCAGAGGGCCGGAGCAAGAAGCCACAAGGAGGTTCTGGAAAGAGGGCAGTGGGGAATTAATCAAGGTGTGGTGGTGGTGATTTCTAGAGCACAGGCAGGCAGCCCTACCAGTAGTAGGCGATGCTGAGGACGTGGTCCTGGATGCGCTCGCGATAAGCGTGCGGGTCGGTGGCCTTGGTGCGGTGGTCCAGGGAAGCTTCCATGAAGCCCTGCCAGGCCGCTGTGAGCTCCGCGTCAAACGCGTTCCACCGCGGGCTCTCTATGGTTGTGACTGTATCGAAGTCCACCGCCAAGGGGCTGAGGGGAGGGGATGGGGAAGGGGGGTTGGGGGGGAGGAAAGCGGAACGGGTGAAGAGCGGAAGATATGGTATGGGCTGCGTGACACCGTGTTGACGGGTTGAATTCGTGTGTTGTGATGATGGTATGCAGCGAGACAGAAGTGATGGGGCTGACTGTATGCGTGGTGCATGGGCATGCGTCTATGCATGCGTGCATGGGCATGCATGTATGTATGGGTGCATGAGTCTAAAAAGAAGCAGATGCCTCACCGTTTTCTGAGTCGGAACTCTGTGCCTCCCAGATCCTTGCTGCAAGTGGAGGGTGGGAGGGTGGGGAGTGGGAGCAGGCAACAGGAATTGTGAGCGTGGAGTGTGGGGAGTGGGAGCAGACACGAGAGGTTGAGAGTTAACAATGACACGGGGAGCAGGCATGGGGACGTGCGAGGTGGATGGGAGGGATGAGAGCATTTTCGGCGTGAGCCCATAAGGAGTAGCACAAGGTGAGGAAATTGTGATGATGTGGACCATCATGCTGCGGCACGTCCTCGGATGGCATGAGAGCACATGAGGCAGGCGCTGAGTTAAACGGCCAGTGAGTGCTGACTGACCCTGGGAATGCCCGGCTGTAGCACGGCAGGCGCACATAGAAGTCTCGGCCAATCACATTGAACAGCGCCTCGTGGTCCTCAGCCGCCCTTAGCTGTTGGGGGGGGGTGATGGGAGAAGAGGGGGGCGTTGTCAGAGGGAGGCGCTTGCGCGTGCGCAGGTGGCAGTGACAAGGCTCACAGGTGGCGATGACAAGGCTCAGAAGGAAGAGAGTTGGCGGCGCAGGTGCGTTTGCGTGCTCCTATTGGGGGCGAATCAAGGCACACCTGATCGCCAAATGTGCTGCGCGGCACGTCGAACGGCTGGTGCGTTGCGGTGTCAAACGCCCTCTCCGTCTGCAGCAGGCCCTGCCGCGTGACGTTCACCGCCCTGCCAGGGGAGAGAGGCGTGGAAGGGGGGGTGGGGGATGCATTGAGGCAAGGGGCGTAAAGGGCCAGGGGCGGATTGGGGAGGTGGTTGAAAGAAGAGAGTCCGTAAGGCTGCTTGGCGGAACAACATGTGAGAGATGTGGGTCATGTGGGTGGTGTGAGTAACATGAGTAACGTGAGCAGGCAGTGCATTGCAGAGGGCAACGCACATGGGTTAGACGGCTAGATCCTAGGTGAAGATGGCATGTCCCTGCGATACTCTAGTTGTATTTTGAGTCATACGCACTCAAAATACAACTGAAGATGGCGTGTCCCTGCGATACTCTAGTTGTATTTTGAGTCATACGCACTCAAAATACAACTGAAGATGGCGTGTCCCTGCGATACTCTAGTTGTATTTTGAGTCATACGCACTCAAAATACAACTGAAGATGGCGTGTCCCTGCGATACTCTAGTTGTATTTTGAGTCATACGCACTCAAAAGACAACTGAAGATGGCGTGTCCCTGCGATACTCTAGTTGTATTTTGAGTCATACGCACTCAAAATACAACTGAAGATGGCATGTCCCTGCGATACTCTATGACCGTCCACCGCTGGTCTAGCGTCCGCCCACAGGCAGCAAACTACTTACTTGGGGTAGATGGCGAGGTATCGAGCGGTCCCCATGACCCAGGTGAAGATGGGCGTGTCCGTGCGGTACACTATGTTGGTCCACCGCTGGTCCCGGCCGAACGCCTTCCATGCGACGGGCTCCATGGCCTCCGACACCTGGCGCCACGCCACCAGCACGCGGAACACGGCCCTCCAGCTCGTCATCAGGTCCGACCTGTCCAGAACACTCCTCCCCTTGCTGGCGGCGCCGTTGCTGCTGCTGCTGCTGCTGCTGCTATTGCTGCTGCTGATGTCGCCACTCATGCTGCCGCTATCGCTGCCAGTGCTGCTTTCGTCAGTGCTCTCTGCCGTGCTGCTGCTGCTGCTGCCGCGTCTGCTTCGTCCCGTGCGCTGCCCGCCTCGCCTCTGCTGCAGCACCTGCGCCAGCTGCTCCCGCCACACCGCGTCCCCCCCATCTCCCCCAAAGAGCTGCTCCGCTATTCTCATCTGGTCTGCTATCGCCACCAGCGTGCCGCGCACCCGCTGCATCACGTCCAGCGCTGCCAGCCCCGCCATGCGGATCTGCGGGGCGGGACGGACGGACACAGAGAAGGAAAGGAGGGGAGTGTGAATGGGCACAGTGGCGAGGAGAAGGGCATGGCATGTCAGTGCACGCATCATGCCAGGCCCACCTGCAGCGTGTTGACCAGCATGCCATCGGATTCCTCATGCCTACGCCAACCATAGCGTCTCCACCATCCCATCTCATGCCATGCCATGCCATCCCATCCCATCCCATGCCACGCCATGCCATCCCATGCCATCCCATGCCATGCCATCCCATGCCATGCCATGCCATGCCATCCCATGCCATGCCATGCCATGCCATGCCATCCCATCCCATCCCATGCCATGCCATGCCATGCCATCCCATGCCATCCCATGCCATGCCATGCCATGTCGCACCTGCTGGGTATTCCTGAGCATGCCATCGGTGTCGTAGTGCGTGCGCCCACCCACCACGTCAGCCGCTGCCACCAGCTCCAGAGCATCCCCGGACAGCCGTGGCAGGCGCTTCCACGTGGCAGCATGCAACTGGTGCGTGGGGACGGCCAGCGGGGCATAGTCCTTGACGGCCTCAGGCCGCCCTCCCGTGGCCCACTTGCTCTGCGCCCGGTGAGAGAGGGGGGAGGCAGGGGCGCATTGAGAAAAGGGGTGCAATTGGGCGGATGGATTGGGGTGGGCCATCGGGGTGGCGGTGGCGCTGAGGGGCTCAGAGCACCGAGGAAAGGAGGGTGAGGTGAGGCATGGTGCGTGTGGAGGGGAGAAACAACCACAGGAGAGGCGAGGAGAGGAGGAGGAAACTGGTGGAAGAAGGCACATGAGGAGAGAGCAGTCCTGCCTCACCCGCATGTCCTCCTCGAGGTCGTCGTCGAGGCGGAAGGCGTCAAACGGCTGGTCGAGCTTGGAGACGGTGTAGGCGAGCACATGGCGCTGGAAGAACACGCGCGCACAGTACGACGCGTCGCCGCCTGGCTTGGCGTCCATGGCTAGCATTTGGTCGTATAGGCTCATCTGAGGGGGGGAGAGGGGGGAGAGGGGGGAGAGGGGGGGAGAGGGGGGGAGAGGGGGGGAATGCGGGGAAAGGGAGGCACAGTGAGGCGCGTAGGAAGAGGAGGCGGTGGGAGAACACCCACGTGCAGTACGAGTGTTGGTCAATGCTGCTGGGTTGCACGGCTAGCATTCGGTCGTACAGACACATCACGAGGGGCGGAGAGAGGGGGAATGGGAGGCACAGGGAGTCACAGGGAGGCACAGGGAGGCACAGGGAGGCACAGGGAGGCACAGGGAGGCACAGGGAGGCACAGGGAGGCACAGGGAGTCACAGGGAGGCACAGGGAGGCACAGGGAGGCACAGGGAGGCACAGGGAGGCACAGGGAGGCACAGGGAGGCATAGGGAGGCACAGGGAGGCACAGGGAGGCACAGGGAGGCACAGGGAGTCTCATGGAGTCACAGGGAGACACATGGGAGAAGGCATTTGCAGGGCATGGGGTGAACGGAAGCAGCTGGTGTGGGCCCCTGTTGCTAGCATGCAAGTCACGCATCCAGCTGCACTGCACACAGCGCTCACCGCGGTGGCATGGTCCCCCAGCACGTGGTAGCTGGATGCGTGTGCGTGCAGCAGCTCCATGTTGCCTGGGAACGCCTCCAGCCCCACCTCCGCCATGCGGATACTGGCCCTGCACGGAGGCACGGCAAGGCATGGAGTAGGGCGTTGAGGGCACGGGGGGGGTTGGGAAGGGGGGGGAACGGGGGCGTTAGAAAGAAATGGTTTTTGGCGAGGATACGTGGGTTGGCAGCTTCGGAAAGGGGAAAGGGGGGGGTGTTGTGAGGAGGATGTGGGGGGGTTGTGGAGAGGGGGGTGGGTGGAGAGGGCATGGCAGACATTGGACGAGTACAGGGCCAACAAGGTATGCACTTAATACACGGTCCACAGGCTCAGCAGGATGCTGAGTGCTCACCAGTGGTCGCCCAGCAGGCGCTTCTGCAGCACGAGGTTGTGATGCGTCTCCAGCATCCTGCACGGGGGGTCACAGGCGCACGGATTGGGACAGCGCGTGATGGAGCGAGGGATGGGAGAGAGAGGGAGGGCAGAAGAGAAGAGTGTTGGTGGGGCACTTGGATCGTCCCGCAGTTGAGTGCGGGAGGGCTACAGGCCTGTCGTGGGGGGTAATGCATGCGGTAGCGGTAGCGGTAGCGGGCTGGGGCAAGAAAGAGAGGCCATGAGAGGGAAGCAGGAAGCCACAACGCACAAAACGCGGCGAGGAGACCAAGCGAGCGACAGGCGTAGAGGCCAGGAGAGAGAGGACGAGCACAGGAGGGAGGGAGGGAGGAGCGCAAGGAGCAGCACTGACTGTTGGATCTGCAGCGAGCGCAGCAGGTCTCGCTCCGCCTCGTCCGTCTCCCCCAGCAGGCGGTGCAGCCGCCCCTTCTCCTTCACCACCTCCGCGTCCCCCGGCAGCAGCTGCACCGCCTTGGCTAGGTACGGCTGCGCCTGCCGGAACTGGTTGGACCGCACAAACGCCAGGCCCTGCAAGTGGGAGGATGGGAGCATGGGAAGGGGGAGGGGGGAGCGACTGTTGAGAGGAGGTGGCATGTGGGGGAGGCGCAAATGAGCGCTGTCAAGGCAGGCTCGAGGGACGATGGTGAATGGAGAGGAGAGAATCCGCGGTTCAGGCAGACGAGGCCTGCTGCTCTCCTGGGCGACGTGACGATACTGTCACCTCGCTGTGGACACCAGCTGGGCCGCGGTGGACACCAGCTGGGGTGAGGTGCGTGGGAGTGCAGAGTTGGCTTTGAGAATTCTCAAGACCAGCACAAGAGTCATTCGGCGCCGCTGCGAGCCTCACCACGTCGCGGTTGAGGTCGGCGTTGTTTGGCTCCATGTGCAGCGCGGGCAGCAGGTCGGTGAGCGATTGCTTGAAGCGGTAGCTCTTGAACGCGCTCATGCCTGCAGGGACACGCGGTTGCAAGGAGGGTGCACGTGCAGCACACACAATGCCGGGAAGAGGACTGGGGGAATTGAGAGACCCGTGGGTGGTAGAGGCACACGACACGGCACATGACTCTCGACTCGTGACTCTCGACTCGTGACTCTCGGCGGCTCATGATTCATGACAGCGGCGCGCACGCCCTTCCAACCCCCCCCCCCCCCCCCCCTTCCCCCCCTCCTCGCTGCATCCTGGTCTCCGCGTTGCCGAGCTCCATGGCACCGCTGAACGCGTCGCATTCCTTCAGTCGCGTCAAAAGGACGTCGCACGCACCTCGCTGCTTGCGCGTGTCCGCGTTGCCCGGGTCCAGCTCCGCCGCGAGGTTGAACGCCTCGTACGCGCGGTCGTGCTGCCCCAGCGCCCCGCGCTCCACGCCCACCTCCCCCCACAGCTCCGCGCTGCCCGGGTTCGCGCTCAAAGCCTGGGGGGAGCGGGGGGGCGACAATAGACGGTGTGACAGTAGAGGATGTGTCAATAGAGGGTGAGACAGTAGCGGGTGTGAGAGGAACGAAAAGGAGGATGCGGCACCGTGCCGCGACATGCGACATGCGTGGTAGGACTGTGGAGCTCTCGGTTTAGGGTTGTAAGCCCACGAGACTGCCGCCGTGCTCACCTCCTCGAAGTCCGCCACGGCCCCGTCGTGGCGGTGCAGTAGCGCCTTCGCCACTCCCCGCCCGTGCAGCAGCCGCTCGTACAGCCGGCGCAGCAGCCGCTCCGCCTGCAGCGAAAAGGGGGGAGGGGGGAGGGGGGAGATGTGGGGGAGGGGAGGGGAGGGAGGGGGGGATGGGTGAGGAGAGGAGGTGGGTAGCATGGCGGGTGCAGGAGGAGGGGGAGCGTTGAATGGGGGCTCATGAAAGAAGGCGTCAAGATCCGTTCGCTCGCTGCATTCATACATCGTTATAATTCGCCACGGCCTCGCACCTCGTTATAAGACGCCACGGCCTCCTCAAGCCTGTCGCCTTCCAGCTTGTCGCGCCCCTCGGCGATTAAAGCCATCAGCCGCTCGCTCACCCGCCGCGCTACCTCCCCCTCGCTGCTGCTGCCACCGCCGCTGCCGCTGCTGCTGTTTCCGCCATCGAATTGCGCGTTTACCGCGCCGCCGCTGCCGCTGATGGCGGCGTCGATCCGAGCCGCCACCTTCGCGTCCTGCCCGCCACCGCTTGCGCCTGGAACCCCGGCGACAGCCGGCGAGCACGCCACGTCATCTCGCGGGCAGAAACCGCCGGCCGATTTTTCCGCAACTTCCGCGGCCGCTGACGCCGCCCTCACCGCCGCCTCTGCCGCCTGATCTAACGCCGCGTCTGACGCACCTTTCAACGCATGATCGCTAATATTCTGAGTGCTATATTTACGGACGCTGTCGGAACCTCCTCCACCAGCCAGAGGTTGAGCGAACAGCAGTCGCGTGGCGGCCCCGCCGGATTCGAACGTGCTGATGAGGACAGCCAATGCCGCCCAAGCTAGACTCCTGCTTAACAGCCGAGTCACGCCACTCGCCGCCGACGCCATCCAACAGCCGCCCCCTAGCTTGCGTCGCTGTGCGTTGACGCTTGCTCGATGAAAAGGGTGAGCGCGTTGGCTCGAGGCTCGAACCGTTTTACTGTCTAGTACGTGTTTGCAAGGCCAAGATGGGAGAACTACGCCTCGAGACGATGACGACCACAATGCAGGGGAGAGCAAATACGAACCACTTGAGAAAAGAGAGTGCCTTCACACTTGTTTGGGGAGGAGGTGAAAACATTTCGGCGTGATCTTGAAAAGTGGGGGGTGGGATAGGAAGGACGAGTGGCGGATGAGATGCGATGTGAGGCTGGGGTGGTGGGGAGGAGATAGGGGGTCACAGGGCAGGGAGCAGCCCAGGTGGGTGTCTGCCTGCCCTACAGCTGTTGCTCTGCTGCTCTCTGGTTAGTCCAAACCGTCCTCCTCTTGACTAGGGAAAGTTAGAGTTTTTGTGAGATACAGTGCGCTTCAATCAGAACTCGATGTGGTGAAGATGGTGTCGGTTGTAAGTGGTGGGAAAAGGGATCATCGTGGAGGCCTGTAGAGTCCCCTGATTCATGGACGGACCAATTGGCCCATCTGCCACAGCTGGCGTTGATTTCCTCACAACATGCCAGATTGCCCAACGTGAGCCTCTGTCGTCACCTTTGCTGCTCCGAAGTGCGGACTTGTCGTCACTCATTGACGCAAACTGGTTGGCCGTGTCCTGGTCGTGTGGCAGCTCGGCTATTGTTATGAATTACACCAGAGGTCTGAAAGAGGCCCAGGGTTTTTTTGGCCGGTTACTCCAGTAACGGGCGCTTTCAAATCGCTGGCAAATTGGGCCTGAAAGTAGGACCTTGGTTACCCGTTTGGCAGGACCCATTGAAACATGGAAGACATGCGTTGTTTCTCCCGTGTACCCCGGTAACTGTCGCATAATCGCACCCTGGTTCCGAGTCAACCTACAATTGTTCCTTCTGCATGTTCGCTCCCAACAGTGTCGCAAGTGGTTGAGCCGCCCAAAATTGGGCCAGTCCATGACGGGGCGTTGCCTGCATATCCGTGGCAGTCGGACTGACGAGTGCATGGGGGCCTCTGACGAATGGGCGGTTCCACTGGACGTCATGTGTATAACTCAGAGAATAGCGCAGTATTCAATAAGGGGAACATGATTACAAATGAGACCTAGGGAATATACACATGAATTCCTTTTCAGGCCTAGTTTTATTTTTTTAGCGGGTGCTCCAAAGTCGACCACTTAACTTTCACGGGCGAGTTGGCCCCATATAGGGTAGTCTGGTTACCTCGTTGGCATTTTCCAGTCTAAAGCGGCTGACCATTGTTGTTTGTTTTGCATTCCTCGTGCAACTAAGGTAATGAGAACGTCACGTCTGCGCGTTTGGAGGTCTTCGTATCCGACGTGGTAACTGCTGCAAATCTTTGGGCTTGTGTCAATTGCTCCGTTTTCCGTGCGTTAAGATTGATGGGACTGTAAAAGAATACGTAGCATCTATCGTAATCACCTGGATAGACGCCCATCCGCAGGATAAGTCCCATGGGCTTTATCTCGTGCTTTGGGCCTTATAGCTATTATTTGATTAAACGCCCCCCTTACTTTTCGAAAGTGTGTACCCTATACGCCCCTCTAATATTTCGTAAAAACTGTGCAAAACGGAAGGAACGAGTTCGGGTAATAGCGAGAATTTTCGCTCTGTGCCAGCCAGAAGCGCAATTTGCGTCCTTCGGCACTTCGCGCCAGCAGGATTCGCGTCAGAGCCACCTGCTTCCAGCCTGGCACATTGCCGACTGGACTTTCAGCCTGGTGGACTTGAGAATCTTCCATAGAAATGATCCCATCGCATGAAACAAAGCAAAAGTTACAATTTGATGTAGAAAAATCAATTTTGCTTATATACCTTTTTCAACGCCCATGGGCGTATATTTTTTATTCAATTAAACGCCCCCCCACGTTTTCAAACCAGTCCTATTATACGCCCCTAAGGGCGTCTATCCGGGTGATTACGGTAATGAATCAGCGATTGACTGGACATCAGGTATATAGAGCGATTGAGGGGGGTTGAAATGAGTTCCGAGGGTGACGGGTGCGAAATGGGGTTGGGGCGACTCGGGGTCATGTTGGGGAAACTCCGAAAAATGCTTTAATGAAAACTTATGATTCTCGAGAGGCTAGAGCCTTGGAGAAATTTCAAGAGGGACTCCAGAAAAAAAGCAAAAACTTGTGTAGATCACACCGGTTCCGGAAAACTTGGGGACAAAATTAAGGAGTGTGGAAAGAAGCCGACATTTCCACGGAGTCAACGCCCTCTTCCGATACCAGCCCACAACGACTACCCATTCCCCAGGGAAGACGTTGGTGGAGCTAAAGCAAATCAAGAGGAAGCTGGGGGTCTACAAGAAGCTGCAAAAACCCCGAACTCCTCATTCGGATGCATCCAGCTCAGCAAATTCGACATCAACGACACACGCAGTCGTCAAGAAAGCTCATGATCCAGAGGGAGAAACTTTCCAAGCCGAAATAAACCATATTCTACCCCCACTCTTGGACGAATGCGTGGTGGTGTACCTGGACGACATCCTCACGTACTCGCGCGACATGCAGCAGCACGTCCAACACCTACGACGCGTCTTCGACATTGTTCGACGAGAACAATTCTACGTCAAGTTATCCAATGCGAATTCGCCCTCGAGAAAGTCCAATTCCTATGACACAAGGTGAGCGCTCAAGGAGTTCACGTCGACCCCAAGAAGATCGAAGCCGTACGCACGTGGAAGACACCCGACAACGTGAAGGAGTTGCAGCATTTCCTAGGCTTCACTAACTAAAACAACAGGTTCGTGCCACAATACGCAAAAATCGCAACACCACCCACGAAACTGCTGAAGAAGAACACGCCCTATAAGTGGGAACCAAAACATCAGGAAGCCGTGGAGCAGCTGAAACAAGCACGCACGTCCGCACCCGTAGTCATCTTGCCAGACCCCGAACGCGACTACGTCATCGAAACTGACGCTAGTGACCAGGCAGTGGGAGCAGTCTTGATGCAAGACCAGGGGAATGGACTGCAACCAATCACCTACCTCAGCAAGAAACTACACGGGGCAGAACAAAACTACCGGATACACGACAAGGAGGCCCTTGCAATTATCATCGCCTTCAAGACGTGGAGATGTTATCTACCCAAAGAATACCACAATGTCCTATACGCGGGACACTTCGGTAGCAATAAAACGCTCACCGGTATTGCAAAGCACTAGTACTGGCCCCATATGGCAGATGACGTCCAGAAATTCGTCACCTAGTGTGTTACATGTCAGCGGATGAAGAGCAGCAAGCAGAAAGAGGCAGAACTGCTACAGCCTCTTTCTGTCCCAGAACAACCATGGCAAGTGGTTAGCCTGGATTTCATAACCGGGTTACCAACTACCACAAGCGGTCACGACGCAAACCTCGTCGTCATCGACAAATTCTCCAAAATGTGACACCTCATCCCGACACACACGACAGCACGCACCGAAGAGACAGCACAACTATTCGTTTGCTATATCATCTCACAACATGGCATTTCAACCTCACTCATCTCCGACCGAAACCCCAAGTTCACCAGCAAGTTCTGGAAGGAACTGATGTCTCTGCTTGGGACAAAACTCGCCATGTCATCCGCCTACCATCCGCAGATAGATGGACAGACCGAGCGCCTAAACCAAATTGTAGAGCAACTCCTTCGCGCAGCATGCAATGACGAACTCTCTAAATGGGACTTGCATCTGCCCGTCCTGGAGTTTGCCTACAAAAACGTCACTCACGTCGCTACTAGACAGACGTCGTTCTTCCTCTGTTACGAACTCCATCCGCTCATGCCACAAAAACCGACGGTATCAGCCACAGTCCAACCTGCACACGACTTCATCAGGACCATGCATCAGCTTTGGGATCGGACCCACAAGCGCCTCCTCGACATTCAGCAACAACAGAAGCGCCAGGCCGATCGCCATCGCACTGACCATACTATCACTGTGGGAGACCAAGTTCTACTCGACACCCGCAATCTCGACATCAGTCATCTCCCATCCAAACTACGACCTCGCTTCTGCGCGCCCTTTCTCGTCGAAGCACATGTCACCTCTATTGCATGTACCTTCCGCTTACGCCTGCCAGCTACTTGGAAGATTCATAACGCCTTCCATGTCCAGCTTCTGAAGCCATATTGAGATCCTAACACGGTCTTCACCGGACGCCAACCCCCGCCGTCACCGCCCGTCCTCGTCCACGATGAACCCGAGTACGAGGTCGAGTCTGTGCTCGCACACCACCGTCGTCGGAATGGCACCGTGGAGCTTCTCATTCGTTGGAAGTGTTATGATCCTTCTTAGGATAGTCGGGTTCCTGAATCCGAGATGGGTAACGCTCGTCGTTCTCTTCGCGACTACCTTGTCAAGCAGGGGGAAGTGTAAGAGTACGATCCCGTTACACTTCTTTCTCCTTCTCATCTTTTTCCTCCATCTCATTCTTCTTTTTATCCTGGTTTCTTTGATCTTTATCACATCCCATTTGGTTTCCTATTCCTCTTTTCTTATTATCCTTTTGTTTATCCTATTATTATAATTATATCACCAACCAGGCTCGGGATGTACTAGCGTGCTATATCTAGCGTAATCCTGCCGTAATCTCTTAAAACCAATAGCCTCGCGTGGCTATACGCAGGGTGATTCTATTTCTAGAAGGGTCTATTCCCTTTGGATAGGATAAACCTAGTTACCTGATGTACTTCGGAAGTATAAAAGCGCCTTGTATCAATCGATAGTGCAACTTTTCCTCGACACATTCGATCCTGTGACAATCCACGTCCTTCTCTCGGAACTTGGCAGTTGTGCAATACTGCCAAGTTCTGGGAGGCTCACAACCCTGCCAGGCAAGAACTCATCACGAACTCTTGGCAGCCTGACAATAGTTTCTCGGTTACAGGTCCTCAAAATGCAACACCTTGAAAAAAAGGGTGTTGCAATGTAAGGAATTAGTAATTCTTTACTGAGGCGCACAGCTAGTGGGTACACTGAACGTACACGTCGCCGGACTAGGCCCTAGTTCCGTCACCGTACGTGCTACACCGAACCTTTTCGCGTCGTTCCAAAGTGTTCCGCGTCCTCGAATGCTTTCTCCGAACATGTGCATCACGCGGTTAAGATTAGCCTAGGTTTCCTATATATGGTATTGTCTTTCATTTTATTGGTATTCATTCGTTTACAGTTTTGCCATTGCCCTCCGCGCTACTTGGCAGTTCCATTCATTATGTGCAACATGCAGGTCGGCTTTTAATCCCAGCTGCTCCCACACAATTGCAAATCCACACGTGCCTCATGCGATCGTGTCGATTGAAATTGTCGGATCCGCCGATTGCCAAAACAGTGTTTGAAGTCCCGACCATCGCCCGCACCTAGCCTGCAGGAAACGCGGTACCCACAACACAGCGACAGTTCACCTTGCAGCTTCATGGCGCGCAGTCATACTTCGTCGTATGTCCCGCCATTGTCGTCACTCCGCGTGCTCCTGACGACTGGGGCCTCAGATTCATTTAGGGGCACCGATAGCTCAGGGTCCCCCCCCCCTTTGGTTCCTTGATTTTTCTGTCCTCTCATAACATTTTATGCTGATTGATCAGGGTCCCTGAAAATTTTCGCGCAGGGTTACATTCAAAACGCGTGCTTCTAGCAGGGTAAGAAAATGGTTGGTCACAGTCAAATCGGCGTGATAGACCGGGAGGGTGAGGGAGAATCTCGAAAAACACGGGTGGGGTGTGGGGGCTCGGAATATGCTATTTCCCAAATCACGGTTGGTCGGGCAGTAGGCTGGACGAACAGGGCACACTACACTAGCAAAGCTAAGGGTTCAGAGTTCACTCATAAAAAACCGTAAAATTTCATGTTGTATTTGAAAAAAAATTGTCCCATCAGGGTCAACCCTAGAAAAAGCCCTGATTTTACCCTAAATCATGGTGAAAAGCTTGCAATCTCAGGGCCTGCTGATAACCAACTACCAGCCACCTGTGCACTTGTCGCCTCATGACGACTCGTTTTTTCCGGCAACCAATCATAAAATTCTGTTAGCACCTCCTGAAAATAAAAACACTAGTGAACAAACCCAAAAAACACGGCGAAAATGTCGCCACACGAGGACACAAAATAATTCCGCCCGTGATCGGGGAATGTGAGGATCGACTAATCCCAGCCGTCCATCGGACAGGATCCGACGGCATCAGAAATGCCCACGTAATTAATCTCCGCGTCGCCCGCTTGCCATCAGCATGCTTCCACCTCCTTCCCCGATAGGATCTGCACCGCTCTCGAAAACCTGATGGGCAGGAACGTAGCTCCAATACCAGCTGTTATGAATTATAACACAGAGAATAGCACAGTATTCAATTAGAGGGACGTGATTTCATAATGAAGATACAAATGAGGCCTAGGGAATATATAGGGCGATTGACCAGGGTTGAATATCGAGGGTTGGACTCATCAAGGGGTGAGAGTCCCAAGGGTGACGGGGGCGAAATGGGTTCGGGGCAACTCGGGGTCATATTGGGGACCAAATAGGTCGGCGGGAGCTGGTTTGGCGCAAGAACCGAGGGCCGAGCCTGTGGACCCGAAGGGTTTGCGTATACTCGCTGAAGCGAACCCCATTAAGGAATCGCAATTCCTTACAGCTAGGATGAAGTGTAACGCATGAAGTGAAGCACACACTTTACATCAAACAATAAAACGTGAAAGTGAAAAGCTTAATATATTTAACTAGAAAGGCAAGAATGGGGTGGATATCTTCAAGCTTAGATTTATAAATATTCGATGGGATTTATCACCCATAGAGCCCTTTTCAACTGTTCACTCGTGGTTGTGGCACAATAGCTTGAATTCTTAGAAGTTATTTTAGTTTCCCTATATTTCTAAATCCTGATTTATCAATTATGATTGTATGACTTCATCATGCTGATGGGTAAGTATGTGACGAATTTAGCAAGTAACAAATCTAGCAAGTCTTACTCCATGTTATATATCATGGGGAAAGTACATCCGCGCTCAGTATTAAGGTCCCCGCTATTACGTACGGTCAGTGGAACACTATGAACCATCAAAATTAGTGAGTTCGTCACACGGCTAGTCAGTCGGGTTCCACGGTACATTGGCGCGAAAAAAATCTTGCCCCCACAATTATTACAGTTGTATGGTTGTTGGGCTGCTGCGAGCGGGAAATCTGCCCAAAATGGGCGGGGGTTACGTCTACTGACCATTTGTAGGAATGTTTACCAGCAGTCACTGACTAGCCGTGGAATCCAACTGACTAGCCGTGTGACGAACTCACTAATAATGATGGTCTATAGCGTTCCACTGACCGTACGTAATAGCGGGGACCCTAATACTGAGCGTGGATGTACTTTCCCTATATCGTGCGTGTGCTAGAATTACCGAAACGACCAGGTGTGGTGTTGCTGTTGACTGTTCATGAGAGGATGTCTTGCTCGTGTCGTGGTTGGTGCAGTCCGAGGGGTTTCTCTTGTGGGCTTTCGTTTCGGCTGAACGGTCTTCGTTGGATGTTCAAATGCTGGAATCGGCGCCGTCGATCTGACCAGGGGTGGACGATTTCCTTGACAGCAAGGACCAGGGAGATGAGCCCACGCAGTGCTGTCGTTGCCATCGCACCGCATTTTCCAGCAATGCACCACTCACGAGCCAGTCAGCGTCACACGGTTTTCGCACAAACCAGCATGGCAGGGAAAGCCGTCGATGCACTCCGTCGTGAACAGCTTGACGAGTATTTGCGTGCCTCATCGCCGTCCATTTACTCGTTCTCGTCGCCAGCCCGAATTTATGCGACTTGCCCGCACCGCCACTCATCCCTCTCAAATCAACCATGATCCGCCAGCAGTGCTGCTGGTCCTCGATACACCTCCCCTCCCCCCCCCCCGCCCCACCCCCAGCCTTGCCCAAAAGCAGAGGTGGTTGGTTGGTTGCGCGTGGTGCTTCCAAGATCTTCGTTCTTAGCTCCACCCCGCTCTATTCTTACGTTCATCGTCGTTTCCGTCAGCTTGTGTTGCCTTCGCCCTCCATCCCCCCCTCCATCTGCTGCGCAGCCAAACCCAGCTCGCTCCTCGCGTGCACTTGGCTCCCTGTTGCCCCTCCTGCTACTGCCCCACCTAGCAAGACAAGCGCATCACCGCAGCAGTCGATTCGCCGATTTTCACGCGTTTTCGCCGCTATCAGCTCCATCTGTAAATTCCCATTCTCCCGTGGCATATGTTCGTTGAACCGCCATGGCATCGCGAGTCATTCTGTCGCAGGCGCGGGCAGCGGGCGCGAAGCACGCCCCGCTCTCCGACAACCTCATCGCGCATCTCCTCCGCCCCTTGAAGAACCCGCCCGCCCCATCCCCTGCTGCCACTAACGCCGCATCCGCCGCGTCAAAATTCGCGTCCGCCGCCGATTCCGCCAGCTTTTCCTCCCCGCAAGCACCGACCCCGCAATCCCCCGCTCTTCCCGCGTCTGACCCCGATCGCCCCTACCGCAGCCAGCTCAGCCGCAGGCCCGCTACAGCCGCCGCATCAGCTATTTCGCCGGCTGTAGTTTCTCTGCTTCTGAACATCCAGCCCGCGCCCAAGCCCACATTCGTCGGCTCAATTCTCGACACGTGCGCTGCTCCCCCCGCCGATGATACTATCCCCGTCGTGTCATGGGCTAACGTGCTGCCTGCTAGCGATGCCGCTGCTGCTGCGGGTGAACAGGACGTGGCAGATGCCGCCGATTGTGCCCCGCTTGTCCTTCCGCTCCCCGTGCTGACAGCCGCCGCTGCTAGCTCCTCTGCCGGCCCCTCCCGTCGCCGCCCCCTGTCCGCCGTTGATTCCCCTAAGCCGCGAGGCGCGGGTGCGGCAGCGCCGAGGGGCGTGCAGGCGATAGTGGACGACATTCTCAGCGGCCGCACCAAGGACTGGCGCAAGGACTCACCTCGTGCTGCCGCTGCTGCCGCTACCGCGCCCCGTCCCGTCGACGATTCCGCCGCTGCGCCACCCGCCGCAACTGTCGCTGCTGTCACGGCGGCCCTCCGCGCGCCCCCCACTCCGAAATCTACCGCCGCCTCCTCTACCGCCGCAAAACCCGTTTTCGCAGCGGCTGATGCCGCGGACTTCCCCGCATTGCCCGCCGACGTCATCCTCCCAGACGTGTTCCCCCTCATGCCCTCCCCAATCGCCTCTCCGAAAGCCGCCCCTTACTTCACCGCCCTTACTAACTCCGCGACCCCTCCGCCCATTAACACCTCCCCCGAACCCACCATTGGCTCCGGCTCCTCCGATGCAGGCCAGAACGTGCAGTTCACCATCGGCTCCCCCCTGGACGAGTTCTTCTCCCCCGATGCTTCCCCGCCCGCCAGGCTTTCCCCTCCCATTTCCGCGCTGGATCAGGGCGATTCCGCCCCCATGCTTACTGCCGCGTCACCTTCTGCTGCTACCGTCGCTGCTGCAGGGGTGTACCACCACCCGCACTTCCTGGAGGCACAGGACGGCAACACGGGACGCCCTGCTCGGCGCAGCAGCAAGGGCAAGCAGGTCAAGGACGGTGAGGCCAAGCCCGCTGCTCGCAGTGCTGACCGCAATGGAACCAAGAAAAGCAAGGCAGGAGGTTCGGCGGAGGCGGATGATTGGGTGAGGAGGAAGCTGGAGCAGCCGCAGACTTCAGTGGGACATGGCCGTGGATTGGATGGGAAGAAGGCTGGGAAGGCTGGTGGGAAGATGAGCACTACGGTTGCTATTGGTGCTCCAGGAGGGGTGGTTCGCACACTGGAGCTCTACCTACCTTATTCCACTGCAGCCAATAACCCAACCACTAATGGCCCTGTTATTGGGGCTGTGGCGCCCAGTGGACCTCGTGTGCCTGATGGCACCCGTGGTTTCACTTTTGGCCGTGGGAAGAGTCTCGTTTAGTGAGACAATGCACCTCAGCTGTTTGACCTTATACATGCTGTAGCTAAGGTTATAAAATGCTACATATAATAGATCAATCTTGTATTTGCTAAGGTTTTGGCTCATCGTTATTCATATTCTAGGGATTCAATCATGCTCGCCGTATCCAATGCAACACAAATAACGGGGGGAGCATCTCTCCCTTGACCCATTTGACTCGGGCAAGGATATACAGTAGTGTGCTGTACCACCATCAGTCACGGCAAGTACGGGCAACAGACCACTCTTCACAAATCCCTCTCGAACCCGAAACCTGCCTTCCTCACCCAACTTAGCGATTATTGGTACGCATCCGAACGGGTTCCGCAGCGCACACGTACACCACAATTATTGCCTCTGCGGGTTTTGTGCACCCTCTTCGCCTTTCCCTCATTCACGCGCTTCCAACACTTCGCGCCGTGTTGGGGAAGGGAAGGGACAGATTCACCTTCACGGCACCAGAGCGCTCATTCGCTGATGCTTTCGATTGAACCATGGCTTCCTACATCTCACGCTAGTCTCGCCCTCGGCTCCTCCCCGTTGTCGATCTTCGTTCCTTAGGCCCGCTGTTTCATCCTGTAAGCAACATACTCCTGACTCCATCGTTTAGCACGTGCATCCGCCTGTATCAAATACTAGCTCTGGTATCGAGCTTCGAAAATGGGGCAGTTTAGAGACTGGCTGCGCGATCTGTGGGGGAAAAAGGACCCGGGACCCAGCCGCGTGCTGTTCGTGAACGAGCCCGAGGGCAACGACGAGTTCGGGTTCAGCAGCAACCGCATCCGCACCACCAAGTACATGTGGTACACCTTCCTGCCGCGCGGCCTCTTCGAGCAGTTCCGCCGCGTCGCCAACCTCTACTTCCTCTTCCACGCGTGCATCTCGCTCACGCCGCTCTCCCCGGTGAGTCCGCTCGCCACGGTGCCGCCACTCGTCTTCGTCGTGGGGCTCGCCATGGCCAAGGAGCTCTGGGAGGATGTAAAGCGAGGGCGATCGGACTACGAGACGAATAAGCGCAAAGTAACGGTCATACGGCCGGACGGTACGGAGGCGACGCGGCGGTGGCGCGACTTGCGCGTGGGGGAGCTGATCCGCGTGCCGCACGACGCGTTTCTTCCGGCCGACATCATCTGCGTGGCGGCGAGCGGCGAGGGCGGCACGTGCTACGTGGAGACGATGAATCTGGACGGCGAGACGAACCTCAAGATGCGCAGCGCGGTCTACGAGACGCACGCGATGGACGTGGCGGAGCTGGCGCGCGTGCGCGGACGCGTCGAGTGCGAGCACCCGAACGCGTCCATCTACACCTTCACGGGGAAAATGCTGCTCAGAACCAGCACCGAGGGCGCTCTTAGCGGGCGGAGTGCTACTAGTAGCATCGGGTCGGAAGACTCTGCGGAAAATCCCGGTGACGCAGCGCCGATTTTCATCACTCCGGCGAACATTCTCCTGCGCGGATCGCGGCTGCGCAACACGCGGTGGGCGGTGGGGATGGTGGTGTACACGGGCCGCGAGACCAAGATCATGATGAACGCCACCGACCCACCGTCCAAGCGCAGCTTCGTGGAAAGGCGGCTGGATTTCGTGATCATGTTCGAGCTGGTGGTGCTGGTGGGCCTTGCGACGTTGTCGTCCGTGATGTTCGGCGTGTATCTCGGCCGCTACATGCCGCAGCAGTGGTACCTGCGACCCGGCGATTACACCGGGACGGCGGGCGTGGCGAAGGCGATGTTCGACTGGGAAAACCCCGCGCTGGCGGCGCTGACGCAGTTCTTCACGGCGCTCGTGCTGTACGGCTACTTCGTGCCTATATCGCTGTATGTGACTATGGAGCTCGTGAAGTTAGTGCAGGCTGCGGCGATAGCGTTCGACCTGCATATGTACTACGAGGAAAAGGATATCCCCGCTACTGCCCGCACCTCTAACCTTAACGAGGAGCTTGGTATGGTGCACACAGTATTGTCGGATAAAACTGGCACGTTGACTCGCAACCAGATGGATTTCTTCAAGTGCTCTATAGCGGGGATAGCGTACGGCACGGGCGTGACTGAGGTAGAGAAGGCGGCAGCAGAGCGAGCCGGCCAGCCAATCCCAGACGAGGATGAGGAGGTGGAGGGGGAGGAGGGGGTATACACCCCTCTAAAGCCCCTGGAAAAGGGGTACAACATGAAGGACCCCAGGCTGGATGAATTGAAGTGGCGGTCGCAGCCGACAGCAGGGGAGATCCGGCGGTTCCTGGAGGTGCTATCGGTGTGCCATACGGTGGTGGCGGACACATGCGATGCGGCCGACGGGGGAGGTGTAGGGAAGGAGGGCGGCGCTACGAGTGCGACTACTGGTGGCGCTACCATGGGGGGTGGTGCGGGAGAGGGATGGGAGGCGGGCCCGGTGGTGCACATCGGCGACGGCGACAGCAGCAGCGGCGACGAGGACGACTACCAGGAGGCGCTAGCACGCGACGACGGCGGCATCACGAGCGTGGGCGGCAGCATGCGCAGCTACCACACCGCGGACGGGCGCAGCACCGACTCCCTCCACTCCTTCCGCTCCTTCCGAACGGCGTCCCAGGCCACGCCAGCGCCGTCGTTCGAGAGCGGCAGGCAGCCTGCAGAGGGGCAGGAGCAGGAGCAAGGAGGGGGGCAGCAGGGGAGGCAAGTGCTGGCGAGCCCCCCCATGGGGGAGATCGACCCCGAGTCGGTGCGCTTCCTGGCGGAGTCGCCGGACGAGGCGGCGTTCGTGGTGGCGGGCAAGCGCATGGGCATGCTGTTCGCGGGGCGGCAGGGGCGCGACGTGAGCGTGGTGGAGTACGGCGAGGGGTGGGCCGTGGCGGGGGAGAGGCGGTACACGCTGCTCAACACACTCGAGTTCACCAGCCACAGGTAAAGTGCTGGGCATGGTGCATGAAAAAGTGAAAACGTCACAGCATGGGGTTTGCACGACTCATGTGGCTTCGGATCATGTGCATCACTACGTGGGATGGGCCACTTAGACACCTCAGGTACCGTGCCTCTGCCGTGGCTTCATCCCTCCCTGTCATCCCCTTGCCTCTGCCCCCTCCATCGCCTCCCACCCCCCATGGCAGGAAGCGCATGAGTGTGGTGGTGCGCACGCCGGACGGCAACCTTGTCCTCTTGTGCAAGGGCGCGGACAACATAGTCATGGACCGCCTGGGCGGCAGCGAGGAGGCGCAGCGGCACCGGCCAATCACGGAGCAGCACATGCGCACGTACGCCGAGGCGGGCCTGCGCACCCTGGCCATCGCGTGGCGGGAGATCGGGGAGGAGGAGTACGCTAGCTGGCAGGCGCGGTGGGAGGCGGCCAAGGGCGAGGTGGCGGACGCAGCAGCGCAGGCGGAGCAGCTGGAGCGGCTGGCGGACGAGATGGAGAGGGGGCTCATCCTGCTGGGGGCGACCGCCATCGAGGACAAGCTGCAGGTGGGCGGGTGCACGCTGCCCTTGATGTCTGCAGCACAGGAAGGTGCATGAGCGTGGCATGAGCGTGTGAGGGTTCACCTCACCCCAGCTGCTTCCATGGCCCCAGCTGCTCCGCTGGTTGCGACCGCCTCAACCCCAACCTAGCCCCCCTCACACCCCTTTCGCCACCTCCTCCCATCCCTTAACTCGTCCAGGTGGGCGTGCCGCAGGCCATCGAGGCCATGGCGGCGGCGGGCATCCGCCTGTGGGTGCTCACGGGCGACAAGCTCGAGACAGCTGTCAACATCGGATTCGCGTGCCGGCTGCTGCGGCCGGGCATGCAGCAGCATGTGGTGTTTCTGGAGGACAACGAGAGGATGGAGGCTGACGCTGCTGCTGCGGGTGCTGACGTGGCAGAGGTGAGTGGGCATGGAATCGGGATGGGAGTGCATGGGAGTACGGTGTGTGGGGCATGGCCGGGTATGCAGCAGACTCGGCGTTCTTAGACGACATCGAGGGGATGGTGGCCGGCGCTGCTGCTGCTGGTAATGATGCTGCAGAGGTGAGATGGTATTGGGTATGAGCCAGATGAGATTTATGTGCTGCATGTCGAGGACTCACCTCTTCCCTCTTCGCACACCCCCCCTCCATCAGTTCGCAGTGAGGGCCATCCACTCGCAGATTCTCTCCGCCAAAGCAGCAGCCATGGCGCCGCACACGCCCCTCGCCGCACCGCACGCCATCGTAATCGACGGCAAGGCGCTCTCGCACGTGCTCGCCACCGCCGCCCTGCGCTCCGACTTCCTCCAGGCAGCGCTGGCCTGTGCGTCCGTCATCTGCTGCCGCGTGTCGCCCAAGCAGAAGGCGCAGGTCACCGAGATGGTGGGGACGGAGGGCGGCATGATAACGCTGGGGATAGGCGATGGGGCCAACGACGTGGGCATGATACAGAAGGCACATATCGGGGTGGGGATAGCCGGGGAGGAGGGGCAGCAGGCGGTGATGGCAGCTGATTTCGCCATTGGTCAGTTCCGGTTTGTGGAGCGCCTTCTGCTGGTGCACGGGGCGTGGAGCTACCGGCGGATCACTTACATGATAAAATACTTCTTATATAAGTGCCACAACTTCGCCTTCACCATATTTTTCTTCAACGCACTGGCGATGTTTTCGGGCAGCCCGGTGTACTTTGACTGGCTGCTGGCGCTCTTCCAGGTGCTCTTCTCCGCGCTGCCCGTGGCGGCCGTGGGGGCGTTCGACCAGGACGTGAAGGCCGTCTACCACATCCGATACCCAAGGCTCTACGCCGAGGTGAGCTGAGTACTGGCGCACTGCAGTTCTGTGAGGTGTGCTGTGAAGGGTGGGTCTCATCAAGCGTTGTTCCACCAGGACGTGAAGGCCGTCTACTACATCCGGTACCCAAGGCTTTATGCCGAGATGAGATCATGCCTCTTTGTGCCCTTGCTCCCCCCGGCCATTGTGCCGCCTGGATCCCTCTCCCTTCGCTGGGACGACTGTAGAGGGTTGGATCTTCCCTTCTCCCTCCCTCGTTTCCCCCCGATCCACACCTCGAGCTCTCCAAGCCCCTCCATTGCTCACTCGCTTGCATTCTTTGTTCCCCACTCCCACTTTCCTCTCTCCGCTCCCACACCACCAGAGCCAGCACAACCGTCTCTTCACCCCGGGGGCCATCGGGGTGGCCATGGGCAAGGGCATGGTGCAGGCGGCCATCCTCTTCGCACTCTCCTTCCTGCCGCTGCTGCTCTCCGCCTCGGGGACTGACGGGCGCGTGCTGGACCTGACGGCGCAGGGCTCCATCCTCTTCACTGCGCTCGTGCTCACCGTCAACCTCGAGCTAGCTGCCACCATTCAGGTCAGTTGGCTGAGTGTGCCTGGGTGTGAGGCCAGCGTACTTGGGTGTGAGGCCAGCGTGGTCTTGTGAGGAGCATGCTGGACCTGACGGCGCGGGGCTCCACCCTCTTCACCGCGCTCGTGCTCACCGTCAACCTGGAGCTGGCTGCCAGCGACCACACCAGTGATTCAAGTGTGATCATTACAGCACCTACCTGGTCATGCTGTTTGCTCCGTGGCTTCATGGCTCCATGGCTCCCGAAAGCATTCTGTGCAAGCTAATATCCCTCTTGTCCCGCCCTCCCCCCGCCAGTACTGGACGGTGATCCACCATGTGTGCGTGTGGGGCTCGATCGTGCTGTGGTTTGTGTTCCTGGCCGTGGTGAGCTACCTGCCTCCCACGTGGGTCTCTTCCTTCCACGGCATGGCGCCCATGCTGCTGCTGCGCCCAAGCTACTACCTCATCGTGCTCGTCGCCACCGTTGGCGCGCTGCTCCCCACCTTCGCTGCTTTAACCATCACACGGTACGGAGCATTAGATAAGATCCAGTTATGGCACGAGCTCTCGGAGGTACTTGGCCTGAATGACTGCGTTGCTCGCTGGTCAAGCTCCACCTCACTCCATCCCCTTGTGTCTCGCCTCCCTTCACCCGTGCGTTCTCCCCCTCCCCCCCTCCCCACCCGTGCCAGGCATCTGGCCCCCACGGATGTGGAGATAGTGCAGGAGGTGCAGCAGAGGGACCACAAGCGGCGACTCACGCGCCTCGCCAGCATGCACACCAGCAGCAGGAGGCGGTGAAGCATGGGCAGGCAGTGGAGCATCCATGGGCAGTGACGAGTGAGGTCACAGGGCGAGTCAGACGAGTCTGCAGCACCGCTTTCTCCCATGGCTGGCAGCCCAGAGGGCGTGAGTGCATGGAGCAATGAGCGCCATGCCTTCCTTCCTTCATGCTGGCTTCAAGCTGCTTTGAGGATAGCCTCTCGTATTCATCTCCTGAGTAGAGAAGTAATTGCTAATTAGTGCCAAGCGCTACAATAAGCTCGCTACGAGCACCATGTGCTTTGTTGTAATAAATGGAGTCAGTGTTAGGTGAACCAGCTATCCCGGTTGCCAAGCCATGGAACAGTTGCAACAAATCTAGAATGCTAGAATGGTTGCTGGACAAACGTCTCCTTAGACACAAAGCGTGTCCCGCCCTCTAGCTTGTCCCTGTCTCTAGCGTGTCCCTGTCCATGCTACTCTTCCTTGCCGTACTGTGCGCGACCCCACTCGTGCGACCATCCTGCGACTCAATCGCGCTGCTCCTGCCCCATGAACGACAGCTTCGCGTGGTCTGCGAATCGCCGTGCGACGTTGAGATGCTCCAGCACGCGGCGGTCGTCGGCGGGCACGAGCACGACCTTGACGCCGTCGATGGCGGCCATGGCGTTGTTGATCTGCCCCATCACCAGCCGCCGCTGCTTCTGCCGCAGCAGCACCACCGCGTTCTGCAGCGCGCGCGCCGTCTGCACTAGGTTCACGTAGTACTTGCGCCCCCCGCGCACCTCTCCCGCTCGCGCGTCCCCCACTGGCGGGCTGACTGTGGCGGCGGTGACGGGGCGCAGCCAGAAGGAGGGTGCGAGGAGGGACGCATCGGCGCGCAGTAAGTGCGCGGCGCGGGTGACGAGGGACGCGGCTTCCTGCAGCAGCTGAATCGTCTCGCGCGCGTTGTACTGTAGCGGCCCGTGCGGTTTCCTGCATGGCGGGCGCGAGTGGAGGGTGGTTGGCATCGGGAGGCGTAGAAAACAGAGGAACTTGAGATTCTGAACCATATGAGATAAAGAGTACGATCTAACGCCTCGCTACGCGTGCATCTTATTCCGCATTTTCAATCTGTAAGGTTTCTTCGTCTCACCTGAGCTCGCGGCGGTAGGGGACGGTGCTGGTGGTCTGAAAGCCCGAGTCGGAGAGCAGTTCGGGCGTGGCGACGAGCAGCACGAGCGCCAAGGCCGCCACGTTCGCGCACACGCGACGAGCGTCCATGGCGGACCGACCGAGAGGCGCTGACGATCAGAAGGAACCCCTGCTTCTTTACTTCGCTGCCGACTCCAAAGGAACCGCGGAAAGTTTTGCTGTGCTAACTAGAAAGGACGCTCTAATCACCAATCACGTCAGGCGACTTTCTCTGCCGATACTAGAGACACTGCGGGATTCCTGCGTCAATGCTAATCCTTCACTGCAACTTTTACCCTAACTGGCGCTCTGTGTGATGCTTTTGCGAGTCGTTCGGCTGATAATGGTGGTGGGTGAGGGAGTGAAGCGAACGAATGGTAAGGGAGAAGGGATGTGGTGCAGCCTCATCTAGGGTGATGCCCTCCAAGGTGCTGAGTTGACTGGAGGTGGGGAGGAGGGGAGAGCGCAAGCTGGGAGTGGAATTTGAGGAAATTGGGCGCGTGCGATTCGGTGTTTGGAGGTGGAAGGGGAAATGTGGACCAGCGGGAAAGGAGCCGCGAAAAGGTGGGGAGGACAACGTTTGTGATTGGTTGGCAGCGCTTTTTCGCCAAAGGTCTGACTGGAATGAGAGTTTCCGTTGCCGTTCGCGACACAGAGAACGGGAATGCTTGGGCTCGGTAGAAATTTCAGCAAATGTAAGCTCGGTTCATCACAGCAAATGTTTGGACTGGTAGAAATCTCAGCAATAATGGAAATGGTACTCGACGACAAAAGGACACTTGAACGACCAATACGACAACTCGGGATGTACAATTAGAACTCAAATCTAAAATATAGAACCACATGCATTCTCCTAAATTGCCTTTCAGTAAACTAATTCATTGAGATACGAGCCCATAGGAGGGACAGAACAATTGCCAAAAGCATAGCCCAGACGATGACAAGCGTTGGCATGCGGTTGCTACGACCCATCAAACCCTGCCACATAAAACACGAATTAGTAACAGTATATGTAATCGGGTGCATGTCGAAAAGTGCTTGGTGTTTTCATCTTTCATACATGACTGAACCGTTTTATGGGTCTCACCTTTGTGAAAGGATATAGATGCAGAAGAACCCAGACAGAAAAGAACACTTGGCCGACAAGTTGACCTGAAGATGGGAAGCCAGCCACAGTACAAATTAGGAACAGAGATCAAGTTGGCGCAAGCATGAGCGGCAACCTCATAGAAATCACAGCTTACCAATCTGGTCCGCATTGGATGTGGGGGCCTTGATGGGGTGGCCATAGCCACTGACGGTGGAGTCGGTGGATTGCCAGTTGTTGATGGCGTGCGCCACACCGGCCAAAATGGCGAATGCATTCACAATGATGATGGTCAGGGGAATCAGGAACAACCATGTCCACTGCACAAGGGCGGGGGGGGGGGGAGAGAAAAGCGGTGGAGCAGAGAGTGATTTCGTTACATAGATGACTAAGGATGGCAAAGCAATCTGAGAAATGCAAGCCTGAGCTTCTAAGGTAGCTGTTCCAGCTCACCCGGACGGTGTAGAGCTCCGCCAACTCATCCTCCATGTCCTGCGAGGCCTTGGAGGTGAGTGTGAAGTGCACCTCCACGCCCGCCACCACCTTCAGCAGCCCCTGCGCAGGTGGCAGCCATGGGAGCGGGGAGGGTGGGAGGCACGTGAGAAGAGGGGAGGGGGGAGCTTCAGAAGCTTGAAGGTGGTTGCGGATTGAGGAGGGTTACCTGCAAGAGCTTAGCAATCTTGACAGGCACAGGAGGGTCCGTCAGCCATGGCCAACACATGGCAGGAGAGTACGGGAGCACACAGAGCCAAGACAGGCAGCACGAGAGTCGGAGAAGCGTTAAGCACCACGGATGCTCAGGGTTAAGACATATAGTCCAAGAAAAGGTCATGATGCATGGTTGGCTGATGATTATATCGCTCTGCATCACCACGCTGTGACCTACTCGGAATCACACCCAGGAGCACCTTTACACATCCCACAGCACCGCATTACCTGCATCACAGCAGCAAAGTGCGCAGATGTGCCTCCAATGACCCAGAACTGCTCGTTGCGCCACCACTCCTCCAGCGACACGCCTGGTGGCTCAAAGACCGGGGAACGAAGAGGCAAGATGAAAGAAATGGCAGAGGTGACTGTAGCAAGACTAGCCTTGGGGTGCCAAGCTTAGAGAGGTGGAGACTCATGAACGGGTTATGGGCACAAGTGCAATTCTGGGTAGATGAGTGTGTGTGAATGTGGCTTGGGTGTGAAGAGTGAGTCGCATGTGCATGCACGTGAGCATGGCAGTGGTGTGAGGGCAGGACTCACCACTCCAGCGGATTTCTAGGAGGGCGGTGGCGAAGATGGAGAGGAAGAGCGCGAGGAAGTAGAGCACCGCCCAGTTGTCAATCTGGTAAGCACAGGGGGGACAACGTGGACAGGCAGGGAGGGGGGGGGGGGGGGGGGAAGATGAAGGTGGGGGTATGCAGGGCTTGTGATAGCGGTAACACGTTCAATGTATGTGTGGCAGATAATAAAAAAACAGAAAACACTGGCGTACTTGCATTGCGTCATCCTAAACCCCCGCACACTCACGTTGGGCACGATGAACTGGCCGGAGAAGAGGCTGATAGCAGGCAGGAAGCAGTAGACGGTGAGGGCCAGCGACGTGAACGGGTACAGCGCCGTGTTCATGTACCTGCCAGGGGGGACAGACGACGCTCGCCACAGACTAAGAACAGCTAAAGGGTCGTGCACATTGAGGACAAGAGGTTGGGTGGGGAAGGGGGGGAGGTGACAGGAGGGGAGCAGGAAAAGATGAGGACAAGGGAGGGGGCCGAGGGAGGGCTCACGCGATGCGCTGGGTGAGTTTGAGGTGGGAGCAGCAGTCGGCCCACACGGGGTTGTGCTGCGAGAAGAAGATCTCCACCGACCCCGTCGCCCACCGCAGCACCTGAGCTAGCCGGTCCGTCATGTTTATTGGCGCCGAACCCTAGGCGGAGAGGGGTTGGGGGAGGAGATGAGAGACATGGAGACATGGACACAGAGACACAGTGACACGAACACATACAGAAGCGAGCACACAAGATGTACCAAGAAGCAATAACGCCCACTCACCTTGAAGGCGGGGCGTGGCGGCATGCAGTAGACGGAGCGCCACCCGCGCGTGTGCATCTTGTAGCCCGTGACGATGTCCTCCGTCACACTGCCGTACACCCACCCGCACTGGTGTGATGACATGGGATGGGCGGTTGTGAGGGCAGCAGGAGGCGACAGTTGAGAACAGGCATAGGAAGTGAAGGCGGAACGTCAGGAAGAGTGCAGAAAGGATGGGAGAAGGGCGGCAATGACGGAGAAGAGAAAGCAGCGACTCACGCTGGTGCCCCACTCGGTGTTGTCCTCGTAGCCACAGGATATGACCAGGATGACGTCACTGAGCACCTCATGGGGGTCCTCCGTGGCCTGCCATCACACCACACATGCATGGCAGTGCATGTCAGCATGGTAGGGCCCAACACCCCAATAAGGTAGCACGTGCCAGCACGATAAAGCACCCGTTAGAACACACTGGCCTCGAAGATGGGAGCAAGAAGGCCAGGGTGAATGAAGAAAGCCAGCGTTCTACCAGGCGCGCACCATGGAGCCCCCCACGCCGTCAAAGACGGTCATGATGAAGTTGTGGCACAGCCCAAACCGCTTCACATGCCACCTTGTCGGTAGCAGCGCTGCCTCCTCCCCCTCCTCCCACCCCCTCTCCCCCCCACTTCCCACGCTCCCCTCCCCCCCATGCTCCCCCACACGCCCCCCCCTCCCTTCCTCCATCCCCATCATCGCCACCCCCTGCTGCTCCCCTGCCTCCTCCCGCCTCCCCCCCCCTCGCCTGAACCACCTGCGCTTCACCCTCCCCCCATAGGAGAACGCGCCTGCCCCATCGTCCCCCAGCTCCCCCTGCTGTGTTCCCCCCGCCGCCCTCCCTGCGGCGAGGCGGGAGGGCAGGCGCACGGGGGAGGGGCGGCCGGAGAGCCAGGCAGGGCAGAGAGAGCAGCAGGTGCGGCGCTTGGTGGGCATCTTGGAGGGCGGGTCAAAGCCATACAGCGCCTGTGGGGAGAAGTTAGCAGGGAAGAGGGGCGGGGAAGGGGGGGGGAGAAAGAAGGAAAGGGATGGAGGGGGATGGGTTATGGAGCATGCGCACTTAGGGAAGGAATCATGGTGGTAAAAAGAGATGCAGACTGGGAATTGCAGACAGCATTGACTCGCATCTGAAGCACACACCTGGCGTCTGAAGACGCATCCGGTGCCGACATACATGGGCCCCTGCTGCCCGTCCAACCCCTTCATGTTCACCTGCACGAAATAGTGGTGGTGGTGGCATGGGTGGGTAGTTTGCCTGCGAAGAGAAGCAGGGTGATGCGATGCGATGTGATGCGCACGAGTCACGTAGTGAACGATTGGATCTCATGGCACACCTGAGATCATATCATATGATACCATATAGAATGAATCTCACATCGTAGAAGACGGTGTTGTGGTTGGCGTAGCGGTCGTTCTTGTCCACGCCGTCAAAGCGCTGGGGGAACTGCACAAAGCACACGCGCCCGCCCTTCAGGGGGTCCGCCAGGAAACAGATGGCCTGGGGGGGGAGGATAGGGGCGGGGGGGAAGAAGGGTGCATAGAGAACACACACAAGGTGTGGCATGAGGAGGTATGGACAACATGAGGCTCGGTAGGAGGAAGCATGGCTAAAGTGCCCATGTAAAGGGTGGCTGACCTCGCGGATGGCGCAGGAGTTGTTGACGTAGTGGTCGCAGTCCAGGTTCAGAATGAAGGGCGCGTTGGTCAGCAGGGCAGACGCACGCATCTGCATGGGTGGGGTGGCAAGGAGCCGATGCTGCCAAGATGAGAGCCATGCAGAAGGACAATGCCAGGCAAGGCACGGGCTGATTGCCTCGCCATAAAAAATGCATGCCGACAAATCCGAGCATCACAAGCCACGCTCACCATGGCGTTCATGGCGCCGGCCTTCTTGTTGTGGTCGTAGTTGGGGCGCTTCTCACGCGACACGTACACCTGAGGCGGGCAGCAGGGCAGCGAGGCAGCAGGCGTGGTGCAGTGGGCGTTGGAGGGGTGAGACAGAGGGGCGAGCAGAGCGAGATGCAACAGCGGGAAGACAAGGGCAGGGTAGTGGCAGCAGTGGGTGTGTGGAATAGAAACCTACCAGGTATGGAAGGGGGTCGCCATTGACGTCCTTGGTCTCTCCGTTGGGCTGCAGAAACACCTGGTGGGGTGATAGAGGGTGGGGGGGAAAGGGTGATGCAATAACTTCACCACACAGCACATGCCACTTGGGGTGCGGAAACACCTGGTAGGGTGAACAAGACAGGAGAAGGGGGCTGCGAGAGCACATGAGTAATGAGAAACGGACCCTACTCCTCTTTGCTGCAAGCAGTCTACAATACATGACTGCCCCAGGCACCGCACTGCACCGCACCTGGATCATGCCCACGTGGTCGGTCCTGTCATTGCCCGGCCACGCGGTGCCATCTGGCATGGTCCAACCCTCCCGCGGGCTGTCCTGCGCCTTCACCACGAGCGCGTTCATGCGCACCTTGAACTCGTCGTACTCGCGCTGATGAGGGGAGGAAGGGGGCGGGGGGGGGGAGGAGGATGGGGAGACGGCAGGGTGTGAGGGGGGGAGTAGATCGAGAGTGGAGTGACCACCAGCGCGTTCATCCTTGAGCATGACGTACTTGCGCTGATGTGCGCACATACACAGTAAATAGGGGGGGGAGGAGGGCAGGAGGACAGGGCGTGAGGGGTTGAGTCAGGGTGGATGCAGTCACCACTAGCTCACACATTAAACTGGTCTTTAGCCTTGCCCAGGAGCTCACATCCTCCTGATCTTTACCCTTCTCCCCCTCAGCCGGCTTCGCTCCTCCCGTATTCTCTGTCCCACCTTCAACCGTCCTATCCATCTCCTCTCACCTTCAACGTGCCCCTCTCACCTTCAACGTGCCCCTCTCACCTTCAACGTGCCCCTCTCACCTTCAACGTGCCCCTCTCACCTTCAACGTGCCCCTCTCACCTTCAACGTGCCCCTCTCACCTTCAACGTGCCCCTCTCACCTTCAACGTGCCCCTCTCACCTTCAACGTGCCCCTCTCACCTTCAACGTGCCCCTCTCACCTTCAACGTGCCCCTCTCACCTTCAACGTGCCCCTCTCACCTTCAACGTGCCCCTCTCACCTTCAACGTGCCCCTCTCACCTTCAACGTGCCCCTCTCACCTTCATCCGTCGCCTCTCCTTGACGAAGTCTGCGTTGACTTTGCCCAGCAGGTAGTCAACGCCCCCAGCGAAGTACATCTCGGGTGCGCGCGGCTCGATGGCGTGCTTGCGGCAGAAGGGCACCCACAGGCGGCTGAAGTTGGCCGTTTCCATGAGCGCCTCAAAGGTCAGCATGGACGCACCGTCGTCTGATAGGTAGCATGCGACCCTGGAGAGGGGGAAGAGTGGAACGAGAGAGGGGGGAGAGTGGAACGAGAGAGGAGGGAGAGTGGAACGAGAGAGGGGGGAGAGTGGAACGAGAGGGGGTCAATTGCGGCAGCAGGGCACCACAGGCGGCTGAAGTTAGCAGTTTCCATGAATGCCCCAATGGTCAGCATGGATGCACCGCTGTCCAACAGATAACATGCGACTCTGGAGGATGGGGAGGGGCGGAAGATGTTGGAAGGACGGGAGGGGAAGACGGATCTGATGAAGTTGCTTTTTGAGATGCTCAGGAAGGGACAAGCAGAGAGGCGAGTCACGCACCTCATGGGAGGCTTCAGGACTCAGCCACACACGGTTCTGCTTCCTCCTGCCCCCTGACATGCATCTCACTGCCTCTTCCTTGCAGCAGGCTCTGCAGCAGGCTCTTGCAGCGGGCTCTGGCGTGTCAAGAGTCCTATTGACCACATGAGAATTTCACTAGTCTCCGTGGTGGTAGCTTACTTGTCGACGGGGTAGTCAGCAGCGAGCACGGAGAGAATGACGTTAGCCGTCACGAGGGGCGGCTCCTTGAGCGGGTCAGCCGTCGACACAAACACGTCCACTTGAGGCAGCTCGCATGGACGGCCCTCTTGCTCGTACCTGATGGAAGAAAAGGGCAGGGGGGGGAATGGAGGGGAGGGGAGGGGAGGGGAGGGGAGGGGGGCACCAAGGGGGTCAGTAATAGACACAGACACGCCCACTTGCGGTCGCTCACATGGGCGGCCCTGCTGCTAGTACCTGGGGGAAAAGGGGAAGCAGTGCGTTTAGGTGCACAAGCACACATGCACAGAGAGGTGAGGTTCGTTTTCGTGGTAGATCTGTTGTATCCACCTGACAGCATCGGAGAAGAAGCGCACTTTCTAGAGTAGTGTGGCACTGGTGGTAAAGGCGGAGGGATGATTAACAGAGTGGCACCTGAGGGAGAGGCGGTTGAGGAAGGTCTCTCTGGTGATGGGCGACCACTTGGGCATCTGATCGAATATCCAGGAGATTCCAAACCTGGCGTCAGGTGAAAACAGCAGGACAAACGAAGAATGATTGGGTGAGAGGAAACCATTGTGAAACCAGGAAAGAACGAAGGGGACGAACTACAGACTGTGGGAGACACAGCGAGCCAAGGCCGATACCATGGTGCAACAGGGCACTCTCACCAGATCTCGCAGACGACGGAGGCGAGCCAGAGCAGGAAGGCGGAGTTGTTGGGGTTGGTGATGCGGAACTTGAAGAAGAGAATCATCACCACAAACCGCACCACCACCGCGAACCTGCACGCACAGGCAGGGATGTGGGGCGAGCGGAGTTAGAGGATAACAAGGAGAACACGAGCAGATACAAGGAAACGTGAACACACTTATTCATTCGTCCCCGGCAGGCCGGGATGCACAAGGGAGGGAAAGGGCACATAGAGAGGACAACATGGAAAGAGCAAGGTATGGAGGAGCATGACAGCGACTGGTTTGTACACCCATCCGACCCACCTGTAGGGGTTGAGCATGCTGGAAGGCACAGGCACCTTGCGAGACAAGGGGCGGCGTGTGTCGTCCACTCTGCAAAGGGATGCGAGCAGACAAAAGGGGCCAGGTCAGCAGCAGATAAGGATGGGTGAGTGGCATTGCAGCAATGGCATGGAAAGAGAACACAACTCAAAAGCCGCGGGCTGTGCCCGTGGCAAACCCTCAGCATGCGATCAGATCAGGCTGCGCAGTGCGAGAGGATAGAAACCGATGCAGTGCGGCGCTTACATAAATGGTGAGCCATCAGCAGGGGCACCGTCAATAGGCACCACACCATGCCCGCCCTCTCCGCCACCGGCCCCTGGTGCACCAGCAGAGGCGTTAGCATCGCGCACAGGGACAATGGCCGTGGAAGGCACACCCTCAGGGGCGCCAGCAGCAGCAGCAGAGGCGCCTTCCCCAGGTGCACCTGCCCCAGAAGGCGCCAAGGCGGACCACTGTCTACGGGGGGTGAACCAGACAATGCTGCCATAGCCGTAGCTGGAGGGGCTGCCCGCACTGGCGGAGGAAGCGCTCTCGTCGCCACTGCCACCTGGACTTGCCCCGCCGGCAGCAACGACGCTCGCCGGACTGCCCTGCTCGCCCACCCCGTTGCTGCCAGCAGCCGTGGCACTTGCGTGCTTGCCACTGGCCGTGCTACTGCCACTGGCATGAGCGCCTGGCGTGCCCGGATGGCTGCTACTGGCAGCCGCTGCGGCAGCAGGGTGTGGCGCAGCAGAGGGGAGGTCCAGTGGGGTAGCAGCTGCTGGTGACGCAGATGAGACGGATGAGGACGGGGGCGATGACGCAGGCCCTTCCAGCGCCAGCTGAGGCGCGGACGAGAAGAGCGGCAGGGCGGAGGGCGCGAGGGCGGTGGCAGCGGGGAGAGCAGTGGCAGGGCCGTCGAGAATGGACTCCTCGAGGTGCCGAATTACCTCCTCTGGCGGGTCGTCGTCCACAGGGGGGCTCCCTGCCACGCCACAACCGCGCAGACACACAGAGACAGATGGCATGTGAGACGACCAGCAACTGAACGGGCCAGAAGTCGCAGAGGAAAGACTGAGGCAGGGAGAGGGCACACGGCTGGGACGCATGGCTCACCCGCGGGCGGCCATCATTGTGATAGCGGATGTGGGGGGTGGGCTTACACATCACAACAGCTTACCGGGCAGGCGGCGGTACTTGGCGAGGCACTGCGGGCAGCGGTTGCCTTCCTGCGCGCGGATGTACTCGTAGCACGGGCGGCAGATGCGGTACGCGCACTCGCACGGCACGAACTCCCGCCCCTCCGCGTCCACGCCTATCGCCTGCTGACAGATGGCGCACGGCAGCTGCCCGTGCGACTCGGATGGCCCTGCGACGTCCTGCGGTCGGGAGAAGCGGGAAGAAGAGGATCGCAGAGGGGAGGACGGGAGAGATGCAGACATGAAGATCGCACGAGTGGGTGGATGTTGAGTTGAGATGACACTGCAACAGTGCCAATGGGTGTTGAAATAACATCGCTTCAGGGTAATGAACAGCACGGCATCAATGACAATGGGTGAAGGCATCGCAAGGATCGCACGTCGTCGATGACGATGGACGCGGACACGGACAGCTCCTTCTTGGTGCGGCTTCCCGCCACCATCAGGTTCTCCATCGCCGCCTCCTCGCGCGCATGCTGCCGCTGCTGCTCGTACTGATGCTGCCTGCTCATCGCAGTGCTCAACGCCTTGCTAGCGCTCAGAGCCGTCGCCTGGATCGCACGACGCGTTGCCTGAACGCACTACACAGAGCCGTCACCTCGTGCTCACGTTGCTGCGGCTCTACGCTCCAAGAGGCTCCATCGGGCTTTAGGGAGAAAACGGCGGTTCACAAATGGCCGGCTACAGCCCTGTGCTCTCTCGCTCGCTTCCGAGTGGCTGTCTGGCAGCCTGAGACGAAAAGGCACCGTGCAAGAAGGCACTACTCGTTCGCTACAACGACGGAACTGGCTCGATCGCGTCATCCGATAACAGCGGAGCGGCTGCGACCGGATCAGGCGGACGATCGAGATTGACGGGACGACGAGATCGAACGGCGGAAGCTAGTCGTGGAATAGGTATTGACCTTCCTGAACCTCGCGCACGCGACTCGTGCGGCGGATAAACAGACACGAGCGCCATCGACGCCAGCGTTACGAAAGAATGCGGAGAAAGGATCCAGTCGAGACGTTCGAGGTAAGAGGAACTCCACTTTCCTTTCAACTATGCCGGGCCGAGCTAGTTGAGGAACCAGGGATCAGCGAAGCAGGGAGAAAAGCGCCAAGTGACGGAGAAATCGAGGAGGAACTTCTGTCAGCCACATGGTAACTCGCATGCTCCGATACTCGATAAGGACTGTGTCAGCTGTTAAAAAAAATGCACAAATCACCGCTTTATCTATATTTCAAGGGCTGCTTGAAGCATACTCATTGATGTAAATGTGCCATGGTGTTGATGTTAATTCTGAAAGTATACATTGGTCTTACAAGATATCATACAGGGTACAGCCAGGGTACAGGCAGCAAACAGAGGGTATATGAGCTAAACATGGCCCTACTAGGCTACCAAACAACCATGAGCCAGAAGAGTCTTGAGGCTGCTTGCCCTAGTCATACACATTGCTGTGAGCAGAGACGAACAGTGCAATCCGGTGGCTCAGCCCCAGATTGGAACATTGCAGCTGTGTGATGCACGGTGTCCTGTGGAGAGAGGTGGTGGGCGGGTGGACACCTTGCATGCTGGCTTCATGGCACATTGCCTTCAGGAGGCTCAGATGCGCACATGATTGCATCATGCATGCATGGTAGAACCATCACTCTATGTTGGAATATACGCGTATTGCGTATTATAAGCCAGCGTATATACGCTTGCGTATATACGCAAAACGCATGGGTTTGGGGTCCAATACGGCAGGAATACGCATGGCCGGGCAGGAGAAAAGGTTTGCCCGGGCAGGGAAACAAAACCAGGGGGCAGCAAGGAAGCCATGATGGGAGCGGCTAGGCTAGGGTTTCTGAAAACGCGACTCTCAAATGAGAGGCATTTTCTGAGGGGTCGAATTTTGACCTACCAATTCCCTCCCTTTCACCACACTCAACCCCCCCGTCTACAAAGTCAAATTGGCTTTCAGCCAACCAACTCCCTCCCTTTCACCGCACTCAACTCCCACCCATCCATCTACAAACTCCAACCTTTCCTCACAAATGCTCGACTCTCCCCCCATCACCTCCCCCATCGTTTTGGGAGAAGACCAACAAGCACTGTAACTCGCGCAATCTCCGCCACCTAGCTAAGCACACCATCGTTTCGCTTCAGAGCTGAGATTTGGACGGAAATGGGGAACGACAAACACGGGATGGCTTTCAAACACGTACAGAGCAGGCTGGGGTATGGGCAAAAAAGCATGGGTGAAAAAAATCGCGACGTCGCGAAGTCGCGGGAAAAAAAATGTCTTTTTTTTTTCTTTTCGCCGGGCAGCCCGGGTATCACGTATCGCGTATTCCAAGCGTATCTGCGTATTGCGTATATTTGCAAGCGTATATACGCAATACGCAAAGCCTTCTGTGCGTATATTCCAACATAGCCATCACTCTGCATGGTGGCTTCATGACAATGCATAGTGGCATCATGACCGTGTGTGGTGGCATCACGACTGTGCATGGTACCATCATGACTGTGCATGGTAGCATCATGACTGTGCATGGTACCATCATGACTGTGCATGGTACCATCATGACTGTGCATGGTACCAGCATGACTGTGCATGGTACCATCATGACTGTGCATGGTACCATCATGACTGTGCATGGTACCATCATGACTGTGCGGGGTACCATCATGACTGTGCATGGTACCATCATGACTGTGCATGGTACCATCATGACTGTGCATTGTACCATCATGACTGTGCATGGAAAGCCCATCTTACTATGCATGCATATGAAACCCAACCACCCGACTTACATTCGGGGTCTGAAAGCCAACCCTTCCGAAGTAACTTACAGTCACGCTCAGAAACCCACACTTCCCACTCAACTTACAGTCAGAGTCTGTAACCCACACTTCCCACTCAATACACACGGAGTCTGTAACCCACACATCCAACTCAACTTAATGGGCCTGAAACCCACCCTTTCCACTCAACTTACATCTGGGGTCTGAATCCCACCCTTCCTACGCATTTTACAGACGGAGACTGTAAGCCACCCTTCCCACTCAACTCCGAGGATAGTTGGAACGCAAAAGAAAGGTAAGAGCAAGACAGGGGAGTGGGGTAGGAACTCACATGGTAAGGTGATTGAGAGGCAAGAAAAGGGGGTTGAAACCCCCAAGTTAAGGTGAGACAAAGGCAGAGGAGGGGGGGCCCACTGCCTCATGCTCGCCTTAACTCGATGGTTTCAGCACCCCCCCCTTACCCCCCCCCCCCTCCCTAGCCTTACCCTCCGAATTCCAAACCCCCTGTCCTGCCTCGCTGCCACTTAATCATACCACCCTCCCCAGTCTCACTTGTATAGTTGGGGTCTTCTGCACCCCCCTCCCCAGTCTCACCTGTATAGTTGCGGTGTGAACCCCCCTCCCCAGTCTCACCTGAATAGTTGGGTCTCCTGCACCCCCCTCACCAGTCTCACCCCTATAAATCCAGTGTGACCCCCTTAGTCTCAGTTCGGGTCAAGTGTGTCGAGTGAAGCGACACGGGAGGGGGGGGAAACTCCAAGCATAAGGCGTACCAAGGGCAGAGGAAGGGGGTTCCCCTGCCCTTTGCTCGCACTAAGCTGGGGGTAATCCCAAAGGAGTTTCACGCCCCCTTTCTCTCTACCCTCTTACTCCACCTACCCACGGGGGTTTCAGGCCACCTTTCTCTCTTCCCTCTGACTCAACTTACCCAAGGGGGTTTCAGCCCCCCGTTCTCTCTTCCCTCTTACTCATAACTTACCAAAGGGGTTGCCGGCTCCCTTTCTCTTCTCCCTCTGACTCATTATTTATCCAAGGGTGTTTCAGACCCCCTTTCTCTCTTCCCCCTGACTCATAACTTACCCAAGGGAAATTCAGGCCCCCTTTCTCTCTTGACTCTTACTCATAACTTACTCAAGGGGGTTTCAGACCCCCTTTCTCTCTTCCCTCACTCAACTTACCCAAGGGGGTTTCACGCCCCCTTCTCTCGTCCCTCTGACTCCACTTACCCAAGGGGGTTACTGGCCCCCTTCCTCTCTTCCCTTGACTCATTATTTATCCAAGGGTGTTTCAGACCCCCTTTCTCTCTTCCCCCTGACTCATAACTTACTCAAGGGGGTTTCAGACCCCTTACTCTCTTCGCTCTGACTCCACTTACCCAAGCGGGAGTTCAACCCCCCTTTCTCTTTCCCCTCTGACTCAACTTACCCGAGGGGGTTTCAGACCCCTTTCTCTCTTCCCTCGGACTCAACTGGGGTTTTAGGCCCCCTTTCTCTCTTCCCTCTCACTCTCTTACCCAAGACGGGGGGTTAACGCCTCCCTTCTCTCTTCCCTCTCACTCTCTTACCCAAGGTGGGGGGTTCACGCCCCCTTTCTCTCTTCCCTCTCACTCTCTTACCCAAGGTGGGGGGTTCACGCCCCCTTTCTCTTCTCCCTCTGACAACGCTTACCCAAGGGGGTTTCAGTCCGCCTCTGCTTCTTCCCTCTGACTCCACTTACCCAAGGGGGATTCAGGCCCCCTTTCTTTCTTCCCTCAGACTCCACTTACCCAAGGGGGTTTCATGCCCCCTATCTCCCTTCCCTTTGACTCAAGTTAACCATGCCCCCTGTCTCTCTTCCCTCTCACTCTGACTTACCCTGAGGCCTTCAGGCCCCTTCCCACTTGCCCAAGACAGATAAGGAGTAGAGGGGGGGGTTTGGGGAGGGAGGGGCACAGGAGGGGGTGTGGGGAGGGAGGGGCACAGGAGGGGGTACGAAACCCTCAAAGGCAAGGAGAGGGCAAGATAGGGGAGTGGGATTTGAAACCTCAAGGTAAGGCAAGTGAAAGGCAAGACAGGGGGGTTGAACCCCCCAGGTTGAGACGAACAAAGGGAAGAAGAGGGGGGTTCCTCTGCCCTGGCACGCCCTAGCCTAGGGGTTCCAACCCCCCCTTTCCCCCCTGCCCCTCGCTTGCCTTACCCAGGGGTTCCCAACCCTTCTCCCCTGCCTTGCTCTCTCCTTCCCCTGAAGCCCCCCTCCACTGCCCCCTTCCTCACCTTACCCTTGGGGTTTCACCCCCCTCCCCTGCGCTCCCCTCCCTCTCTTACCACCACCACCACTTCCTCTCACCACCATAGCATCCCATCCCCACCCTCCCAAGCATCCCCCCTCCCCCCCCCTTCCCCTCCCTCACCTGTGAGCAGTAGGAGCAGCAGACAGCCCACTCCCCTTGGGAAGCAGCACCCCAGAGGATGCATCTCATGGGGCGAGGCGTGGCGGTGGAAAAGCGCTTCCAGCCCGAGACTCAAATCGCACCCCTGACGTGGCTAGAGCTGACGCGAACCAGAGCCGCCGGCCGGCCGACTCTGACGGTGTCCATTAAGCCTTAAACGCCAGATCGGTTACTTGAGCACCGAGTGCCGTGCCACGCAGATTCCACCAACCACACCCCTCCCACAAGGTGCAACCACCGAGGATGCTGCCCCTAAGGCAGTGAGCTGACTGCACACTCCCATGCTTCCCCCCACCCCACCCCCCAACCCCCACATCCCCCAGTCCCTCCCCCATGCCAGCAGACCCTAACCTCCACCTATCAGATTGGTGCAGAGTGGTGCCATGTTGCCTGAGGCTGCTGGGAGGGGAAGGGGGATTATGGTGGGGAATTCTCTCCCTCGGTGCTCAAGGAATGCTGATGGGGAAGGGAGGGGAGGTGAGTGGGGCGAGGGCGGGGGGGGGAGGGGGGAAGGGGGAGGCGAGTGGGGCGGGGGGGAGGGGGTGAAAGGGGTGAAGGGGGCTTCACTCTCATGGCTTGCTCCAGCGCTCCGAGATCCACCCTCCTGCCCTTGCTGCAGTGTGAAGGCATGCTGCTGGGGAGGAAGGGGGAGGAGAGAGGGGGAGGCGAGTGAAGGGAGAGGGCGTCCACCTCCAGCTGTCCTTGCTCCAGTCCAGTGCTCCGAGATCCACCCCCCTGCCCTTGCCTCCGGGTGAAAGGCATGTTGCAGGGGAGGGGGGGAAGGGGGGAAGGGGGCAAGGGAGAGAGCGGGAGGTGAGTGAAGTGAGAGGGACTGCACTCCGTGCTGTCTTTGCTCCGGTCCTCGGACCCTGAGAAGTTGGGGAAACAGAGAGAGGGAGGGATCAGATCACCATACCTCACCTGTCACCGTACCTCACCTGTCACCATACCTCACCTGTCACCATACCTCACCTGTCACCATACCTCACCTGTCACCATACCTCGCTCACTCACACCTAGGCCTAGCCTGCCTAACCCCCCCAGCCCAACCGCTGCTGCTACTTCAACTGTTTCCGCTGCTGCTGCTGCTTCTCTGCTACTCTGCTTCACTGCTGCAATCTTCAACAAATGCCAAGTGACCTGGTAGGGGAGTGAAGGGGGAGGGAGATAGGCAAGGGCAGTTGGGAGACCATGTGAGAGAAGCAAGGGAAGCGAGGGAAGGGTGAAGTTGCGGAGAAAAGGAATCCAGCAGTGAAGGAGAAGGAATTCACAAGTCCACAATAAGGATGCCACAGCGAGATACAAGGCATGCAGCAGCAAATGGGCAGCAGCAATGGAGTTGCAGGGAGGGGAAGGGAGCAGGAGAGCCTACCTTGAGAGGCCAAGCCCACCCCCAGATACTCTCCTCGTGCTAGTGATGATCATGCTGCCTCGCCCCCTCATCCCCCCACGGCCACCAGGGAGGGGCGTGGGGGAGTGTCGGTGTTGACTCCCACGCCCCTCCCCTCAACGTGCAATGCACACACACAGCGCGAGTCAGTGGGCAGTGAGGGGATGAGGGAAGAGTGGCAACTGACGAAACTGCAAGCACTGGAAGGCGGGAGGGGGGAGGGGCCACTGGTGGAGGCCAAACCACAAGCCACAGACCCCAAGGGGACCCGGCGGCTGAACCTGAGGGGGCTGTACGGCTTTACCTGAGGGGTTACCTCGGGGGGGTTGTACTAAAAATACCTAAGGGGGTCAACCTGCAGTAGAAGTGGGTCTGTGGCTAGTGACTCGGGCCCCAACCAGAGGCTTCATTTGAATGGAGGAAGCATGGAAGCGAGCACGAGCAGAACAAAGCAGAAGCATGAGCAGGCAGCTGCATGCACGGCCAAGGCCAGGGAGGAGAAGGCACTTAGCTGGACACCTGGAGCGCTGCTTGAGTGGCTGCCTGGTGCCTCCTCCCCCTCGCCCACTGCCCCCTCCCTTTGCCTGCTGCCCCCTCCGCTCTTCACTGCTGCCCCCTTCCGCCTCGCCTGCTGCCCCTCTCCCTCCCACTGCTCCCTGCGAGGGAGACAAGGGGCGGGTAGAGAAAGGAGAGAGAGAAAAAGGCTGGATGCAGAGCCTCCCCTGGGTTGGGAGGCAGAGAACCAGAACGAGGAAACAAGGGCATGCTGCGACTGACGCGGAATAAAGGCAAGGGAAAGGGGCAGGAGGGGCGAGTGGGATTAGGCTGGGCTTACCTTGAGAGGCCAACCCCACCCCCAGATACTCTCCCTCGTGGCAGCCCCCCTCCCAGCCCTTCCACGTGTGCACCTGCACGGCCACAGGGGAGAGGCGTGAGGGGGGTGTCGGCGTTGACCCCCACGCCCCTCCCCTCCACCTGCAATGCTCACACATAGCGCTGGTCAGTGCACAGAGGAGGGATGAAGGGTAAATGTCAACTGATAAAACTAAAAAGGCGAGAGAAAAGGAGGGGCCACTGGTGGAGGCAGAACCACAAGCCACAGACCCCAAGGGCACCTGGGGGGGTGTACCTGCAGTAGGGGTGAACCTGGGGGGCTGTTAGGGGGGCTGAACCTGAGGGGGGGATACCAGCAGTAGGGGGTCTGTGGCTTGTGAGCCGAGCCCCAACCAGTGGCCAGAATTTGTCAGAGAAAACATGGAAGCACGACTGTTTAAAACGAGAGAAAATCTTGAGCAACTAGCAGCATGCAAGGCAAGTCCAGGGAGGAGAAGGTACTTAGCTGGAAGCTGAAACACGGACGGCTGAGGGTGGGCTCCACTCTCCTTCCCTTGATTTGCCCTCCTGCCGTTCCTCCACCCATCCCCGCGGGTACCTGCACGGCCACAGGGGAGGGGCGAGAGGGAGTGTCGGTGTTGACCCCCGCGCCCCTCCCCTCCACCTGCAACGCACACACACAGCGCGAGTCAGTGCGCGGTCAAGTGGCCAGGGGATGCATGCATGTGGGGTGAGGTACAGAGGGGGGGGGAGAGAAGGGAGGGGGCCACTGGTGGAGCGCCAGCTACAAGCCACAGACCCAAGAGAAATATACCTGAGGGCGTGTGGCTGAACCTGAGGGCTGTACCTGCTGTACCTGGGGGGGGTCCACCTGCAGGGAGGGGGTCTGTGGCCTGCGAGCTAAGCTGACACCAGCGGCACCGATTCAAGGGAGAAAGCGACTGACAGCAGCAGAGCGAGTGACGGCAACAAAGAGGATGGCGGGTCGAGCGTGCGAGGGTAGATGGATGGAGGGAGGAAACACTTAGCTGGACAGTTGACCCGAGTGACACGGGCAGGTGAAGCTGGTGCTGGCGCTGTGCTGGCGCTGTGCTGTCGCTCAAGCACGTGCAGCAGCTGCGGGTCGGTAGGTCGTGACGTGCAAACGTGTGCAGCTCCCTCGCCTCGACTCCCTGCACACCGCAATGCGGGGAGTCTGACGCGGACCAGAAACGACGAAGAAACGACGAAAAAACGGCTAAGAAATGAAGGCGTAACGAGCGAAAATGACAGTCGGAGCTATCTGCTCAGATTCTTACCAGCAGACGGTTGAGGGCGCGCACATGTGACGACGCGCGGAATTAATGCGCCTCGTACGTTCTTGCGTAGGTCTTGCGGGCTCCAATCTGAAGAAACGTTGAAAGAATGCCGTCAGATTAGCTTTAAAAGAAATCCGGAAAACAAGCGTTACGAAAATCAAATTTGCGGGAATTTACCTCGACAACCGCGAGAGCCTTCAGCAGAATTGGTTCAAAAACGATTGCGGACGTGCCGTATGCTCTTATGAAATCTGCAGCAACGGAAAAATAATCCGTCGGATTAGCATCACAGAAGCGAATAGAAAACAAGCTGCTAATAAATAGGAAGTTACGGTAACTTACCAAAAAACACGAGCGGCCTTCAACAAAATCGACCGAAGATGGTTACTCCAGCTCGTGAGAAATTCTCCAGCAGCGCGCCATTCGTACGCGACGAAAAGCGGAGATTTGATTGCAAAACTGAAGCCTTAGATCTCGCAAGGAGCGAGGAGTGTGTGCTAATGGTTGTCAGCTGAGGAACGACGGAAACGAGTTTCCAAGGAGCGAAATGGAGTTGCGGCGTGAAGAATGGCCACGGACGAGCAGAATGACGCAAGAATGAGCAAAATCGGAGGAGAAATGAGCTCGGGCGAAGGGAAAAATGGGAGTCGGGCGAAGTGGATTCTGAGCGGACACGGACCGACCACACGTTGGGGGCACTCCCAACCGAAACCGCATCGCGTCGGCTGCTAATTGCTGCTAAAATCGGCTAGATTTTTGGATTTCGCAGGCGGGAGGCAGAAAACGAACTGTTAGCCCACCAAAACTCTAAAGAAATCGAGCACCGATTGGCTGAAACGTGGGACCACAGAAGTGGCCGGATCGCGAAATAAAAGTTGGGTCTGGGGCGACGAGGCGCTGTGGAACTTTGAGCGAGTTAGCGAGGTGAAGGCGGGGTGAGCGCCACATAGCAGGCGTGGTGTCTGAAGTTTGACGCTGCTGGTTCGCCCGAATGGAGGTTCTCAACAGATCTGATTCGTCTCCGCTGAAAGCCTCGCTGCTCGTCATCTCAAAACCCTAGCAAATCTGGTTGGGGGGAAGGGATGCTGCATTTTCTGCCCGGAGGACGTTTTCAGGCTGAGTCACAGGTTGGAACACTGGTTTCTGCCGTAGCAGGCGACAAGCAGCCCGTGAAATGAGCGGAAAGTGAAATGATGGGGCAGGTTGTCAGATTGCTTGCTTCTCCAACCACTGGCAAATCTGCTATCGGCAAGCAGTTTCGAAACCCTTGTGCCAGTAATCGAGTCGCTTGATCAATCCGTTGCCCTCGAGTACATTTGGAATACAGTCCTTTCAGGTGTAATTGTTGACTGAATATAAATATCATCACTAAAACAAGGGAAGTATGCCTTTTAGCACCATGTTATGTTTTTCTTTATAAATTACTTACACATGCTAATGCATTTGATGTATACTTCAGGGTAGGAGGGTGGGAACACATACTAGACTCGCTTACTGTGCATGCTGAATATACATACATGTCCCTGGCTTACCGCTGTCTCATATGTACCACATGCGAATGCACACTTGGGTCTCCAATAACTGGACTATACTATGCTATATTGGAGCTATGTCCTACCTTAGTTCATACACCTGGGATTCTTTAAATCTACCACGTGTACTCATAGCTCAATCTGCAGCACAGCCTTTCTGACAAGTTCAAGGCTGGTTTGGGAAAGGGATGCCAGATCTCCCCACCCTCGAGATTCCACCAAAATCTAGGAAACTCCAACATCTGGGAGACTCCTAACCCTGCTGATAATTTCTGCTCAGACGCCATGGCGTACATCCTGCTGCTCGAGTTCGTTGATTGCTTTAGTACTCCGTGATACACAAAGTTAGCCATGCCGCCGATTAGTCGAAAGAAGAAGCTCGGAGGAGGGGGTCTTGGCGCAGTACGGCTGAGCGCCAAGCCTCTCGCGTCGTCGTCAGATGGAGCCGGGCCTGCGGACACGTCGACTGGATTCGCACATCAGGAGCCTCCTGCACCGGCCACGCATCACGATTCGCGCAACCCCGAGCCTTACGGATCTCACGCTGCTGCGATCGATGGCAGTCACGCAACCCGAACCCTACACTCGCAGTCTGCTGGCGCATCTCAGCCGTCAGATTCGCATCGACATCCGTCGATCCTGGACGTGCATCCGGCAGATCCGCTTGACGTTTTGCTGCCAGAATCTGCGAGGCACAATCTGGTCGCGGCAGCGGAGCCCGTTCAACCTCCGCATGCCGCGGTGAAGCGAGGAGCGGCAGCTCCCAAGACCGTGAAGGGACTGCCGCCATCCGCCGCACCGCCCTCGTCCAATGCGACGTCGCAGGTGATAGTTGCGACTCCTGCGACATCTGTCGTCGCTCCGGCTAGCAGATCGTCAACCGCGATATCTGCGCAAGGCTCGGTTCTTCCTGCGGCCGTTCCCGCCCCCCGTGCTGCTGCTTCCGCTCCGCACGGCGCGTCGTCGTCCGGCGCGGGGACCGCGTCCGCGCCGATCAAGCTCCTGGGGCTCTCCGGCAAGCCGTCGCGCTCGTCGCTCGTCAAGGGCAAGCCGCTGATCGCTCGCCCTGCCCTCACTCACTCCTCCGCGGCAACCCCTATTGTCGCCAACAGCGTATCTGCCACTCTCACTACTACTGGAGGAAGCAGCAGGAGCATCAGCCAGTCTACCGTCACTGGTGCCCCACCCCTCGACTCTATCCCCGCTAATGGCATTCCCACTGCAACGGCAGCGTCGTCAGCTTCATCTTCTGCGAATCCGATCTCGTCCGTGCCGTCGAAGCTCGTCGAGCGGGCAGCGAGTCCGTTCCTGGGCTTCGACGACATGGACGCCGATGCTCCCCGCGCGCCCACTCGCTCCGCCTCGTCCTCCTCTGCTGCCTCCGCGCCTCTCCTTCCCCCGGCGGCCGCGCCCTTCTTTGAGCCGCCGCTGGCCTCCGCCGCGCCGGCTCCACCCGCTCCTCTCGCGCCGGCATCCCCCACCTCCTCCTCGTCCTCCACCTCGTCCTCCTCCGCGCCCGCCGCCCGCAAGTTGACGTCGCCGCGGCTGGGAGGCAAGCCGGCAGGCAAAGGCAGGCTGCTGGGGGCCGTGCCGAAGAGGCTGTCTGCGCCGCAGCTGAGTGCTGCTGACAGTGGTGCTGCTGGCAGTGGTGCTGCTGGCAGTGGTGGTGGGCCCGGCCCTGAGAAGCAGACGCAGGCGGTTGAGGAGCAGCAGGCGAGGGATGTGCAGATGGCGCAGGCGCAGGAGCGGGAGAAGCAGCGGCAGATGGAGGAAGAGACGCGGAAAGAGCAGGAGCGTGAGCGATTGGAGCAGCTGCGGAAGGAGGAGGAGAGGCGGGAGCGGGAGAGGCTGGAAGAGGCGCGGAGAGAGAGCGAGAGGAAGGAGAAGGAGCGGCAGGAGCAACTTAGGGTTGAGCAAGAGAGAAAGGAGAAAGCGCGACTTGAGCGACTCAGAGCAGAGGAAGAGAGGAAGGAGAGAGAGCGAGAGGAGCAGCTGAAGGCCGAGCAAGAGAGAAAGGAACAAGTGAGACTTGAGAGGCTTAGAGAAGAACAAGAAAGGAAGGAGAAAGAACGACTGGAGCAACTTAGGCTCGAGCAGGCGAGGAAGGAGAAGGATCGACAGGAGCGACTTAGGGTGGAGGAAGAGAGGAAGGAGAAGGAGCGGGTGGAACTCTTGCAGAAGGAGCAGGAGAGGCGGGAGAAAGCGAAACAGGAGGAATTGAGAGTTGAGCGTGAAAGGAAGGAGAGGGAGCTCCAAGAGGAGTTGAGGAAGGAGCAGGAGAAGAAAGCGAAGGAGATTGAGGAGCGGGAGGAGAGGGCGCGACAGGAGAGGGAGGAGAGGGAGCGACAGGAGAGGGAGGAGAGGGAGCGACAGGAGAGGGAGGAGAGGGAGCGACAGGAGAGGGAGGAGAGGGAGCGACAGGAGCAAGTACGGAGAGAGCAAGAGAGGAAGCAGAGGGAGAAACAGGAGCAGCTGAGGAAGGAAAGGGAGCGGAAAGAGAAGTTGAAGGCGGAAAAGGAGCGGTTAGAGTGGGAAAGGCAGGAGAAGAGGCGGATTGAGGAGGAGAAGAAGGAGCAGGAGAGACTAGCTGAAATGCGCAAGGAACAGGAAAGGAAGGAGAGGGAGCGGCAGGAGGACTTACGGAAGGAAGAGGAACGGCACGAGAGGGAACGGCAGGAGTGGTTAAGGAAGGAGGAGGAGCGGAAGAAGAAGGAGCGGCAAGAGCAACTGCGGCGAGAGCGAGAGAGGAGGGAGCAGGAGAGGAAGGAGCGGCTGGAGCAGCAGCGCAGGGAGCGCGAGCAGAAGGAGCGCGAGAGGCAAGAGCTGGAGCGCAGAGAGAGGGAGAGGCGGGAGGAGGAGCAAAAGCTTGAGGTGAGGAAGCAGCGCACGAGGCCCGCTGCTGAGGACGGCGGTGTGGCAGGCACCACCTGGGCCAACGGGCGGGACGGCCCCTACTGGTCTGGTGCCGAGGCTGACGCCAAGGTTGGTCGCACACATCCTGGCGTGGCTGCTGGCGCTGCTGCACGGCTGGCTGCAGGCGAGGAGGCGGGTGGGGAGCAGAGGAAGGGGCAGGCGAGCAAGAAGGGCCACGCCGGTGAGAAGGAAGAGGGGGATGGGTGGGGGAGCATAGACGAGGGCGACGACTGGGGCATTGCGGGCAGGCCCTTGAGCCAGCGCGCCTATGCGCGCACCAGCAGCTTCCAGGGCGTCGGCTCTGCTGCCATGGGCGGACAGGCGGGCGCACAGGGGCAGCAGGGGGATGGGTGGGGAGGCATGGGTGGGTCCGCTTGGGGTGGGTTCGGGTTGGGTGGGGTGCCCGGAGTGGGCATGCGCATGGCACGGCCGGGGACGGCGGGCGGGCAGAGGGAGGCGTCGTGGCCGGTGCTGGGGTCGCTGGTGAAGGCGGCCTCCGATGTGGCGGCGTGGTCGTCCGACGCTATACTTGCGCCAGACGCGCTGCTGGCGGGGCAGCAGGGGGGGCAGGAGATGGACGGCAGCGAGGGACGGCAGGGGAGTGGCGCTGAGCAGCGCGGGGAGAAGGGACGGACGAGTGATGGGACGGAGGGTGGCATGCCTGGTGCCGCCAATGGCAGAGGGGGGGATGGGGGGGGGGAGGACAGGCAGAGCAAGATTCGCGATCTGTTTGACAAGGCTGGAGCAGGGCGAGAGGGCGCAGGCGCCAAGCTGGGCACGCAGGTTATTAACCAAGGTGAGCTCACTCCAGTCAGTGGCTGTGGCGCTCTGGATATGTGCACGTTTGAGTGTGTGTGAGTGTGTGAGTGTGTGTGAGTGTGTGTGAGTGTGTGTGTGAATCCATTCGTTGCACGGCGACTGGCACTAGGTCCAGCACGGAGGCCGAATGGCAGAGCGTGTGTGACGTCTCTCTGTCATCTCTTCCCTGCGCAGGCGCCTTGGCCCTCAAGGGTCTCGCCATGCCCGTGCTCTCCATGCTGGGCGGCGCTGCAGCAGACGCAAGCCCACCGCCACCACCTGCTGCTGCTGCTGCTGCTGCTGCTGACGGCCCCAAGCCTGCATGGAGTGTGCCGGGCGCAGCCGGCTTGTCTTCATGGATGGGCGGAGGGGAAGCGGATGGCGCAGAAGGGGCAGAGGGTGGGGCCAGTGGCAGGGAAAGGGGAGCGGTGGGGGGGAGGAAGCAGCTGGGGTGGGAGGATCTGGTGAGCATGGACTTCGGGGGGGTGGGGGAGGACGCGGACGATGGGGGTGCGGATGGAGGGGCGTCGGGCGAGGTGGGCGTGCTGGCCATGCTGCAGAGGGGGCTGGAGGACGAGGAGGAGGAGGAGGAGGAGGAAGAGGAGGAGGATGTGATGGCGGCGCTGGCGAACGGCAGTGCGGTGCGACTGGGGGCGCCCATGATTGCCTCTGTGGCGTCTGCTGTGTCGGCTGCGGCCACTCGCCTGCTCAAGGCTACTGCCAGCGAGGAGGACGCGGCAGCCTTTTTTGCTGCCGTGGACAGGGACGCCGTGCACCCAAGCCCGCCTGGGGCTGCACAAGCGGGCCCCACGCCGCACCTGCTGCCGGCTGCACAGGGTGCTGGAGCAGGAGTGGTGGAGTCTGCTTTGCCTAGCGCTGGAGAGGGTGTGTCAGGAGAGGGTGCTGTTGGCGTGGGTGGGATGACGAGTGGAGAGGGTGAGGGTGGGCAGGTGGAGGGTGTGAGTGTGGGAGGGGAGGATGATGCAGGTGCATGGTTCATGTCCGCTGACGCTGACGCTGATGCTGACGCTGTCGCTGACGCTGACGCTGATGCTGACGCTGTCGCTGAGGCGGACCAGGTAGAGGGGATGGATTTGCAAGGGGGTGGCGCGGCTGCTGGGGCGGGCTCGAATGCTGCTGCATCTGACATTGCCATGGAGGGAGGTGAGGAGGGGAGCCGTGATGTGCTGCTTAGCGGACGGGCGAGTGGTGCGGACGGGGAGGAAGGGCAGGAGAGTGGAGCAGGCAGGGGGTATGAGCAGCAGCATCCAGAGGAGCAGCGAGCTGGGGACGCAAGCCAGCAGACTGCGGGAGAGCAGTACTCTGGCGAGCAGCAGATCGCGCCGGAGGGTGTGGAGGCAGAGCAGGAGGGGCAGGCGTGGCAGGCGGATCAGGAGGGGCAGGAGGGATGGCAGTATGGCGGTCAGGGGGAGGGGCAGTATGGCGGTCAGGGGGAGGGGCAGTATGGCGGTCAGGGGGAGGGACAGTATGGCGGTCAGGGGGAGGGGCAGTATGGCGGTCAGGGGGAGGGGCAGTATGGCGGTCAGGAGGAGGGGCAGTACGGAGGTCAGGGGGGGTTGACGGCAGAGCAGTGGGAGGAGCAGCAGCGGCAGTGGGCGCAGGCGTACCCTGGCTGGTACTGGGACTATGCAGCAGGTGAGTGAGACGGTGCTTGTCAAAAGTGGTGGGTGGTCATGGTGCAAGTAAACTTACCCTCTCACTTCTTTCTTCTTTCTGAGCTTGTAAACGCATGCAGTCGGTTTTTACTAATTTGACTGTTTTTCTTGCTTGCTCCGTGCAACCTCCATCCTTGAGCTCTCATCCTTTGCCTCCCGTCGTTGCAGGCGAGTGGAGGCAGATAGAGGGCTATGAGCCACCTGCTGCTGCTCAGACCGCTGCTGTAGCAGATGCCTCTACTACTGCAGAAGCAGCTTTTCCGGCAGCAGGAGGAGATGTCACTGCAGCAGACGCCATGGAGCATGCAACGCCCGGGGCCAGTGCGCCTGAGTGGGTGTCAGCTGAAGCGGAAGCAGCAGAGGGTGAGACGCCTTTCACTGAGCCTTCCTCTGACACAGCACAGGCACAGGGGGCAGGTGAGGCGTTGGAGGGTGGGTGGGGTGGAGAAGAGGGGATGCATGTGGATGAAATGGCAGAGGGAGCGACGGAAGTTTCACAAGGACTGGCACAAGGGGCGCCATGTGATGCGATGCCTGTGGCGCCTCACCACCCATCAGCTGACGCCCTGCCACCTGTCTCTGCCGTGGACACATCTGAGCTTCAGCCTGTGTCGACGACAGCAGATGAGCGTGGCGAGGAGCAGGCTGAGAGCAGTGCGTTTGAAGGAGCTGCAGGGGAAGGGGGTGTGGATGAGGGCGGGATTGTACGAGGCAGTCCTCCTCCCAAGCCCCTCTCCTTCGCTGCTGCTCCTCTTCTGCCTCTCCCCCTCGAATCCCAGCCCACCGTTCTCCCGCTGCCCTCTGAGCCACCCCAAGCCACTGGGAGAATGGCTGGTGGGGTGGAGGGCTGGTCTGAGCCTAGCCTGCTGCCTGTGTCTGAAGGAAACGAGCCAGAGGCTGTGGCAGGTGGGATGGAGGCGGCAGGGGAATGGGCTGCAGTAACGGACGCAGCAGCTATGGAAGGGGGGAGTGTGGCTGGCGCGGGCGCGGGCGGGTTTGGTGGGCTGGACGCAGAGGGAGGTGAGGTGCAGGCAAAAGTTGAGGAGCGGATGGGAGAGGAGGGGCAGGCCAGAGCGGAGGGGCAGGTGGGAGAGGAGGGGCACGTGGGAGATGAAGCAGCTTGGGAGTACGAGCAGCAGCAGGGTGAGAGCCAGGGAGTAGAGGCAGCAGCAGGTGTTGAGCCAGTGGCCGTGGCAGAGTATCCAGGGTGGGAGTGGGATGCTGTGACTGGCACTTGGCGGCAGGTGGACGAGGCATCTGCTGCGGCAGCCGATGGGGCTGATGGTGCAGCGGAGGCAAGCACAGCTGCAGCAGCAGCAGGCGGAGAGTCAGTGGCAACGCAGTACCCCGGGTGGCGCTGGGACTATGTGCTGGGCCAGTGGGTGCCTGCTGCTGCTGAGGGGGCAGACGCTGTTGCTGACTCCGCAAATGCTGGAGCGACAGCAGCAATTGCGGCATTAGCTGAAAGCACGTGGGCGGCAGGTACTGCGTCAGATGGAGGCATTGGGGAGGAGCAGGAGGTGGTCGCAGGGGCTGAAGCAGGGAAGCCGGTAGTTTCAGGCGGGGAGGGCCAAGAGCGCATGGAGCCAGGCCAGGGAGAGGCGGTGGGTGCAGCAGGGGGAGAGGATGGCATGGGGGTGGCGGCAGATGCAGCTGGCAGTGCAGCTGCATGGGATGCTGAAGGCGAAGGTGCTGACAGCCAGGCGATGTCATGGGAGGCAGTGGATGCAGCAGCGGGTGCAGCCGAGGAGGCATCAGGGGAAGCAGCGGAAAGCCAGGCGACAGATGAGCAAATGATGCCAGGAGAGGAAGCGGCAGAGGAAGCGGCAGAGGAAGCGGCAGAGGCAAGGGGTTGGGACGCTGACGTGGCAGGGCCTGAGGCAGCAGCAGCAGTGGGAGAGGGGGATGGATGGGAGGCAGCAGCAGTGGGTGCAGAGGCAGAGGGTGCGGAGGCAGCAGGGGGTGAAGCCATAGCAACGCAGTACCCAGGGTGGGCGTGGGACGCGGTGTCGGGCCAGTGGTTGCCCACAGACGAGCAACCACCTGTAGCCGCCTCTGCTGCTGCAGATGACATGGGTGAGGGTGTGGCTTTGGTGGGGGCGGAAGATGTTGCAGAAGGTGCTGAAGCAGGCATGGTAGCAGATGCGGCAGCACCTGCAGAGGCGATAGGCTGGGCAGCAGAGGAGGTCCAGGAAGGCATTGAGGGGTCGCTTGTGGGGTTGGAGGCGGAGGGGCAGGCTCTGAGTGAGGCAGCACGGGAGGGAGTGGCGGGGCAGGCGGATATGGCGCAAGGGGTAGCAGATGCGGAGGAGGCAGGGTTGGTGGATGGAGGTGCGGAGGTTGTTGCTGAAGCTGAGACCAGCGCAGCAGAGGAGGAGGAGGCGATAGAGGCAGCTGCGGGTGCAGAGGAGGGAGAGGGAGAGCAGCAGGTAGGCGAGGAGGTGGAGGAGGGATGGGCCGAAGGGGTGCAGCAGGGAGAGGTGCAGCCGATGGGTGCAGACGAGGGAGCCGCTGCTGCTAGTGGCATGGCTGCTGAGGAGGCGGCAGGTGCAGTCACAGCAGAGCCAGAAGGCTCCTCCACGGAGCCTTTCTGGGAGGAACCAGGGCTAGGGGAGAGCAGTTATGGTGATGTGGTGGAGCTTGAAGCAGTTGCTGCGGAGGCAGCAGTGGGAGAGGTGGATGGATGGGAGGCAGCAGCAGTGGCTGCAGAGGCAGAGGGTGCGGAGGCAGCAGGGGGTGAAGCCATAGCAACGGAGTACCCAGGGTGGAGATGGGACTTTGTGTTGGGCCAGTGGGTGGCCACAGACGAGCAGCCAGCAGTATCTGAGGCAGCTGCAGCAGCCGAGGCTGCCACATCTGCTGATACTACAGCAGGTGTGAGTGAGTGGGAGGAGGGCGGCTTCGGCGAGGGCTTTGCTTCAGCTGAGGCAGATGCAGCAGCAGCAGCGGTGGGGGAGGGCGACGGGGTGTTTGAGGAGCAGGAGCTGTCAGGGCAGGCAGGGGCGGCTGTGGGCCAACTGGCAGCAGAAGCACATGGCGGTGGGCCAGAGGAGGTCGAGGGGGCAGATGTTATAGCAGGGGCAGAGGGTACAGGGGCAGAGGGTACAGGGGCCGAGGGTGCAGGGGCAGAGTTAGTAGCAGCGGAGGAGGTTGTAGCGGCGGAGGAGGTTGTAGCAGGGGAGGAGAGCGCAGCAGGAATGGAGAATGTGTTCCTGGGGGAGGAGCTGGTGGAGGCGGCTGCTGTGGCGGCGCCATGGCAAGGGGAGGGAGGTTTGGGAGAAGGTGATGCAAGTGCGTGGAGCGCGATTGGCAGTGGGGGCGGGATAGCAGCGCCACTGGTGGCTGCAGCAGCTGAGGGAGCAGAGCTGGCGGCACCCGCGCTACTGGAAGCAGCGAGCGCAGATGGGCCGGTGGCTGAGGCGCTGGGTGGAGAGGCAGAGGGTGTGGAGGCAGCAGGGGGTGAAGGCGTTGTCACGGAGTACCCAGGGTGGGTGCTGGATACAGCCACTGGCACGTGGCGGCAGGTGGAGGAGGCAGCCCCTGCAGCAGCAGATGGTGTGGAGGCAAGCACAGTTGCTGCAGCATATGGGGCGGATGGTGCAGAGGCCAGCTCAGATGCAGCAGCAGAAGGCGGAGAGTCAGTGGCAACGCAGTACCCCGGGTGGCGCTGGGACTACGTGCTGGGCCAGTGGGTGCCGGAGGACGACCAGCCACCTGCTGCGGCTGAGGGGGCTGAAGCTGTGGCGGCAGTGACAGCTCTGAGCGAGGGCGAGGCAGCAGAGGCCGCTGCAGTGGAGGCAGTGGGTGCTACAGCCGAGGGTTCAATTACGGAGGCCATGGGTGGGGAGGCAGGGGGCGTAGAAGGCAGTGCAGAGGGGCAAGCCATAGCAACGCAGTACCCAGGGTGGCAGTGGGACGCTGTGTCGGGCCAGTGGGTGCCCACAGACGAGCAGGTGCCTTCTGGTGCAGGCGAAGCTGCTGCTGCTGTGGAGGCTGCGACTGGTGCAGGGGACGAAGCAGCAGTGGTGGCAGGCAGTGTGGCAGCAGGGGAGCACACGGGAGTGGCGGAGGCGGACGAGTGGGCTCAGTTTGAGGAGACGGTGCCCAAGGACGGGGAGGCAGAGGGGGGGGTGGCCACAGATGCAGGCAGTGCAGCGGCATCTCAGCCCGAGGCTGCCATGCAGCTGTCGTTTGAGGCCGCCCCTCCCCTCCCTGGCCTCACCGCGCCTCCAGAATTGACTGCTACATATGACACGCTCACTGCTGCTTCTGGTACTGCTGTTGCTGCAATCACGGGCGGTGGTGGGGAGGGGCAGGGCGAGAAGGGGGCAACGCAGGGGGTAGAAGCAGCTGCCGCTGCTGCTGAAGTGAGTGCAGCTGGTGAAACTGCGGCTGGTGCGGCAGCAGGAGGCGAGGCGGCAGGTGGCGCAGGGCAGGGTGATGCAGGGGCGTGGGCGCAGCAGGAGTGGAGCCAGTGGGGGCAGACAGAGTATGACGCCTACAACAGTTGGTACTACCAGCAGCAGCAGCAGGAGGGACAGCCGCAAGCCGCAGAGTATAGCAGCACAGAGGGAGTGGCAGCACAGGGTGTGTCGGCAGCTGGACGTGATGGCGAGGCAGTGGCTGCAGAGGGTGCTGCCCCTTTCCCACCAGCAGCAGACAGTGCCGCCTCCCAGCCTCTGCAGCAGCCGCCAGTGGCCTTGCAGCCGCAGCCGTTCCTGCCCGCCCCTGCGCCCTGGGGGGAGAGCAGTGCGGCAGAGGGGCACAGCGCCACCAGCTACCCTGGAGGGTCGTCTCAGCCCGACCCTGGTTATGGCCCTGCAGGCTCCGGCTACAGCCAGGCACAGGCGAATGCCCCCTGGATGCCGGGACAGACAGGGGTGAAGCCTGGGGTGGGACTGATGGTGCCCGCTGCCCCGTACTCGCAGCAGCAGCAGCAGACTGCAGGAATGGGGGGGTATGCAGAGCAGTACCAGGGGTACCAGCAGGGCTACCAGTACGGGCAGTACGAGCAACAGCAGCAGTACCAGCAGCAGTACCAGCAGCCACAGTACAACCACGTGCCCCCTGCAAGCACAGCGGAGGCGGTGCTCTCGTCGGTGGGGCGCCCCCCGCACACGCTGCTATCTTTTGGGTTCGGCGGCAGGGCGGCTGTGGTGGTGCCTGGCAGCTCACTGGGGCAGACCCTCGGCTCCCAGGGACAGGTGGAGGTCAGTGCTGCTGCTCGCCCTGCACCCTCCCCCTCTTGCATTGCTCGTGTTCTGGTAGTATTTTTATGCCTGGAATTACCACACGCCAGCACATCTATTCCTGCAATTCCACTTATCTTTTCTATAAATGCCCATCTCCCCCCCTCCCAACCCCCCCTCCCGCTTCCTTCGGCCCCCCACAACACCTGCAGCTATCCCCACCGGTGCAGCCAACGCTCAAGCTCGTCCCCCTGCCTCACCTCGTCAGCCAATCCGCTCAAGAGGCCGACCCCACTGCCTCCACCGCCCACGACTCCCTCTACCTCGCAGCACTCACCGGCAAGCAAGCGCCCAATGGCCCGCTGACAGGTGGCGGCATGTCAGCCAAGGAGCTAGGCAAGTGGCTGGAGGAGCGAGCGGAGAGGAGCGGTGAGGAGGAGGGTGATGCAGCGGGCGTGGAGAGTGTGGCGCTGCTGTGGCGTGTGCTGCGTGTGGCGTGCCAGTTCTACGGGCAGCTCAGGCGCGACGGCATGGGCAGCCGATCTACTCAGGTACGCGGGGTGTGGCGTGCACGTGGGTGGGGAGTCATGACCACTAGACTGCATCACTCCCACGATCTCACATTTTTCTATGCTTCAGCGCCGTACCTTTGCCTCTCCACGCCTCCTCCCATCTGCCATGAGCAGGGTGAGTCAACGCCAGAAGCAGAGCTAGCCAAGGCACTCGTGGGAGAGGGGGGAGCCAACGCAGCTACAGCTGCCTCGTCTGCTGCTACAGCCGGAGCCTTCTCCTCTGTGCCAGCGCCGACGGCTGCCCTGGCCCCCATGGTGCCGTACGCCACTGCGTGGTCGCCCCTGGCGGCAGCCTCCCCTGCAGCTGCGCGCCTCTCAGACCTCCAGCTGCCCATCCCCAACGAGGCTGCTGTCCAGGTGCGCCCTCCTCTCCTCCCTTCCCAGGCCACCCCCTTGTCCTCTCTGCTGGCTCTCCCCATGACCTGTCATCTCCGTCCTCTTGGCTCACATCAATGTGCTCTCCACCTCCCCAACCCCACCACCCCTCGCACCTCCCATCCTTTCCCCCCACAGGCAGCGGCGCAGGAGGTGAAGCAGCACCTGCTGGCGGGGCAGCACCTGCAGGCGCTGGAAGCAGCCAAGGCGGGCCACCTGTGGGGTTTGGCACTGCTGCTGGCGCAGCAGGTGGGCGGGCCCAGCGACACGCGCCTCTTCCTGCAGACCGCGCATGCCATGGCCTCCCAGCAGTTCGCCCCCGGCGCCCCGCTGCGCACGCTCACTCTGTTGCTCACGCAACAGCCCTCGGAGATATTCACGAGTGGCGCTGCTGGCAAGGCTGCTGCTGATGCCAGCAAGACGGGGGGCGATGCTCTTGCAGCTGCTGCTGGAGCTGGTGATGGCAGCAGTGGCAGTGGTGACGGGGGCGTGCGGGCGATGGTGGCGGAGTGGAGGGAGAACGTGGCGCTCATGGCGGCCACGCGCACCAGCGGGGACGAGCGCGTCATCTCACACCTCGGGGACTGCCTCTGGCGCCTCAAGGGCGACGTGGCAGCCGCACACATCTGCTACCTCGTGGCTGCGGGCAGCTTAGAATCTTTCTCCTCGTCTGCGCGCATGTGTCTGCTGGGCGTGGACCACCTGAAGCACCCGCGCACGTTTGTGACCCCGCAGGCCATCCAGCGCAGCGAGGTGTTGGAGTACGCCTCCATCCTCGGCAACCCGCAGTTCCTGCTGCTCCCCCTGCAGCCCTTCAAGCTCGTCTACGCCGCCATGCTCGCCGAAGCAGGCCGCCCGGCTGTCGCCCTCAAGTACTGTAGCGCGGTGGTGAAGATGCTCAAGGCGGGTGGGCGGGGCCGAGGGGCGGCGGCGGAGGTGGAGGGGTGGAGGGCGGCGGCAGAGCAGATGGAGGAGCGGCTCAAGGGGCACGTGCAGGGGGCAGGGGGGGGCGGGGTGGCGGCAGCAAGGGTGTTTGGCGACCTTATGAGCTTCCTGGACCGCGGCGCCAGAAAGATCGTCGGTGGGGGGCCTGCTGCCACCCCCCTCGCACCAGGTGTCGCGTCTGCATTGGGTGGAGGCGCCATGGGGGACATTGTGCCTGGAGGGGCTGGTAATAAGCCAAGCTTGGGGGAGTCATCTCGGTTTGGTTCGGCACCGAACCTAGGGGTGGCTGGGAAGGCCAGTGCGGCAGGGGGAGGGGGGTGGTGGGGCCTGGGCAAGCGCGCCTTGCCTGCATCCACCTCGTCCCCGGGCCTGCACAGTGCGTCCGGGCCGAACCTGATAGGCTTAGCAGAGGGGCAGGCTGCAACTGCCTCTGCAGCAGTACCAGGTACTGATGGCGGCATGGCGAGCAGCTACAGTGCTGCTGCCTCTGCGATGACTGCTGGTGGTGGGGTGGGGGAGAGCTGGTCTAGCAGTGCTGTGGGAGGAGCAGCAGGTGGTGGCAGTGAGTGGGGCCAGGGGGTGGCGGAATCAGGGCGGGTGGAGCAGAGTGGGCTGGCTGCACAGCAGTATGCCGGTTACGCTGATGGTTACCAGCAAGAGCAGCAGCAGCAGTGGCAACAGTGGGACCAACAGCAGCAGCAGCAGCAATGGCAGCAGTGGGAGCAGCAGCAGCAGCAATGGGGACAGCAGCAACAACAGCAGCAAGCCTGGACTCAGGAGCAGCAGGCATGGAGTGAGCAGCAGCAGCAGCCGCAGCAGGAGCAGGTGGGGCTGCAGCAGTGGGGCGAAGGCGGGGGACAGCAGGCGGGGGAGGAGCAAGGGGCGCAGCAGCAGATAGCAGTGGGTGCAGGCGAGGCGCAGCAACAGCCGGTGCAGCAGCAGCAGGTGGCGGGTGAGCGGGAGGGCGCAGCGGAGGGCGAGTGGTACGATGCAGCGACTGACACGTGGTCCGACAGCCCTGACTCTGCTGCCAGAACTCCTGCCACCTCCTCAGCTGCTGCTGTGGCTGCTGACGTGCCGCCCATCTCCCTCTCCCCGCCCTACAACACTCCCATGGGGGATAACACTGCCGCAGGGGCAGGTGCAGGTGCAGGAGGTGTGAGCAGCAGCGCAGAGGAGGAAGCGCCTGCAGCAGTCACAGCAGCCGTGGATGTATCGCGCCCGCCGCCCATCAGTGAGGGCGAGCCCTTCTCCATGCCGGCGTTTGCAGCGGAGTGGCACGGCACGCCCAGCGCTGCGGGGTGGGCGTCGGGGCACCTGGCGCCCATCCGCGAGTCCCCCAGCGGCGAGGGCGACACCGACCTCGTGCCCCAAGCGCAGCACGCCCTCGTGCCGCGCTCCCAGTCCGCCTCTGCCGCAGATCTACCCACCCCAGGTGCACATGCCCCCAAGAAGGCCCCCCCTCGCAGCCGCTTCTCGCTGGCGGGGCTGCTGGGCGGGCACCCGAGCAAAGTGAGCCCGCAGGACGTGGCGGAGGGCAGCTCGAGCATGGCGCTCGCTGGGAAGGATGGTGGCCAGGCGGCAGGGAGCGGCGAGGGAGATGGCATGGGCGTGCCGTCATCCTCGTCATCGTCGCTGCTCGCCACGTCATCGTCCATGGGGCAGGTGTCAGAGGAGTCGGTGGAGGGGCTGCTGACAAGTGGCATGTCCAACAAGCGCAGCGCCTCGGCGCCCGACATGGGGCAGGCTGTGCAGGTGAGAGGGACATTCGTGCCCATGATGTGCCATGGGTGCATGACGGTAGCAGTGGAATGTGTGCATGACGGTAGCAGTGGAATGTGTGCATGATCTGTTTCACGGGGTTTCTCATCCCCGACTCCTCCACTGCTGTCATATCTGATCTAAGCCCACCACCCCTTTCTCCAACCCCTCCACCAGGCCAAGGGCAGCAAGGGCGGCACGGGCAAGCCGCCAGCAGCGCCAGGGGGAAAGGGGTTGGGGCGCCTTTTTGGCTACTTCTGGGGGGGCAGCGCTGCTGCTGGGGGCGGAGGGGGGGGCGGAGGAGGAGGAGGAGGGGGGAAGCAGGTAAGCGAGGGTGAATAGAGTACGGGGTAAAAGGGCGAGGACGGCGTTGGGAAAGGGAGGTACGTTGAGTTTATGCGGATTTTTTGTGCTTGTGGATGCTGTGAAGGTGATGTGAGCACTCATGTCTCTCGGCTGCGCAGTTTCTCCCACACACCAGAGCGAGATCATTCTTTCTGAACACCCACGCCCACCCCTGGCAGGCGAAGCTGGGCGGAGAGAACACGTTCTACTTCAACGAGAAGCTCAAGCGGTGGGTGGAGCGCGGCAAGGAGGACGAGGTCGTGGAGACCACCCTCGCACCGCCCCCCACTGCCTTCGCCTTCGCCCCTGCTGCTCCTGAAGCATCCACCTCCAATGCTCCTCCTGCTACTGCCCCGGCTGTTGATGCTGCCCCGCCTGCTGCAACGTCAGCAGTCCAGTCAGCATCTGCTGCCACATCAGCTGCTGGCCCTGCGGCAGCACCGGCCAGCTCAGCAGCAAAGCCCGGCCCTCCATTGGCCTATGGTGGCAGCTTTGGCCGGCGCAGTGGAGTGCGGTCCAGGTAGGTCCTTCCCTGCTGCCTTAACTCCGCTGAATGCATGGCAATGTACCTTGCACCGCTATCGCCCTCCAACCACCTATTCTCACTCTCTTACCACCCATGTCCTCCTCTCCTCTCCCACCCCTCCTCCCCTGCCACAACGCCCCCCCCGCCCCCAGGTACGTGGACACGTTCAACAAGGCCGCAGCACCGGCACCCGCGCCTGCCGCCTCCCTGCTCCCCACCCCCCCTCACCCCGCCACTGCTGCCTCAGCTGCAGCACCAAAAGCAGGGGGGGTGCCAAAGTTTTTTATGCCCGCTGCCCCAATGGCTGTGATGACACCTGGGGTAGCGGAGGGGGGTGGGGGTAGCAGCACGGAAGTGGCAGGTGATGGAGTGGCGCCACCAGCAACAGCCGGGGCACCGCCACCCGCGCTGATGCAAGCAGCGCCACCAGCATCCGCAGCTCCGGCGCCGCGAGCACCACGAGCAGCAGCAGCGGGCCAGGCAGGGCAGAGAGCAGGCGCAGCAGCAGCTGGGAGTGCGCCCCCCCAGCAGCACAAGGGCGTGTGGGGCGTGCAGGGATACATGGGTGCTGCTCCCCCCATGCTGCCTCCAGGGGCACAGGGAGCAGCAGGCAGGGCAGCAGCACATCCGCAAGGGTTTGCAAGCGCTGGCACATGGGGAGGAGGCGTAGCAGGTGGCAGCAGCAATGGGTTCACAGGGGTGGATGACATGCAGCAGGTGGAGCTGTGAGTCCACCCACACAGCAGGGACATGGCGCAATGCCTTATTGTTATTGAAAGCTCTGTGTGTGTGACCTTTCGCCTTTATACGGAATGCAGAACCTCCATTATGAGAAGTCAAAACTATTGGACAAGAACATTGGATGCTTTTCCTCTGGGCCAAAAGCAGGCTTGACATAATTGTTAGGTGAAGGACTTTCCATACGATGTAGTGTTGGGGCCATGCATCCATAACTGCTTCAGGCAGCTTGGGGCTCAGAAATGTAGTTGTATATGTCACAGCTGCTGTTGAAGACTGCTCACAATCTGCAGCCACCATCTGGCCAAATATGCAGTAGTACCCCCTAACAGAGTGGACAGAGTACTCTTGCATTCCAGATTTCTTTTTGACACAATACACCACATAAAAAAAAATGCACCGAACAGCAAGTGTGCTGCACTACCCCATCGTCACAGGAGCAGCTGCACTCGCAGCAGTTGAGCCGCCCGCCAACTGGAAAAGGTGAACGCCACCTCCTCGTCTTCCTCCTCCTCTTCCTTGTCCTCTCCCTCTGCCTCTTCACCTTCCTCCTCAATGTGTGTCTGCGCTTGCTTCACACACCTCCCCACTGCTCCTACCCTGCTCACCCTTCCCTGACTCCCTGCCCCACTCCTTTCCCTTCTCCCCTCTGTTATACTCCCCTCCTTCCCCTGTCTTCTCAGGTGATTTTGCAAAACACCACCACCAGCACCTCCACCAGCGCTGCCAGCAGCAGCACCTGCCCCAGGTCCCACCTGCCCTGTGCGCCTGTGAGCAGCAGCAGCAGCAGCGGAGTGCTCGAGAGGGCTCACGGCGTCACACAGGTGCCCCAGCAGGCTGCTGCTGCTGCTGCTGCGCTGGTGCCCGCGCAGCTGCCTCAAGGAGGGCGGGCGCGAGAGGGGGGCACATGTGGTGGGAGCGGTGGAATGCGGTGGGGCGGGTGCAGCAGCAGTGGCGGGTGGTGGAGGTGGTGCTGATGCAGTGTACGATGCCGGTGGGAGTCCATGGGGTGTGGGGGGCGCAGAGAGAGGGGAGAAGGGCCGGGCAGGAGGAAGGGGCGAGGAGGAGGGGTGGGGGGGGAGGAGGGAGGAGGAGGAGAGGGAGGAGAAGTCAGCAGAGAGGCAGCGAGGGGTGGAGAGGGGAGAGTGGGCAGCCAAGAGAGAGGAGAAGACAGGGAGGGGGGAGGAGCAGATGGTGGGGGGGATGAAGGAGGGGTCAGTGGGAGGGCTGGCAGGAAGGGGCGAGAGGGCGGGGGAGGGCGGGGTGGAGAGGGGTTGGAAGGGAGGGGCGTTGCGGATGGGAGGGGGCTGGCGAGGCACGTGGTGGTAGAGGTGGCGGATGACGAGCAGCGCGATGTCGCTGTCCATCCACGCGTCGCTGGGGGGAGCGAGGGGGAAAACATGGGGAAGAACGAAAGGTGAGAGGAGAGGGGCGAGAGGGCTGGCAGATGACGATGCAGAAAGTGCTAGGGCGGCAGGAAACGCACAACAATGGAGGATGCAGGGCCAAGAAAGAATGGCAAGGGAAGCACAGTAGAGGATGGGCGGGGAAGAGGCACGGCCGTGGTGGCAGTGTGGCATGGCAGTGTGGCATGGCAGTGGTCGTGCAGGCACGGGAAGGGAGAGCAAGAGTGAGGGAGGGGGGGGGAGAGGCGAGGGCAGTTACAAGTGGCAGCTCATGGCTTGAATGTACTGGTGCTGGAAGGAGGGATCCTGCGACACACAGCAGAGCGAGATGCAGGAGGAAGGGAGGGAGGAGGGAGAGATGGGGTTGGACTAGTAATGAAATGGCATGCACGTTGGGGCACACAGTGCATGGCGCATGCACGTTGGGGCACACAGTGCATGGCGCATGCACGGCACACCCACGGCCACAGCCCAAGGCCCACGTGCACCGACCCCACGTGCAGCGACCCCACCTGCAGCGACCCCACCTGCAGCATGAAGTCGATGCGGCCGTGTGGCGAGCCTGTGAGGCGCGTGAGCGTGCGCTGCGAGCGCTCGTCCAAGACAGGCAGCGCGCTGCTGTCAGGGGCTGGGGGGGGGGAGGGGGGAAGGGAGAAGGGGGAAAGAAAGGAGCAAACAGAGCAGGGCGAGACATGCAGTGAGCGCACAGCAGACTGAAGGTAATGGAGGGGTCATGGGAGGGTAATGGGTGCATGGGTGGAGGCATGGGGCATGCGGCAGTGCACATGGGTGGAGGCATGGGGCATGTGGCAGTGCACATGGGTGGAGGCATGGGGCATGTGGCAGTGCACATGGGTGGAGGCATGGGGCATGTGGCAGTGCACATGGGTGGAGGCATGGGGCATGTGGCAGTGCACATGGGTGGAGGCATGGGGCATGTGGCAGTGCACATGGGTGGAGGCATGGGGCATGTGGCAGTGCACATGGGTGGAGGCATGGGGCATGTGGCAGTGCACATGGGTGGAGGCATGGGGCATGTGGCAGTGCACATGGGTGGAGGCATGGGGCATGTGGCAGTGCACATGGGTGGAGGCATGGGGCATGTGGCAGTGCACATGGGTGGAGGTGAGGGCATACCCGGGAGGGGTCGAGGAGGTGGAGGGGAGAAGCAGAGTAGACTCCAAGCAGTGCTCTGAGAGGGGTTGAGAGGGGTGGAGAGGGGTTGAGAGGGGTGTGGAGGGAGCAACACTGGAGGTGGTGAGATGCATGGAGGTGGAAGAGGTAAAGCACATGAGACAACGGGAGCACGGCAACACTCGCCCGCACTGCCTCACCCCTCGCACTGCCTCACCAGCGCGTATTTGAGTTTCGAGACGAGTGCATGCTGCAACCACAGCAGGCCGGCCCTCATCTGCTGGAAGAAGCGCTGCAAGTGCAGGAGGGAGGGGGGTGGCGGTTGGGGGGGAAGGTACCATGAGAGAAAAGCATAGGGGGTGAACGGCACGAGAGAGTGAGCTGGAAGCAGGAGTTGTGAGAAAGCACGGTGAAAGGGCAGCCACCGCACGGGCCTCACCTTGGCAGCGATGTGCAGGCGGTAGTGGCCTCTGTGGTACGGAATGAGCACCGGAGGCACCTGGGCTAGCTGGGGCGACACCAGTGGCTCCAATCTGCATGTGACACTTGGCATGGAGTGAGTCGGGGTTCGCACATGAGAGCATGTGGCTAAGTACGGATGAGCACATCACTGATCACCTGTAGGCGACGGGGTCGTGCGGGTGGAAGATGTTGAGCAGATGGCGGCACGCCGGCATCTCCTCCTGCACACCCTCCATGCCCCAGTAGGCCGCACTCTCGCCTGGGACACATGGTGATGGTGGGGCGAGGGGTGCAACGGAATTGAGGAACACGGGATGGAGAAAAAGAGTTGGGGCAAGCGCGTGTGTAAGCTATTCGCCTGACCCATCCCACTGCATACTACACCTGCCCCTTCAAATCCTCACACATCCCTCCACTGTAACCTCAAACTCATGCTGCCTTACCCCCTCGCCCCCTTCACCCTCCTTACCCCCTCGTCCCTCCACCCGTCTGCCCTCACCGCCGTCGCCGAGGCGGATGTTGCGCAGAGCGAGGAAGAGGCCGAGGGGCGACCCCACGGCGAAGAACGAGTCGACCTGGTGCCGTGGGGGGCGGATTCCAGCGGGGGGGTGGAAAAAGGAGGGACATGGGGAACGGAGGAAGGGCGGGGGTGCAGTGGTGAGAGGGTGGAGACTAGAGAGGGGAGACAGGCATGAGGAAGCGAGGCGCAGGGAGGTGAGCAGCACGGGCGCTAGGCACGGCAAGGCGGAGCATTATCCAGAGGGCACGCCCTGGTGCGCTCACAGGGAAGAGCAGGCGGCCGTAGCGGATGCTGGGCGCATGCTGGCGGGGAGGGGCGCGTGCTGCTGCTGCTGCTGCTGCTGCCGTGCCTCTCCTCCGTGCATGCACTGTGCCCCTCGCCGCTCTTCCTCCTGTGCCGCCCTTCCTGCCTGCTCCCACCCTTGCACCGCCCTCCTCCTCCTCCCCATCGCTCCCTGCTCCCTCCCCCTTTCCCTTATCCCGCCCCTCCTCCGATTCTGCCCCACCTCCCCCCACATCCTCTTCTCTTTCTCGCGCCCTGTACCCTCCCCTTAGCCCGTCTGCCTCACCATCCGCCCCCTCTCTCCCATCGTCCCCCCCCATCTCCTTTTCCACTACTGCACAATCCTCTCTCCCACCCTGCTGCACCTCTCCACCCCTTTCCACCGCACCCACTGCACGAGCCATCACTTGTGTGCTCCCCTCGCCCATCCTCCCCTCTGGCCCTGCACCAACTGACTCTTGAGGAGCCCGCTCGCCCTCTGTCCCTTCATCCTTCCTCTCCCCCGCCTCATACCCCTCCCCCTCTGCTCCCCCATGCCCCTCCCCCTCTACTCCCCCATGCCCCTCCCCCTCAGCGCCCCCATGCCCGTCCGCCTCTGCACCCCCATGCCCCTCCCCCTCCACACTCCTCCAACCACTTTCCTCTGCACCTGCCTCTCCTTGCGCCTCTGCACTGTCTGGCCCTCCTCCAATTCCCTCTTCGCCCTGCCTGCTCGCATTGCTCCTGCCGCTCCAGCACGCACAGTGCGCATGCTGCACCCCGCCCTCTGCCCGCCTCTGCTGCAGGCCTCCGCCCTCCCCAACCGCGCACGTGCCACCCTCAGCCCTTCCGGCCGCACGTGCTGCCTCCACAGCTCCATGAGCAGAGTCTGCTCCCTGCGCCATCGCTGCTGCCGTCCCTAATGACCCATCCAGCGCCCCAGTGGAACATTCCCTTGGGTGCGCCCAATCACCCCCGTGCCCCCTCTGGCGCTCATCCCCATGCTCACGCCGCACTTCCCTCGCCAGCAGCATCCGACATGGCTCACACGCACGTGCTATGCCATCACTGCCACAAGCAATGTCACCAGCAGCACCAGCATCGGCAGCAGCAGCAACGACCTTCTCCTTCTCCTCGAGCCTCCTCCTCCTCCTCTGCCTCCTCGCCTCAACCACCTCCCATCCCCTCCTCTCCTTGCTCTTCCCCCTCCTCTCCTTGCTCTTCCCCCTCCCCATTGCTTCCTCCACTGCACCCACTTCCCTTATTGTCACACCCGCCGCTCCCCCACCACCACTACTCCCATCGCCCTTCTTTGCTCGACCACCCCTCCTTTTCCTGCCCCCTCGCCCCTCCCCTCCGCATGGCCCCATTCCCACATCCTTCCCATCCCTCGATTCACCTCCTGGTCCTCCTGCCCTCCCATCTCCCCCCTCCCCCCCGCTGCCTGTGCTCCCCTCAGCCCCCTCCCTGCGCTGAGCGTCACCAGGGCTCACCACGCATGCACCAAGGGCCGGAGCCGCACCAAGGAAACTGGCTCTAGCACGAGGCTCAGGGCGCATAGAGGGCCCACCGATGGGGCAGGGGAGAGGGGCAGCCGGCAGAGGCGCTGAGGCGGACAGCACGGCCGGTGTGGCGGGGCAGGTGGTGTGTGGGGCAGAGGGGTGGCAGCACGATGGTGGTGGTGGTGGTGGTGGTGGTGGTGGTGGTGGTGGTGGTGATGGTGATGGTGGTGATGGTGCGGAGAGGAGGAGGATGGGAGGGACAGGTGGCAGAGCGAGGAGGGGGTTGGAGGCAGCAAGGGGTTGCTGGGGTTGCTGGGGTTGAGCGGCCGTGGGAGGAGGTGGTGGTGGATGGGCGAGGGAGGCATGGTGGTGCGTGGCAGCAGAGTGTGGCATGCAGGATAGGGAGGGGGAGACGCCAGTGAGAGGCACGTGGGGCAGCGAGGAGAGGCGGTGGAAGACGGAGCGCCACGCCTCGACCTCCCTCTGGAGCTCGCACAGCTGAGGTGGGGGGAGGTGAGAAGATGGGGAGGGAAAACGGGGAGAGGAAGATGGGGAGGGAAAACGGGGAGAGGAAGATGGGGAGGGAAAACGGGGAGAGGAAGATGGGGAGGGAACATGCTTTGGGTCACATGCTTTTCCCTGGGGGGGTGTTGATGCGCCACAGGGCTTTCACACAGGTGGCTGGTCCACAGGCCGCACACTATGAAAAGGCCCTCACCTTGCGTCTCAGGGCCTCAGCTGTTTCGTCTTCCTCCCCCCTTGCCCCCGCTGCTACTGCCGGCCAATCACCCTTGCCCCCTCCCTCCGCCCTCCTCTCCCCTCTCCCTCCCCCCTCTTGCCCCATCCGCCGCTCCTCCCAGCCAGCCTCACCTTCCCCCCTCCCTGCCGCTTCCCGCCCCTCCCCCTGCCCGCCTTCTCCCATCACTTCACTTGCCTGCCCCTCACCCCCCACCACCGTGCGCCCATCCCCAGCCCTGCTGCGCCCATCACCACCGTTGCTGCGCCCATCACCACCGTTGCTGCGCCCATCACCACCGTTTCTGCGGCCATCACCGCCCCTGCTCTCAGCAGCACGTTCAGGCATGTTGTGCTTGGCCCTGCTGGCGCCAGGCGAGAGGTCAGAGTCACACCCGCATACAGCAGTGGGTACAAGTGCTTCACGTGTCGCATCTGCTTCAGCCACAGCCACAGGTGCCGGTGCAATATCAGATACAAACTCAGGTACAACATCAGGTGAAACAACAGACGCATCTTCAGGGGCATTAGATAATACATCAGGACCCTCACCACCTATCTCTGCAGCCTCAGCCGCATTCCAATCCTCTACATCCTTCCATCTCCCTGCGTCCTCATTCTCCCCACTGGCCCGTCCCAGGTCAGTGGCATGGGGCAGCAGCGGCGGCAGGGGCGGGGCGAGCGGGGGCTGGTGGCAGAGGATGTCGTGGAGCAGCACGGAGCCCAGGGAGTGCCCGAACACCGACACGCGCCCGCTGAACCCCGGGTTGCGCCGCTTGAACTTGCGGTAGAGCCGGTTCAGCGACGACGTCAGCTGGGGGGGTGGGGGAGAAGGGGACGATGCGAGAGAGGGATGCTAGCTTGGTGGTGACGCATGGGGCGGATTGTGCCCGCAGTGGACGGATGGATGAGCGAAGTGATGCACGGAAACGAAGGCAGCAGCAGGAAAGCATAGAGAGGCGAGATGGGTGGCGGGGTGGCAGGGCGACTGACGGAGTGGATGATGGTCTGGCAGTAGGCGGGGCTCATGTAGTACAGCACGTCGTGCACGGTGGCGCTGACGGTGTCCCTCAGCGCCCGCACGCCCTCCAGCGTGATGCCCTCCACCACCGCCTCCGACGCCAGCGCCATGCCCCGCCGCCACTGCAGGGCGCGCACGCAGGGGGGGGTGGTGGCGCCAGGGGTACAGAGTCAGATGAGCTTTAGGAGGGAATGGTTTAGAAGTGAAGCAGTCAGGCAGAGGGATGAGCGTGCACCAGTTAGGACACCTGGCAGGGGATGAAGAGGCACCTGGCAGGGGATGAAGAGGCACCTGGCAGGGGATGAAGAGGCAGCGGTGGTGGTGGCGCTGGAAGGCGGTGAGGTGCGAGTGGCTGAGTGCCACGGCGTTGTGGCGGAACGCCGTGACGTCGTCCACCAGGTGCGCCGACTCCAGGCGCTGCCCGACACCGTGCACCATGAACACCACGTGCTGCACCGGCACCTGGCGAGGGGCGGCAGAGAGGAGGATAAGGGAGAGAAGAGGGAAGCAGTGCAAGGGAGGGAGTAGCAGGCGGAGATATGCGGAGTCAGCAAGGGAGAGAAGCTCTCTTGGGCACTAGTGGCGTCCACAAGGCTGGAAGAAAGTCGTGATTGACGGCTTCAAAGAACAGCAGTTGACATCAGCAAAACGGTTTGTGTGATGCAGCAGCGCAGAGCAGAATGTTCCTTCTAATGGGCGTCACCCGGCAGTGGCAGTACAGGATGGCAGCAGGCAGCATTGACCCACCAGGGAGCAGTAGTCATCGAGCTCCTCCTCCTTCACCTGCTGCTCGTCCTCCTGCTGGCACCACGGACAGGGGGAGAATGGGGAAGAGAAAGAAGGGGTGAGGCAGGGGAACCGGAGGCGGTGGTGATGAGGAGGAACTGGCAGCAAGCAACTCACTTGAGCTATGGGCCCCTAGAATCATCAGCTGGGTGAACCGAGTATCGTGGTGGAGTGACCTGTACGGCGGCAGTGCGTTGGGCGGGCAGGAAGCCCCTGCGGAGCGCCATGGCGTGCAGCGGCGAGGAGAAGAGCAGCGACCCCTCCACCCACAGCTGCGCCTGCCAGCTGCTGTCCTCGCCTGTGAACAGCGCACTCACGCCCTGCCACGTGGGAGGGGTGGGGGGGTGGGGGAGTGAGAGGGTGTAGTGAGGGGTGAGAGGACTGCATGAGTGAACAATTGCAGTGGGTGCGTGCGAAGAGAAACAGTGCCAGCCTACCAAGCACATGCACAGCACTAGCCCCCTACCAAAAAAACGTCAGCTTTTCTTCTGCTCACCCCCTGTGCTCTCCCCATGCGCTCACCTCGCCTGCCCCTGCAATGGGTACTCTAGCGGCGTACAGCCCTGACGGTTGGAACCAGCGCCGCCGCCACACCTGGGGGTAGACACGCGGCACGCAGGGGCAACGGACTGGTGAGAGCGAGACACGGGGGAAAACTGCAAGCACATAGCGGAAAGAAGAGTGAGGATAGGAATCATCCTGGAGCTTGCCCCCCTCTCTCCACTCACCCTCTTCCTGTACGCCTCCTCCAGCTGCTCTGCCACGTCCTCCCTCAGAGGCTGCCACGTCAGCTGTGCCGCCCGCTTGCCGAACCACAGCCCCCTGAGCACCCGGCGGTCCTCGCCCTCCCAGTACACTGCGTACGAGCGGCGGCGGGGGAGGTCCACCTGGGGGGGGGGGGGCGAGTGAGCGAGGGGGGGAGGGGGGATGGTGGATAAGCATAGAGACAGCAAGGGCACACATGGTCCACATGAAGACGCATGCGCAGACTTGCAGTACACTTATAGTGTTACTGCGTAACGACCAGTATGGAAGGTAAACAACACAAGTCCGCAGAGAAGGGCAGAGCACAGTGAAGGCAAGAAGCGAGGCAGCAGTGAGTCACCTCATAGAGACCCCCCTTGACTGACACCCCCATGGGCTCCTCGTCGTCTTCCTCACTCTCCCCCTCGCTTTCCTCCGCTCCTTCCTCGCCCTCTCCTTCTTCCCCCCCAAGCCCCTCTTCATCGTTCGCCTTGCAGCCTCCCCACGCTTCCCCCTCACCATCTTCTCTCCCTTTCGCACCCTTCCTCTCCCCCCCCTCCTCTGCTTCCTCTCTTACGTCATCCTCCTCCTCCACTCCCACCCACATGCCATCGCCCCTCTCGAGCTCCCTCTCCTGCCGCCTCTTCTCCTGCCTCTTCCGCTCCCTCATCCTCGCCTTGGCCAGTTCACGCTCCTCCTCCTGCTCCCTCTCCTTCTCCATCTCTCTCTGCCTCTCCCTCTCCCCCCCTCGACCCCACCCCCCTCGCCTGCGCCGCTTGTTCCTCAGGGGAGCGGCGATCTGCCAGGGCCGCATGCGATCGGACGACAGCAGAGGGGCCACGCGCCGAGCCAATGGCAGCACGCCACCTGGCGCAGGCCCCACAGCGGCGTCGGCATACTCCTTCCACCACAACGTGAGCAGCTCCTCCTCCCGCTGAGGTGGCAGGGCATGGCAGGGCGTGCAGGGGTGGGTGGGGACAGGGAGTGGTGGTGAGGGGCGATGCAGCGTGGGCAGGAGCAGCAAGGGGTGGCGAGGGCAACCGTGCAACAAGGGGTGGCGAGGGCAACCGTGCAACAAGGGGTGGCGAGGGCAACCGTGCAACAAGGGGTGGCGAGGGCAACCGTGCAACAAGGGGTGGCGAGGGCAACCGTGCAACAAGGGGTGGCGAGGGCAACCGTGCAACAAGGGGTGGCGAGGGCAACCGTGCAACAAGGGGTGGCGAGGGCAACCGTGCAACAAGGGGTGGCGAGGGCAACCGTGCAACAAGGGGTGGCGAGGGCAACCGTGCAACAAGGGGTGGCGAGGGCAACCGTGCAACAAGGGGTGGCGAGGGCAACCGTGCAACAAGGGGTGGCGAGGGCAACCGTGCAACAAGGGGTGGCGAGGGCAACCGTGCAACAAGGGGTGGCGAGGGCAACCGTGCAACAAGGGGTGGCGAGGGCAACCGTGCAACAAGGGGTGGCGAGGGCAACCGTGCAACAAGGGGTGGCGAGGGCAACCGTGCAACAAGGGGTGGCGAGGGCAACCGTGCAACAAGGGGTGGCGAGGGCAACCGTGCAACAAGGGGTGGCGAGGGCAACCGTGCAACAAGGGGTGGCGAGGGCAACCGTGCAACAAGGGGTGGCGAGGGCAACCGTGCAACAAGGGGTGGCGAGGGCAACCGTGCAACAAGGGGTGGCGAGGGCAACCGTGCAACAAGGGGTGGCGAGGGCAACCGTGCAACAAGGGGTGGCGAGGGCAACCGTGCAACAAGGGGTGGCGAGGGCAACCGTGCAACAAGGGGTGGCGAGGGGGCAACAAGGGGTGGCGAGGGCAACCGTGCAACAAGGGGTGGCGAGGGCAACCGTGCAACAAGGGGTGGCGAGGGCAACCGTGCAACAAGGGGTGGCGAGGGCAACCGTGCAACAAGGGGTGGCGAGGGCAACCGTGCAACAAGGGGTGGCGAGGGCAACCGTGCAACAAGGGGTGGCGAGGGCAACCGTGCAACAAGGGGTGGCGAGGGCAACCGTGCAACAAGGGGTGGCGAGGGCAACCGTGCAACAAGGGGTGGCGAGGGCAACCGTGCAACAAGGGGTGGCGAGGGCAACCGTGCAACAAGGGGTGGCGAGGGCAACCGTGCAACAAGGGGTGGCGAGGGCAACCGTGCAACAAGGGGTGGCGAGGGCAACCGTGCAACAAGGGGTGGCGAGGGCAACCGTGCAACAAGGGGTGGCGAGGGCAACCGTGCAACAAGGGGTGGCGAGGGCAACCGTGCAACAAGGGGTGGCGAGGGCAACCGTGCAACAAGGGGTGGCGAGGGCAACCGTGCAACAAGGGGTGGCGAGGGCAACCGTGCAACAAGGGGTGGCGAGGGCAACCGTGCAACAAGGGGTGGCGAGGGCAACCGTGCAACAAGGGGTGGCGAGGGCAACCGTGCAACAAGGGGTGGCGAGGGCAACCGTGCAACAAGGGGTGGCGAGGGCAACCGTGCAACAAGGGGTGCAGGAGCGATGCAGCCGGGCTCATGGATGCACGCATGCAAGCCGCCCACCTGTTGCGACGCATGCACCTGGTGGAAGGCGCACCTGGTGGAAGGCGCACCTGGTGGAAGGCGCACCTGCTGGAAGGCGGTCTCGAGGGCATGTGAGTCGCGCGCGCTGAAGCGCAGGAAGTCGGATGAGGAGGCCACTATGGCGTGCGGCACTGCTGCTGCCACCGCTGCACACGCAGAGAGTAAAGCAGGGCGAGCAGAAACCCAGTAAAAGCAATGGGCACACATGCAGCGGGGGTGAGCACACAGCATGCAGTGGGCAGAGCCCTCAGAGCCCTGCATGCCTGCATGCCTGCCTGCCCAGCCCCTACTTTGCCCCTTGCTGCGCCTACCGCTTGGCCCCACCACCCAACAGCCAATCCCCCCCCTTCTTCTCTTTCCCACCTCCCTCCCACCACCCCCCCTTCCCAGAATCCTTGCGCGCACCGCCCTTGGCGAAATGCCCCTTGCTGAAGTACCACCGCACCTCCCCGCCGTCCGACGGGCTGCGCGTGCCCGCCGTTGCCCTGCCCTCTGCGCAGTCCGCGCAGGGGCAGTGCGCGGAGATGCCGTGCGCGGAGGAGAGGGAGGAGAGGGAGCGGAGCGAGTGCAGGGACTGGAGCGAGGGGATGGAGGGCAGGCGGAGCGCGGAGGACGCGGGGGAGGAGAGGGCGGAGAGGGGGAGAGACGAGGAGACGGAGGAGGAAGCGCGGGAGAGCTGGGGAAGGGAAAACGGAGGGGGGTGGCGCGCATGGTGGGGGGCGGAATGGCGCACGGGGAGCGGGGGGGAGAGAGTGCGGCCAGCGGCAGCAATAGTGCCCGTGTGGGAGGACTGCAGGGGGGAATTCGAGCCAGCAGGGGGGACGGCAGGCGGAGAGGCTTGACCAGGAGCAGCGCCAGCAGCGGCGGCGTCATGCGACGTCGCCATCATGCTATGCGATGCCATGCGACGTCTCTAGCCTGCCATGCGATTTCATAAGATTGCCACGTGGCGTTGAGTTGGAGGAAACGCGGACGTCGACTGCCCTCCTGGGACGATTGGCAGCAGCGATTGGAGCGGCAAGCGGGTGCGGGGAGGGAGGGCAGCGCGAGACGGCGGCGGGCGGCAGGTGAGGTAAGGCAGGCAGAGGCAGGACAAGGCGCGGAGTGCGATGGAGATTGGGGGAGAGCGGGGCTGGTGGTCACTGAAGGAGAGATTCGGGGCTGGTGATGAGACGCAACGAGCAGGGGCTGTGGGATGTGATCGTGCCGTGCTGTCCCTAGGCTGGCACGGAATTGTGCACCACGGAATGGCCAGCAACGGATGCACACACGTCAGGGTCGACCAAACCGACGTGCCCCAACCGCCAAATGATGCGTTCTTCATTGTAATGTCTCCGGTAGTACATTAGCATATAAATATGCGACGGGGAATACAGTTCTATTTATATTATGCTGGCAATGTACATTATCTATTCCTACCAAAAAAGGAGGTGATTTTCCGATCGCCTGGTTGAGTTCTAAGAGCCTTTTTTCCCCGCTGGTTTGAATTCGACGAGCCCGGCTTCCCCGCGCTTGGCGGTGCAGTCGATGGCTGCAAGAGACAACGAAGGCAAGAGAAACAGTGAATGCAAGTGAGTCACGAATGCACGGCAGGGTTCTCAACGCAAAAGACTGGGCACAAGCAGGAGCACGCGGGCCAACCTTGTGTTGACTGGCAGCGGCAGGTGGAGTGGGCAGCCCTCTCCGGGCATCGTGGGTGTGCTTCCCCTCGTCCGTGCTGCTCCGTGTACGGCCCTCGCAGCGCAGCCCATGGCGCACAGCAGCAAGGGAGGGGGGAGGAGAAAGAGAATGGCACGAGGGGAGGAGTGAGGGGCGTGGGTGGTGAGGGGGGGTGGTGTCATGCCAGGTGTGCCAAGGGAAGGAGGGCCGCCTGCCTTCCTCCTCACCTCTAACTCCAGTCCTTGCAGCTCTGGTCTATGAATGTGGCAGCAGCACTGACCTGATGCTGAGGTGGCGGCACTGACCTGATGCTGAGGTGGCGGCACTGACCTGATGCTGAGGTGGCGGCACTGACCTGATGCTGAGGTGGCGGCACTGACCTGATGCTAAGGTGGCGGCACTGACCTGATGCTGAGGTGGCGGCACTGACCTGATGCTGAGGTGGCGGCACTGACCTGATGCTGAGGTGGCGGCACTGACCTGATGCTAAGGTGGCAGCAGAGGGCGGAGTGGAGCGAGGCAGGGAGGTACTCTGAGAGCAGGCCCACTGCGTACGACTCTGCACCCACGGGGAGGGAGGAGGGCGGGAGAAGAAGCCAGCAATCAGGTATGGCTGGCCTCATGAGAAAACGCCATTCTGTAAAAAAAAACCTTGCTGTACACCATGCACGCGAGCAGCACACAAGCCACTACCAACCTCCACCCACCCAGCTCCCTATCCGGCAGCCCTCTCACAGGTGCCTCCCCATGCTGCCTCAGAGCCGCCTTGGCCGCCGCCACCTGACGCACGAAGGAGGGGGGGAGGCGCGGGTGCGAGGCAAGGGAAGGAGAGTGGAGAAGAGGGAGCAGACAGTGGGCAGGTGGAGGTGGTAAAGGGAGTGGGCGGATGGCATGGCAGCAGCAGACCCAAGCCAGTCTACCACAACACCCTGCTCACCTTGCATGCCAGCCATGCCATCACCCGACTGTCATTCAGCCGGTAGTAACGCGTGCTGCCCACCTCTGCAGCACCGCACAGCAGCACAGCACAGCGCATGTGAGCGTACAGCATAAGCAAGCATGCACGAGAGGGGACATGAAGAGGGGACACCGCAGGAACCAGAGGAAGCTTGACCAAGGGCGATGGGGACGGAGTGAGGGGCGATGGGGGAAGGAGTGAGGGGGGATGGGGGGGAGGAGTGAGGGGCGATGGGGACCGAGTGAGGGGCGATGGGGACCGAGTGAGGGGCGATGGGGGAAGGAGTGAGGGGGGATGGGGGAGGAATGAGGGGGGATGGGGGGGAGGAGTGAAGGAGGATGGGGGGGAGGAGTGAGGGGGGATGGGGGAGTTCCCAACAGTTAGAGAGCCTTAAGGCAGCATGAGGAGGGGCGGCGAGAGAGAGAGAGAGACCTCTGCTGTCGGTGATAAGAGCGAGGGCAGAGTCCCACGCGCCTTGCGACTGCAACCAGCCGTACGATGGGAATCCATCGACGGTGCAGATCTCATCCAGCGACCGGAACATGCCTTCGCTGTCTGACCCCTCCTTCTGGAAAGCGCATTGGGAGGGGGGGGAGAGAAGGAGAAGAAGCAGGGGGGCAGGGGTGGGTGTGGCGGTGGGGAAGAGGGAGGCGCAGAGAGGGCGGGGAGGGAGTGGGCGAGGGGAGGCGAGGGATGAGGGGGGCAGCAAGGCCCATGGGTGAAAGGGTGGCGACTGGGCGGGTTGAAGCCATACCATGCACCCGAAACCCGGGCGCACCTTCATCCTGCTCTTAACGAGTAGGGGCAGCAGGAGGAACGCGGCGTCAATGGGAGTCGCCATGAATAGACTGCCATCTGCCATGCCATGCCATGCCATGCCGTGCCATGCCGTGCCCATGCCATGCCATACCACGCCATGCCGTGCCATGCAGACACATGCGCGTGCACACGGATACTTTGAAACACATGCGCTCAACCATGTCGTGCATGCATGCACGTGAAGCAGCCGAGAGGGGTCCACGTGGGTCTGTCATTCGCTACCCCTTCCAATCGCACCCGCACATCCACCTATAATTACCTGCCTGCCACCATAAAGCACCCTCCCATTGCAGTCACACCACATGCCCCGCGCACCTTCGAGCACGGAGTCCCCCAGCAGCCACGAGGCGAGGGCGTCCTTGAACCACGTGAGCTCCAGCAGACAGCCGCCGTGCTGCAAGTAGCACACCGACGCGCCTGCACGGATGTGCATGCACGCAGGCGCGCATGGGGCGGGCATGGGAGACGATGGTTCATGTGATCGCACGGCGCGCGGCCAGGCCACCGCCTGCCCCATTCCCTCACACTGTCCCCTCACACCATCACATGCCCCTCCCACCCCATGCGCCCATGCGCCATCGCACCCCTCGCCCCCCCATGCGCCAGCGCGCCCGCCATTCACCACGCGCCTGTTTTCGGGTGCGCCAGGTGCACCACGTTCCGCCGCGCGCCCGCCTCCCGCTCCGCCATGGCAGCCGCGGCGGGGGAGCCCCCGTCGCCCACCACCACCACTCGCCTCTCCGCCGCGCCCGCCATGCGCCGCTCCGATCGATGCGATAGCTGCGATCGCTGGGATCGGCAAGCAGAGAAATGCGACGGTGTGAGAGCAGCGAGCGCAGAGACAAGCGATGCCGCGAGCGAGGGGGAGCAGCGAGCAGCGGGCGCGGAGGCAAGGCGAGGCGATGATGGGGGAAGGGTGGGCAGGGATTGGTGGGTGGGAACAAGTGGGAGTGACCCAGCCTCAAAACTCCGGACTCTCAATTTGAATCCACCGTCGCAATGTCGTCACTGCTACCGCCGCACTGCTCGCTAGCTCGTCCCCGCCCCCCACCTGCCTCCACCGGATGGCTGCCCGCCGCCCCGTCGCATCCACGCGCACCCCCCGCCTCCCTCTCCGCCGCTCCCTCCGCTCCTCATTGCGCCACCGCGCATCCCCATTCCCCCCATCGCGCCGCAATCAGATCCGCTCCCGACTCCCCCGTTTCCCCCTCGGCTCGGCGCGCTGCGAGCGCGAGCGCGGCCGTTGGCGTCCATTCGCCGCGCCCCTCGGCGGCGGCACGCCGTGCCGTTGCCGCCAGTGCTGCGGATGGCGCTGACGTGGCAGGGCGGCTGGGCGCGGAGGAGCGCGAGGCGGTGGGCAGTGCTGACGTGGCGATCATAACGAACGGGCCGGGCGAGGTGGCGGCGTGGGTGGCGCCCGTCGCGGCGGCGCTCGCCCGCCTGTTCGGCGACGACCCCCGCCGCCTCCGCGTCTCCGTGCGCGCTGCTCTCCCCCGCCCCGTCCTGCCCTTGTCTGCTTGCCTTGCCCTCTGGCGTGCTGCCGTCGCGCCTTGGTGCCACGCCATCAGTACCATCCTGCACCCGCCCTCCCTTTCGTCGTCCCGCTTTCCGTCTCCGTGGGAACACCCCTTTCCTTCTCCCCGCTCCCCCATCTGCGCCTCCCCCTCGTCCGCTGCCCCCCAGGTGCTGCTGGCGCCGTGCCCCCACGCGTCGGGCAACGAGCTGGCCGTGCTGCAGGCCATGCCGCACGTGCACCGATGCACGGTGAGTGCCTCACCAGGGGCGCGGTGGGTGCAAGGGGTGGGAGGTGGGTGCAGGTGGTGGGGGGCAGGTGAGGTACAGAGCGGTGCACAGGGGTGGCGCTGAGGGAAGGGTAGTGCGTGGAAGATGTGGCATATCGCGGAGAAACATGCAATGACGCCTTGCTGCCGCCTTGCCGTCATCCCTCCCTCCCTCCTCCCCTCCCCCTTCCCCCCCCATCCCCCTGCCACCCCCCCAGGGCCCAGGCGACTTCCTCCACATGCTGCTCTTTGCGCGCCCTGCTGCTGCCGCCGCGCCTCACCGCAGGGGCGGGGAGAGGGGGGCGGGGGGAGCCAGCGAGGGGAGAGCAGGCGACCAGCGGCAACAGGGGGAGGGGGACGGGGACGGGGATAGTGAGTGGGAGGGGGAGGCGGAGTGGGGGTGGCGGCGGCGGGGCGTGGTGGTGTTTCTTGGCGGCGAGCAGGTGAACGCCGTGTTGCTGGCTTGGCGCCTGGGCTACCGCTGCCTCGTGTATGCCGAGGACGCCGCCCGCTGGCCCTGGTGAGCCAGATGGGGGTGCCGCCCGATGGCTCTGGTGGGTGGGTGGGTCTGGTGGGTGGGTTTGGTGGGGTGGTGGAATGTCAATCTCAACCCCTTCTCGTACCCTTTCCCCCCTTCCCTCTCCTCCCTCCCCCCCCCACCCCTCAGGCTGGTGGACATGTCGGCGCTACGCTCGCCCCTGCTGCTGCCTGCCATCCCGCCCTCCCTGCTGGCAGCGGGCCGTGCCCGCGTGGTGGGGGACCTCTTCCTGGCCGCCGTGGGGCAGGGGGGGGACGGGCGGAGAGGGGAAGAGGGGCGGGGGAGCGGAGGAGAGGGAGAGGGCGAGGAGGGTGAGGTGGTGGTGGGGCTGCTGCCGGGAAGCAAGGTGAGGGTGCTGTTGATCATTGAGATTTGTGCATGGGCTCAGATGTGCTTGCGTGCTTGTGTGTGGGATGCGTGCATCACAGCATGTCTACCTGTGTGCCTAACTACATGCCATGCCCTCATGCACTATTGTCCGCCATGCCAACCCCACTGCCATGCTTCACAACCCCGCTGCCATGCCTCACAGCCCCGCTGCCATGCCTCACAACCCTGCTGCCATGCCTCACAACCCCTCTGCCATGCGCCACCCTCAACCGTGAGCCCAAGCCGTGTGTGGTGGTGGCAGGATGTGAAGCTCATGATCGGCGTGCCCTTCTTCCTCGCCGTCGCACACGCGCTCAAGCTCAGGTGCGCTCGCTCACATGCGCTCAGGCGCAGGTGCGTTGAGGTGCCTTTAGGAGGTACACAGCACAGCAGGTACACACGCCTTCATCGTCCCCTGCGCCTTCACCGAAACCTTCATCCTCCCTCACGCCCATCTCACCTCTATCCCCCTCCCCTCCCCCCAGCCTGGGTGCTCGCGTGCGCTTCATCCTGCCGCTCGCCCCCACGGTGCCCCCCGCCTCCCTCGCGCGCTTTGCTTCGGCGCGCCTCAACCCGCTCATCGCACGCCACGCCTGGCTGCCGGGCCGCCTGCACCTGCACGGCGCGCAGGGGGCAGGGGGGGACGGGGGGCGCGCTGCGCCGGGGGGAGGAGAGGGGCACGGGTGGGAGTATGTGGGCAGGCTGGTTAGTGGGGAGGAGGGGAGAGAGGGGGGAGAAGGGGAAGGGGATGAGGGAGAGGAGTGGCAGGGGGGAGAGAAGAGGGTGATGGGGGGCGAGGGAGTGGAGGTGGAGGTATGGAGGGCGTTTCCCTCGTACACTCTGCTCTCACAGTGCTCCCTCGCTCTCACCACTGTAAGCCCCCTCGCTCTCACCACTGTAAGCCCCCTCGCTCTCACCACTGTAAGCCCCCTCGCTCTCACCACTGTAAGCCCCCTCGCTCTCACCACTGTAAGCCCCCTCGCTCTCACCACTGTAAGCCCCCTCGCGTGCACGTCTGTAAGCCATGCCTCGCTCTCACCACTCTGCTGCCCCCATCACTTGCTGCTGTGGCGCCCTGTTCTATGGTCGTCATGCCAACTGTGTGAATGTGACATGTGGCATGTGTGACGTGGCATGACAGGTGGGCACCAACACTGCTGAGCTGGCAGCACTGGGAGTGCCCATGGTGGTGGTGCTGCCCACACAGTCGCTGGAGGTGCGTGCTCGCCCCATGTTGCCTGTCCCCCTGCCTGCAACAGCCTCATGCGTGACCTCTCAATGCAATTCACTTTCTCTCGCGTGCCTCGTTGCTTTCTTCCTTGCCCTTCATTCTGCCGCCACGCCACAGCTCCCTCTCCCTCTCCCTCTCTCTCTCCCTCGCCCGCTCCCCTCCCCACCTCCCTCTGTCCGCGCCAGCTGTTCCAAGGGGCATCAGGTGGCGTGCTGGGGCTGCTACCGTCGCTGCTCCCTGCCGCCCCCGCTGCCGCCCTCACCCGCTTCCTCAACGCCGCGCTGCTGCGCTCGCTGCCCTTCCTCTCCTGGCCCAACCGGTACCTCCTCAATCCCTGCCCTCCCTGCCCTGCCCTGTTCAGAGCCGATAGTTCCTGTTTCTTCCCTGCACCCCCCACTTGCCATCCCTCGCCCCACTGCCCTCCATCACCTCCTCTCACCGTCCCCTCACCCGCCCAAATCCACTTCTCCACCCACTTTCCCTGTCACCACCCCCATGCGTGCCCCCCCCCTGCCCCTTGCAGGTGGGCGGGGCGGCAGGTGGTGCCGGAGGTGGTGGGGGAGGTGAGGCCGGGGGAGGTGGCAGCTGTGGCAGCAGAGCTGCTGGGGCAGGCGGCAGCGCTGGAGGGGATGAGGCGCGAGCTGAGGCAGGTGACGTGGGAGTATGGCGGGGGGAGGCACGGCGCTGGGGGCGGTGGAGAAGGGGAGGAGGGGGGGGATGCAGCTGATGCCATTGCGCACGAGGTGCTCAAGCTGCTAAGGTTGTGACACATGGCCGGGTCGACGACTTGTGTGGAGTGGAGTGAATTCATAGGCAGAGCAATCAACCGGCGGAGCATGAGCATCCCAACGCAAGCCTTCTTGCGCTGCTGCCCTTCACTTTGTTTGTTGCATGGACTTCAGAAGTGCGGCAGCTGGACGGGCATGCGCGGGCCCATTGAGAATGAACAAAAATATCCAATAATGCCTGGAAACAACGTTCTATCGATAAGAAAGGATCTACAGAATGTTGATTGTACTGTTAAATTCGAAAGTTTCTAAATCTCGCCCAAGTCATCTGTGATTCTGCACACGTGGCACCTTCCGTGTGAATCAGCAGTCGGGCAGCCACGCCCAAGCATTCACTCACCCCTTGCCCCGCCACTTGGTCGCGCCACATTCAGCCACCCTCCCTCTGCCTGCTCTATCACCGTTTAAACGTGCTGCCATTCCTAGCACCGCTCCTGACCTTCCCTTTCCGCGCCCTCGCACCCTCACACCTTGGCACCGCCATCCGCGCAGCCCTTCAGCCATGGCGGCCCTCACCGCCGCCTCCTCCCTCGCCGCTACCACTGCCGCATTCGTTGCGCCCGTGCGCGCAACCGCTCTCCGCGTCCCCCGCACTCCCCAGGCCACCGGAGCCGTCGGCCGCCACATGCCGCGGACGCGGCGATTGGTCGTCGCTGCGGCGGGCGACAGGGTGAGCCGCCTCTGGCGACATTCCGCCTGCCTTTCTCCCCCCCCGCCTTCTCTCTCTCGCCCCCTCGGCCGCTTACTCCCCTCCCTCCCCCCCGCTTCCCCTTCCTCCCCGTCCCTTTCGCGCACCCCCCACGTGGCGGGCAGGCGGCGGTGGACTGGGCGGCGGTGCGCACGACGGACCATCTGACGGTGGGCGATTGCATGTCGGCTGGCCGCCTCGTGTGCGCGCAGCCGTCAACCACCGTCGACCAAGGTGGGTGTGAGATGGGCTCGCTAAGGCATTGGGCCGAGGTAGCGTCCGCTAATGCTGCAGCAGCAGCAGCAGCATCAGCAGCAGCAGCAGCATCAGCAGCAGCAGCAGCACTATGGCTGCCCCAGTGTGTGCTGTCAATCACCCCTCATCGCTCGTCCTCCTTCTCCATCCCCTACCCGCCCTCCTTCACTCTCCCCCTCCCCTCTCCTCCCCCCCCCCCCCGGGCGGCGGGCGGCAGCGCTGGAGCTGCTGGTGGAGCACCGCATCACGGGCATGCCCGTCGTGGACGAGGGGGGGCGCCTGGTGAGACAAGGGGGGAGATGGGTGGCGAGAGGAGGGGAAGAGAAGGAAGGATTTCTTTGCTGGTTATGCGGCATGTGTGACATGCAGCTACACGGCATGCAGCTACACGGCATGTGACATGCGCACTCATGCTCTCGCATTCCATCTCCCCACACCACATTCATACCTCCTCATATTCATTTCCCCCCACACTGCTTGTCTCCCCACACCACATTCATACCTCCTCATATTCATTTCCCCCCACTCATTGCCTCCGCACGTTCATCCTCCCCTTGAGCCCATCTCCCCCTCGATCCCACTCATCGCGGCCCAGCCCCTGCGTCGCTCCCCGCCCTGTCCCGTGCGCGCGCCAGGTGGGCGTGGTGTCGGACTACGACCTGCTGGCGCTCGACTCCATCTCAGGTGCCCCGCCCGCCCGCCCGCCTCTGCACCCGTCTGTACCCCCCCCCCCCCTCCCCCCCTCCCCCCCTTCCCCTCCTCCTCTCGCTCGCCGTGCTCCCTCATCCCTTACTCGCTTCTTTCTCCTACTCTGCTGCCACATGCGCCTCACTCACGTCTGTCCTTCGTCTTCCGCGCTCATTGGCTCGTTCATCACCACCTGGCAATCACCACCTGGCAATCACCACCTGGCAATCATCACATCGCAATCACCACATGGCAATCACCACATGGCAATCACCATATGGCAATCACCACATGGCAATCACCACATGGCAATCACCACATGGCAATCACCACATGGCAATCACCACTTGGCAATCACCACATGGCAATCACCACATGGCAATCACCGCATGGCAATCACCGCATGGCAATCACCACATGGCAATCACCACATGGCAATCACCACATGTCAATCACCACATGGCAATCACCGCATGGCAATCACCGCATGGCAATCACCGCATGGCAATCACCGCATGGAAATCACCGCATGGCAATCACCGCATGGCAATCACCGCATGGCTATCACCGCGTGGCAATCACCACATGGCAATCACCGCATGGCAATCACCGCATGGCAATCACCGCATGGCAATCACCGCATGGCAATCACCGCATGGCAATCACCGCATGGCAATCACCGCATGGCAATCACCGCATGGCAATCACCGCATGGCAATCACCGCATGGCAATCACCGCATGGCAATCACCGCATGGCAATCACCGCATGGCAATCACCGCATGGCAATCACCGCATGGCAATCACCGCATGGCAATCACCGCATGGCAATCACCGCATGGCAATCACCGCATGGCAATCACCGCATGGCAATCACCGCATGGCAATCACCGCATGGCAATCACCGCATGGCAATCACCGCATGGCAATCACCGCATGGCAATCACCGCATGGCAATCACCGCATGGCAATCACCGCATGGCAATCACCGCATGGCAATCACCGCATGGCAATCACCGCATGGCAATCACCGCATGGCAATCACCGCATGGCAATCACCGCATGGCAATCACCGCATGGCAATCACCGCATGGCAATCACCGCATGGCAATCACCGCATGGCAATCACCGCATGGCAATCACCACATGGCAATCACCACATGGCAATCACCACATGGCAATCACCACATGGCAATCACCACATGGCAATCACCACATGGCAATCACCGCATGGCAATCACCACATGGCATTCACCAAGATTGCCTCCCCTGCTTTTCACAGCCCCTGCCCGCTGCTCTTCCTCTACCCACATCCCCCCAGTACCTCCTCACCCATCAGCCCACCCCTTGTGCGCGCTGCTGTCACTGCAGGCGTGGGTTCGTCTGGCCCCTCCTCCTCGCTCTTCCCTGAGGCTGGCAGCACCTGGAAGGTACACACCGCCCCTCACCAACCCCCTCCTCCGCCCCCCCTCTTCCCCTCCTCCGCCCCCCCTCTCCCCCTCCTTCCTCCCTCCCTCTCCCTGGCCCCCTATTCCGCGTATTCCAGTGCCTTCCACCATCCTTCTCTGCATCTGCCCTGTCGCCTCCATCTCCCCTGCACCTTGCACCCCTTCACCCCACGTGTCCTCCGTGTCCCCACCCCCCATGTCCGCGAGGGCGTGGCAGGCGTTCAAGGAGATCCAGAAGCTGCTCATCAAGACGCGCGGGCGTGTGGTGGCGGATGTCATGACTCCGCACCCGCACACCGTGCTCGCCTCCACCAACCTCGACCACGCCGCCAGGTCACACACCACGCCTGCATGCTGCCATCCATGCAATGAAGGGCGCTGCATGCTGCCATCCATGCAATGAAGGGCGGTGACTGACAGCCAGGGCTGCCAGGTTATAGCAGTTTCTCCCTTCCCGATTCAGCTTCCTGTTCCAATCCAAGCCTAGCTTCCATTCCAAGCCTAGCTTCCATTCCAAGCCTAGCTTGTCTCTTTCTTCCTCCCGAATCCCGATTCCCGCCCATCCGTGTTGTCAGAATGCTCCTGGAGAATCAGCACCGCCGATTGCCCGTTGTGGACGACACTGGGAAACTGGTAAGCCTTCCCTCTTACCACGATGCTCCCTCTTCCACCCACCACGATGCTTTCTCTTCCACCCACCACGATGCTTTCTCTTCCACCCACCACGATGCTTCCTCTTCCTTCCACCACGATGCTTCCTCTTCCACCCACCACGATGCTTTCTCTTCCACCCACCACGATGATTTCTTTTCCACACACCACTATGCTCCCTCTTCCACCCACCACAATGCTTCCTCTTCCACCCACCACGATGCTTTCTCTTCCACCCACCACGATGCTCCCTCTTCCTCCCACCACGATGCTTTCTCTTCCACCCACCACGATGCTCCCACTTCCACCCACCATGATGCTTTCTCTTCCACCCACCATGATGCTTCCTCTTCCACCCACCACAATGTTTTCTCTTCCACCCACCACGATGCTTTCTCTTCCACCCACCACGATGCTTCCTCTTCCACCCACCACGATGCTCCCTCTTCCTCCCACCACGATGCTTCCTCTTCCACCCACCACGATGCTTTCTCTTCCACCCACCACGATGCTTTCTCTTCCACCCACCACGATGCTTTCTCTTCCACCCACCACGATGTTTCCTCTTCCACCCACCACGTTGCTTTCTCTTCCACCCACCACAATGCTTCCTCTTCCACCTACCACGATGCTTTCTCTTCCACCCACCACGATGCTTTCTCTTCCACCCACCACGATGCTTTCTCTTCCTTCCACCACGATGCTCCCTCTTCCTCCCACCACGATGCTCCCTCTCCCACACACCACGATGCTCCCTCTTCCAACCACCATGATGCTTCCTCTCCCACCCACCACGATGCTTTCTCTTCCACCCACCATGATGCTCCCTCTTCCTCCCACCACGATGCTTTTTCTTTCACCCACCACGATGCTTTCTCTTCCACCCACCACTATGCTCCCTCTTCCACCCACCACGATGCTTTCTCTTCCACCCACCACGATGCTTTCTCTTCCACCCACCACGATGCCTTCTCTTCCACCCACCACGATGCTCCCTCTTCCTCCCACCACGATGCTCCCTCTTCCACACACCACGCTGCTCCCTCTTCCAACCACCATGATGCTTCCTCTTCCACCACCACGATGCTTTCTCTTCCACCCAGCACGATGCTCCCTCTTCCTCCCACCACGATGCTTTTTCTTCCACCCACCACGATGCTTTCTCTTCCACCCACCACGATGCTTTCTCTTCCACCCACCATGATGCTTTCTCTTCCACCCACCACGATGCTTTCTCTTCCACCCACCACGATGCTTCCTCTTCCTTCCACCACGATGCTTCCTCTTCCACCCACCACGATGCTTTCTCTTCCACCCACCACGATGCTTTCTTTTCCACACACCACTATGCTCCCTCTTCCACCCACCACAATGCTTCCTCTTCCACCCACCACGATGCTTCCTCTTCCACCCACCACGATGCTTTCTCTTCCACCCACCACGATGCTCCCTCTTCCTCCCACCACGATGCTCCCTCTTCCACACACCACGATGCTCCCTCTTCCACCCACCACTATGCTTTCTCTTCCCACCCACCACGATGCTTTCTCTTCCACCCTCCACGATGCTTTCTCTTCCACCCACCACGATGCGCTCTTCCACCCACCACTATGCTTCCTCTTCCACCCACCACGATGCTTCCTCTTCCACCCACCACGATGCTCCCTCTTCCTCCCACCACTATGCTCCCTCTTCCACCCACTACGATGGTTTCTCTTCCACCCACCACAATGCTTTCTCTTCCACGCACCACGATGCTTCCTCTTCCTTCCACCACGATGCTTCCTCGTCCACCCACCACTATTCTTTCTCTTTCACCCACCACGATGCTTTCTCTTCCACCCACCACGATGCTTTCTCTTCCACCCACCACGATGCTCCCTCTTCCTCCCACCACGATGCTTTCTCTTCCACCCACCAGGATGGTTTCTCTTCCACCCACCATGATGCTTTCTCTTCCACCCACCACGATGCTTTCTCTTCCATCCACCACGATGCTTTCTCTTCCACCCACCTTGATGCTTTCTCTTCCACCCACCACGATGCTCCCTCTTCCACCCACTACGATGCTTTCTCTTCCACCCACCACGATGCTTTCTCTTCCACTCACCACGATGCTTCTTCTTCCTTCCACCACGATGCTTCCTCTTCCACCCACGATGCTTTCTCTTCCACCCACCACGATGCTTTCTCTTCCACCCACCATGATGCTTTCTCTTCCACCCACCACGATGCTCCCTCTTCCACCCACCACGATGCTTCCTCTTCCACCCACCACGATGCTTCCTCTTCCACCCACCACGATGCTTTCTCTTCCACCCACCACGTTGCTCTCTCTGCCACCCACCACAATGCTTTCTCTTCCACCCACCACGATGCTTCCTCTTCCACCCAGCACGATGCTTTCTCTTCCACCCACCACGATGCTCCCTCTTCCTCCCACCACGATGCTCCCTCTTCCACACACCACGATGCTCCCTCTTCCACCACCACTATGCTTTCTCTTCCACCCACCACGATGCTTCCTCTTCCACCCTCCACGATGCTTTCTCTTCCACCCACCACGATGCGCTCTTCCACCCACCACTATGCTTCCTCTTCCACCCACCAGGATGCTTTCTCTTCCACCCACCACTATGCCCACTGAGGAACCACATCAGCATATACTTTTATTTGAGGGGAAGTGTGAGCACGGTTTCAGGGCTGGGCATGCCAGTATGAGCTTGTGGATGCTTCCCTTCCTGCACGCTTGCTGATTTCTCGTGTCGTGCTCGTGGTTGGCGTTGCATTGCAGGTCGGATTGCTCACAAGGGGCAATGTGGTCAAGGCAGCCCTGGCTCTGAAACGAGCGGCTGAGAGGGATCAAGCAAAAGCTGATGCCTCATAGAAACTTGTAAAACAATAATTGGTTACAGAATTGCAGAGTACTTGGTGTGGTGTGTTCATACTGGTTGTGGTGACGTTTCAGTCACAATGTGAAGCGCGGTGTAACGGCACGTTATGGGCATCATCATCAAGCCTTGACCCCACAACTGTTCGCGCCAATTTAGTGCAACCCGAAATAAGGTCACACATGTCCAAGAACGTGCATTGCGCTGCGGCTAGTCTGACCCTTGATATTTGATTCCACACGCGTCACTGTCAGGCCTGTCGCTATCAGGGTATTTTACCCCGATTCCCTGATTTCATAGGGTATTTTTTTGGCCAACCCTTAATTTTCAGGGTTGGGCTTTTTTGAACCCTAACCTCTTCAGGGTTGTATGTCTGTGAACACTTTGAATTTCAGGGTTTGCGTTATCCCAACACTGAGTTTTCAGGGAGTAACGCGTACGAACCCTGTGTTAAAATTATATAAGTTATAATTTAATATAGGCTTGGTAGGTTGTTACTGAACCTTTCTGTAGGGGGTACAAACCCCTCCTTGTACTCCCCTCTCTTCCTAATCCAATCCCTCTTTCTTCTCGACATTCTCTCCCTTCCTAGATCCGTTTTCCTCACGCCATTTCATGGCGGCTTTCTTCCTAGTATTCTAGCCAACCTAGCCTCCTAAGTTTAAGAACCTTGAGTCCTAAGTTTCTAAGATGGTATCAGAGCCGGTCGTGTCCACCAGACCCTCTCCCTACGTTCCCGTTGCGTACTCCTACTGCATTCGCAGCCTTCGCGGTTTTCTGCCGGCCTGCCGTCGCGGCACTAAGTTGTCGCGACGGCCCCTTGTTGCCTGCCGTCGCGGCGCCATGATGTCGCGACGGCCCCTTGTTGCCTGCCGTCGCGGCACCAAGATGTCGCGACGGTCCCTCGTTGCCTACCGTCGCGGCGCCAAGGTGTCGCGACGGCCCCTTGGTGCAGCCGTCGCCCGTCCGCCTCGCCGCTGCGACATCGACGGTGCGCTGTGGCGGCGTCTGCGGCAGCCGACGGCATCGTCGGGCTGCGGCCGGCCGAGCGACGTCTGTGGCGTCGCCGGGCCTACCGCCCGCTCGCCACAGACGGCGTCCCTCAGGACGACGTCCTCCCGCCAGTAAGCGCCGCGCCATTTATGGCGCGTCGCTGAAGACTCGCCTCGCCTCGCCCCCTCCTCTCCCCCCCCCACTTGCACCTGCTTCCCCTGCATCCCCCCCTTTCTTGCTGCAGCCGATGACTGCCATGTGAGGGACCTCTCCACCGCCGAGGAGACAGGACATGCCGCCGAGAGGGCGGGGGCCGCCGCAGCAGCCTCTGTCGTTCGAGCCGCCGGCGCCGCCGCTGTTGCCGCAGGCCTGGAGCCGCCGTACACCGCCGCCGCCGCCGCCGTCGTCACTGTCGCTGCTGCCGCCATTGCCGTCTCAAGGGGCCGTGAGACCTACCCTCTTCCGGAGTCGTTGCGGCTCCTGCTGGAAATGGGGGTGCTGGGCTAGGGGGTGTGGGTGTGGGTGTGGGTGTGGGGGTGTGCGTGGGCTTGACACTACCAAGCCTAGGGGGTGTGTTAAAATTATATAAGTTATAATTTAATATAGGCTTGGTAGGTTGTTACTGAACCTTTCTGTAGGGGGTACAAACCCCTCCTTGTACTCCCCTCTCTTCCTAATCCAATCCCTCTTTCTTCTCGACATTCTCTCCCTTCCTAGATCCGTTTTCCTCACGCCATTTCATGGCGGCTTTCTTCCTAGTATTCTAGCCAACCTAGCCTCCTAAGTTTAAGAACCTTGAGTCCTAAGTTTCTAAGACCCTGAGTGCGACATCCATGTAGCTCACAATGCGGAAATTTAGTCGAAGTCCCCAATCTCCAGAGACATTCCCCCCCACACACAACAACCTACAAAAATTGGTTAAGTCCTCAAACATTCCCTCACACACCAAGCAACCCACAAAAATCGGCTAAGTCATGTGTCGTACAGACATCCCCCCTACACACCTAACAACAACCCTCAAAAATTAACTAAGTCTTGATAGGCAGTGACATCACAAAAAAAAAACGGCTTAGTCTTATTGTACACAAGTTATCCCCCCTCCCACACTCCCACAACCAGGGCTCGCCACCCCCCTACCAGCAACCCTGTCAACCCTTGTTTTGCGTTGATAAATTTGGGAGACGGGGAAGCCATTCCTAAAAATCGAGGGGGTAAAATCGCACTACCACGGAAATCGAAACTGAGGGGAGGGGGAATCGAAACCGACGGGGAAATGGGGAGGGAATCAAAATGGGGGGGAGGGGGGAAGCGAAACGGAGGGGAGAGGGGGGGAACGTGGGGGGTGGTGTCGAAACAGAGAGGATGGGGGAAGCGAACGGAGGGGAAGGGGGAAGTGATCGAAATGGAGGGGAGGAGGGAATCGAAAATGGAGGGGAAGGGGGGAATCGAAATGGCAGGAAGGGGGGAAGCTGGGGCATAAGGCGGTGGGAGAAATTTCGCGCCCTTGCAGCGCCCCGGTTGGGAAATCCTAGACGTTAATTAGTACCTACCATCGAACGATTGATATTTGTCGAAATGATCGCAAACGATCGTGACCGTTACATTTTGTTAGACTTTCAGTTGACCAAATGGGCAAACTGGCGAGAATTTCCCTATGTTTAAAATGCAGAATTTACTCTCATTCCAATGCAGTTAAAAAATATATGTGAAAGTCTCATTGAAAACTTTGACGTGTGTTCCAGGTGTTCTTTTATTGCCCGTGTGGTCAACTGAAATTCCATCAAACTTTGCTCTTCCCCTCCCCTCGGCTTGATTCCCTCCCCTTTTTCCCCCCATTTTTTTATTCCCCCCTCGTGTTGAAAGCAACCCTGAACGCGTTCGTTGCTCAGCAATGCAACCCTGTTTGTGGCTAGCCAACCTTGGAGATTTCAGGGTTGTAAGTTCCAGAACACTGAGAAATCAGGGAAGCTAAAATTCCAACACAAGGCCCTCAGGGTAATTTTTTTTTTCCATTCGACAGCTCAGGGTGCTTTTTTTTTAAACGACAGCCCTGGTCACTGATATTTAAGCGGTCAGTTGTTTCTCCTCTCGCAGCCACCTTCCCGTTTCCCTCTTCTCCCATTCCCCGCCCGCCGCTTCGCGGCCGTCATTCACTCGTGCCTGCTACCGTAATCCCCCGTACGTAAGACCCGCCGAAATAGTCAACCCATGGGTGGCATATGCGGGGGATAGCTTATGATATGGCACATTTTTTAGAGTACCCGCTTTTCTGGGTTTGCATTTTACATAACACCCTGCTCGTTTTTCTTGCCTTCATACAGTATTTCGTCCTTCATTACCAAGGTCCGCTCAGCTGCAATAATCGAGCAGGATGAAAATCGCGTCAGGTGCCATTCGCAGCGCAAAGACGGGCAGACGAATCAATACAAGTGGCAATGGTCGAGAATATCTCGACTGCTTTCCGAAACACGGAACTGGCTCTGTTCACAGAAGTACTCAGAGCGTGTACCTATGGCCTCTTCCCAGGCCAACCTCTTCCCAGACTTTCCCTCTCGCCTGAATCTCGGCAATGCCGAGCCCAATTTCGCGTCGATTTTGCATCACATTGCGCGGAACAGCACTGCCCCATTTCACGTCAATTTCGCGCCAAATTATGTCGCACTGTACTGAGTGAGCTTGGGAATGGGTTGGCCTGGGAAGAGGCCATAGGAACACACTCTCAGACGAGATTGGTCAACGACACCTGGCACTGCTGCTGGATCAATCTCCCACGATTTTCAGAGGCAACGAAATGACCCTGTCAAAGTGTGCGATCCCTGTAGCAGATTCCTCGTTAGAAGTTGCTTGGTGAAGTTCTGGCCTCAAAAGTGCCTGTTACAACCCAAATCCATTTGGCATTTTACATAAGACATGGGCTTTATATTTTTTCCAGCCTACTGTTAACACCCATACATTTTTTTAATGAATTTTTGACAATACCCTAGGGTGTTATATACGGGGGAATACGGCAATCCCGCCCGTTGCTGCTCGAGTCCGCTCCTCGCTGCTGCGCTGCCCGCTCGCTCTGCTCTTTCCTCCATTCCTCGGTCTCCGCCCATTCGCGTTCTCTTCCCCGCCGGCCCTTCTGCGCTTGCCCCCCTGCCCCACAGCGCGCACAATGAAGCCGAGGGCGGGCGTGCGGGTGGAGGGGAGGGGGGGGAGCGGCGAGGAGGCGGAGGGGGAGGGCACGGAGGCGAGTCCGCGGCTGCCCAAGGCGGACAGCCACAGCCGCGCGGCACACGAGGCCGTCGCGCGCATCCTCGAGGACGCGCCGGTGGAGGGCGGTGAGGGGGCGAAGGGGGCGGGGGAGCTGCGGAGGGGGCAGGGGCAGGGGAGCGGGCGCGGTGAGCGAGATGGCGTGGAGCGACATGGGGCAGGGGAGGAGTAGCAGAAGCAAGTTCGGACCTGTGGGATCATCGCAAAAATGTGGAATGGCCGAAACCAGTCGGGACGGGGTCAAAGGCACGTGGGGCGGGGTAGAAGTGGGAATGAATGTCGACGCAAGAGGAGGGAATGAATAAGACAAATTGCAGCGGAATGTCGCCGTGCATGCTGAGTTGCGGGCCTTGAAGGTCTGGGTTGGTGTACCTTAGGGATGTGAGCTCAGAGAAGTGAGCTCACCTCAGCGAAGTGAGCTCAGGGAAGTGAGCTCAGAGAAGTGAGCTCAGGGAAGTGAGCTCAGGGAAGTGAGCTCACCTTACGGAAGTGAGCTCAGGGGAGTGAGCTCACCTCAAGGAAGTGAGCTCAGGGAAGTGAGCTCAGAGAAGTGAGCTTAGGGAAGTGAGCTTAGGGAAGTGAGCTCACCTTAGGGAACTGAGCTCAGAGAAGTGAGCTCACCTCAGCGAAGTGAGCTAAGGGAAGTGAGCTAAGAGAAGTGAGCTCAAGAATGTCAGCTCAGGAAAGTGAGCACACCTTAGGGAAGTGAGCTCAGGGAAGTGAGCTCACCTCATGGAAGTGAGCTCACCTCAGAGTAGTGAGCCCAGGGAAGTGAGCTTAGGGAAATGAGCTCACCTCAGCGAAGTGAGCTGAGGGAAGTGAGCTCAGGGAAGTGAGCTGAGGGAAGTGAGCTCAGGGAAGTGAGCTGAGGGAAGTGAGCTCACCTTAGGGTAGTGAGCTCAGAGAAGTGAGCTCACCTCAGCGAAGTGAGCTCAGGGAAGTGAGCTCACCTTAGGGAAGTGAGCTCAGGGAAGTGAGCTCACCTCAAGGAAGTGAGCCCAGGGAAGTGAGCTCAGAGAAGTGAGCTCAGTGAAGTGAGCAAAGGGAAGTGAGCTCACCTTAGGGAAGTGAGCTCTGAGAAGTGAGGTCAGGGAAATGAGCTCACCTCAGGGAAGTGAGCTCAGACAATTTAGCTTAGGGAGGTGAGCCCATTGAAGTGAGCTCACCTCAGGGAGTGAGCCCACGGAAGTGAGCTCAGGGAAGCGGGCTCACCTCAGCGAAGTGAGCACAGGGAAGTGAGCTCAGAGAAGTGAGTTCAGGGTAGTGAGCTTACCTTAGGGGAGTGAGTTCAGGGAAGTGAGCTCACCTCACACGAGTGAGCTAACAGAAGTGAGCTCAGAGAAGTGAGTTCAGGGAAGTGAGCTCAGAGAAATGAGCTCACCTAAGCAAAGTGAGCTCAGAGAAGTGAGCTCAGAGAAGTGAGCTCAGGAAAGTGAGCTGAGGGATGTGAGCTCACCTTAGGGAAGTGAGCTCAGAGAAGTGAGCTCACCTCCGGGAAGTGAGCCCAGGGATGTGAGCTCAGAGAACTGAGCTCAAGGAAGTGAGCTCAGGGAAGTAAGCTCACCATAGGGAAGTGAGCTCAGAGAAGTGAGCTCAGGAAAGTGAGCTCAGGGAAGTGAGCTCACCTCAGTGTAGTGAGCCCAAGGAAGTGAGCTCAGGGAAGTGAGCTCACCTCAGTGAAGTGATCTCACGGAAGTGAGCTCAGAGAAGTGAGCTCAGGGAAGTGAGCTCACCTAATGGAAGTGAGCTCAGAGAAGTGAGCTCAGAGAAGTGAGCTCACCTCAGCGAAGTGAGCTCAGGGAAAGGAGCTCAGAGAAGTGAGCTCAGGGAATTGAGCTCAGGGAAGTGAGCTCAGGGAATTGAGCTCACCTCAGGGAAGTGAGATCGGAGAAGTGAACTCAGGAAAGTGAGCTCAGGGAAGTGAGCTCACCTTAGGGAAGTGAGCTCACCTCAGCGGAGTGAGCTCAGGGAAGTGAGCTGAGGGAAGTATGCTCGGGGAAGTGAGCTCACCTTAGGGAAGTGAGCTCATGGAAAAGAGCTCAGCAAACTGAGCTGAGGGAAGTGAGCTCAGAGAAGTGAGCTTATAGAAGTGAGCTCACCTCAGGGAAGTGAGCTCAGAGAAGTGAGCTCACCTCAAGGAAGTGAGCTCAGAGAAGTAAGCTCACCTTAGGGAAGTGAGCTCAGGGAAGTGAGAGCTTAGGGATGTGAGCTCACCTCAGGGTAGTTAGCCCAGGGAAGTGAGCTTAGGGAAATGAGCTCACCTCAGGGAAGTAAGCTCAGGGAAGTGAGCTCAGAGAAGTGAGCTCAGGGAAGTGAGCTCAGGGAAGTGAGCTCAGGGAAGTGAGCTCACCATAGGGAAGTGAGCTCAGAGAAGTGAGCTTAGGGAAGTGAGCTCAGGGAAGTGAGCTCACCTAAGGGAAGTGAGCTCAGAGAAGTGAGCTCACCTCAGCGAAGTGAGTTCAGGAAAGTGTGCTCAGAGAACTGAGCTCAGGGAAGTGAGCTCAGGGAAGTGAGCTCAGGGAAGTGAGCTCACCTCAGAAAGTGAGCTCAGGGAAGTGAGCTCAGAGAAGTGAGCTCAGGGAAGTGAGCTCAGAGAAGTGAGCTCAAGGAATTGAGCTTAGGGAAGTGAGCTCTCCTGAGGGAAGTGAGCTTAGGGAAGTGAGCTCACCTCAGGGAAGTGAGCTCAATGAAGTGAGCTCAGAGAAGTGAGCTCAGGGAAGTGAGCTCAGGGAAGTGAGCTCACCTTAGGGAAGTGAGCTCAGGGATGTGAGCTCACCTCCCAGAAGTGAGCTCGGAGAAGTGAGCTCAGAGAACTGAGCTCAGGGAAGTGAGCTCAGATCAGAGAAGTGAGCTCAGGGATGTAAGCTCAGAGAAGTGAGCTCAGGGAATGGAGCTCAGGGAAGTAAGCTTTGTTGGTGCAACCCTATGGCTTGCACTCGGCTTGTCGTCCTTGTTTGTGTGTGTGCATGTATGGCATGGAATGAATTGTGAGTCTATGTTATTGCTATTCAGTGCTTGTGTGTGTGTTTTAATGGTGTATCACAATGTGGTTTGTTTCGGTCAAGACATTAGCGAGTTTTTACAACTCGCATGTCAAGTCGTCGTTTGTGTGTCGCAAGTGTTTTTTCTTTTTTGTCGAGTGTGAAGTGTCCATCGTGTCGCAGGTGTGTGCAGTAAGCCCCCATCAACTCAAGAAGAATTTATCTTGCAGATCCAAGAACAAGAGCTCAAGATTTCAAGCCCAAGGGACGCGGATAAATATTAAATTGTGAAAATAGTAACGTTACTTCGTGTAGTGTTACATTTCACTTGGTGTAGCCCCTTGGAGGGTTGGTTTCGAGACTCTTCATGGTTGGGGACTCTGTGGTGGTGTACCACCAACCTGGACCTCGGCTCTTGGGGTATGTAGAGGCTGGGAACCATCTCCCTCTCGAACTCTTCTTGCTAAGTTTGTACTTCCAAGACTATAGTGGCTGCTATACCTCCTGCCAGTCAAACCGCCATAGCGTCGTCAAATCTTCATGGAATTTCATGATTCAACTTGCTGCTGATAGACGACAGCAACGCGCTCCAGATCCAATTTACAGATCACCATTGGATTCAGCGACCAGATCGTCATCAATATTTGAAGCCGTCTGACGGAAATCCGACTGTGCTCTCTATCTCTCATTATAGGCACATCTAAGCCTATTGTGACTATAACAAGCTCACCTTAGGGAAGTGAGCTCACCTTAGGAAAGTGAGCTCAGAGAAATGAGCTCAGGAAAGTGAGCTTATGGAAGTGAGCTCACCTCAGGGTAGTGAGCCCAGGGAAGTGAGCTTAGAGAAATGAGCTCACCTCAGGGACATGAGCTCAGGGAAGTGAGCTCAGAGAAGTGAGTTGAGGTAAGTGAGCTCAGGGAAGTGAGCTCACCTCGGAATGTAAGCTCAGGGAAGTGAGCTCAGAGAAGTGAGCTCAAGGAACTGAGCTCAACCTTAGGGAATTGAGCTCAGAGAAGTGAGCTCACCTCAGCGAAGTGAGCTTACGGAAGTGAGCTCACCTTAGGGAAGTGAGCTCAGGGAAGTGAGCTCACCTCAAGGAAGTGAGCCCAGGGAAGTGAGCTCAGGGAAGTGAGCAAAGGGAAGTGATCTCACCTTAGGGAAGTGAGCTCAGTGAAGTGAGGTCAGGGGAATGAGCTCACCTCAGGGAAGTGAGCTCAGACAATCTAGCTTAGGGAAGTGAGCCCTCAGGGAGTGAGCCCATGGAAGTGAGCTCAGGGAAGCAAGCTCACCTCAGCGAAGTGAGCACAGGGAAGTGAGCTCAGAGAAGTGACCTCTGGGAAGTGAGTTCAGGGAAGTGAGCTCACCTTAGGGAAGTGAGTTCAGGGAAGTGAGCTCAGAGAAATGAGCTCAAGGAAGTCAGCTCAGAGGAGTGAGCTCAACTAAGCGAAGTGAGCTCAGGGAAGTGAGCTTAGTGAAGTAAGCTCAGGGAATTGAGCTCACGGAAGTGAGCTCACCTAAGGGAGGTGAGCTCAGAGAAGTGAGCTCACCTTAGGGAAGTGAGCTCAGGGAAGTGAGCTCAGGAAGATGAGCTCAGGGAAGTGAGCTCACCTCAGGGTAGTGAGCCCAGGGAAGTGAGCTCAGGGAAGTGAGCTCACTGTAGAGAAGTGAGGTCAGGGAAGTGAGATCAGAGAAGTGAGCTCAGGGAAGTGAGCTCAGAGAAGTGAGCTCAGGGAAGTGAGCTCACCTCAGAGAAGTGAGCTCAGAGATGTGAGCTCAAGGAAGTGAGCTCAGGGAAGAGAGCTCACCTTAGGGAAGTGAGCTCACAGAAGAAAGCTCACATCAGCGAAGTGAGCTCAGGGAAGTGAGCTGAGAGAAGTGAGCTTAGGGAAGTGAGATCAGGGAAGTGAGCTCACCTTAGGGAAGTGAGCTCAGGGAAGTGAGCTCACCTTAGGGAAGTGAGCTCAGAGAAGTGAGCTCAGGGAAGTGAGCTAAGGGAAGTGAGCCCACCTTAGGAAATTGAGCTCAGAGAAGTGAGGTCAGGGAAGTGAGCACACCTCCGGGAAGTGAGCTCAGAAAAGTCAGCTCAGGGAAGTGAGCCCAGAGAAGTGAGCTGACCTCAGCAAAGAGAGCTCAGGGAAGTGAGCTCACCTCAGTGAAGAGAGCTCAGGGAAGTGAGCTCAGAGAAGTGAGCTAAGGGAAGTGAGCTCAAGAAAGTGAGCTCACCTTAAGGATGTGAGCTTTGAGGAGTGAACACACCTCAGGGAAGTGAGCTCAGGGAAGTCAGCTAAGGGAGGTGAGCCTAGAGAAGTGAGCTCACCTCATGGTAATGACCCCAGGGAAGTGAGCTCAGAGGATTGAGCTCACCTCAGCGAAGTGAGTTCAGGGAAGTGTGCTCAGAGAACTGAGCTCAGGGAAGTGAGCTCAGGGAAGTGAGCTCAGGGAAGTGAGCTCACCTCAGAAAGTAAGCTCAGGGAAGTGAGCTTAGAGAAGTGAGCTCAGGGAAGTGAGCTCAGAGAAGTGAGCTCAAGGAATTGAGCTTAGGGAAGTGAGCTCTCCTGAGGGAAGTGAGCTCAGGGAAGTGAGCTCACCTCAGGGAAGTGAGCTCAATGAAGTGAGCTCAGAGAAGTGAGCTCAGGGAAGTGAGCTCAGGGAAGTGAGCTCACCTTAGGGAAGTGAGCTCAGGGATGTGAGCTCACCTCCCAGAAGTGAGCTCGGGGAAGTGAGCTCAGAGAACTGAGCTCAGGGAAGTGAGCTCACATCAGAGAAGTGAGCTCAGGGATGTAAGCTCAGAGAAGTGAGCTCAGGGAATGGAGCTCATTGAAGTAAGCTCTGTTGGTGCAACCCTATGGCTTGCACTCGGCTTGTCGTCCTTGTTTGTGTGTGTGCATGCATGGCATGGAATGAATTGTGAGTCTTTGTCATTGCTATTCAGTGCTTGTGTGTGTGTTTGAATGGTGTATCACAATGTGGTTTGTTTCGGTCAAGACATTAGCGAGTTTTTACAACTCGCATGTCAAGTCGTCGTTTGTGTGTCGCAAGTGTTTTTTCTTTTTTGTCGAGTGTGAAGTGTCCATCGTGTCGCAGGTGTGTGCAGTAAGCCCCCATCAACTCAAGAAGAATTTATCTTGCAGATCCAAGAACAAGAGCTCAAGATTTCAAGCCCAAGGGACGCGGATAAATATTAAATTGTGAAAATAGTAACGTTACTTCGTGTAGTGTTACATTTCACTTGGTGTAGCCCCTTGGAGGGTTGGTTTCGAGACTCTTCATGGTTGGGGACTCTGTGGTGGTGTACCACCAACCTGGACCTCGGCTCTTGGGGTATGTAGAGGCTGGGAACCATCTCCCTCTCGAACTCTTCTTGCTAAGTTTGTACTTCCAAGACTATAGTGGCTGCTATACCTCCTGCCAGTCAAACCGCCATAGCGTCGTCAAATCTTCATGGAATTTCATGATTCAACTTGCTGCTGATAGACGACAGCAACGCGCTCCAGATCCAATTTACAGATCACCATTGGATTCAGCGACCAGATCGTCATCAATATTTGAAGCCGTCTGACGGAAATCCGACTGTGCTCTCTATCTCTCATTATAGGCACATCTAAGCCTATTGTGACTATAACAAGCTCACCTTAGGGAAGTGAGCTCACCTTAGGAAAGTGAGCTCAGAGAAATGAGCTCAGGAAAGTGAGCTTATGGAAGTGAGCTCACCTCAGGGTAGTGAGCCCAGGGAAGTGAGCTTAGAGAAATGAGCTCACCTCAGGGACATGAGCTCAGGGAAGTGAGCTCAGAGAAGTGAGTTGAGGTAAGTGAGCTCAGGGAAGTGAGCTCACCTCGGAATGTAAGCTCAGGGAAGTGAGCTCAGAGAAGTGAGCTCAAGGAACTGAGCTCAACCTTAGGGAATTGAGCTCAGAGAAGTGAGCTCACCTCAGCGAAGTGAGCTTACGGAAGTGAGCTCACCTTAGGGAAGTGAGCTCAGGGAAGTGAGCTCACCTCAAGGAAGTGAGCCCAGGGAAGTGAGCTCAGGGAAGTGAGCAAAGGGAAGTGATCTCACCTTAGGGAAGTGAGCTCAGTGAAGTGAGGTCAGGGGAATGAGCTCACCTCAGGGAAGTGAGCTCAGACAATCTAGCTTAGGGAAGTGAGCCCTCAGGGAGTGAGCCCATGGAAGTGAGCTCAGGGAAGCAAGCTCACCTCAGCGAAGTGAGCACAGGGAAGTGAGCTCAGAGAAGTGACCTCTGGGAAGTGAGTTCAGGGAAGTGAGCTCACCTTAGGGAAGTGAGTTCAGGGAAGTGAGCTCAGAGAAATGAGCTCAAGGAAGTCAGCTCAGAGGAGTGAGCTCAACTAAGCGAAGTGAGCTCAGGGAAGTGAGCTTAGTGAAGTAAGCTCAGGGAATTGAGCTCACGGAAGTGAGCTCACCTAAGGGAGGTGAGCTCAGAGAAGTGAGCTCACCTTAGGGAAGTGAGCTCAGGGAAGTGAGCTCAGGAAGATGAGCTCAGGGAAGTGAGCTCACCTCAGGGTAGTGAGCCCAGGGAAGTGAGCTCAGGGAAGTGAGCTCACTGTAGAGAAGTGAGGTCAGGGAAGTGAGATCAGAGAAGTGAGCTCAGGGAAGTGAGCTCAGAGAAGTGAGCTCAGGGAAGTGAGCTCACCTCAGAGAAGTGAGCTCAGAGATGTGAGCTCAAGGAAGTGAGCTCAGGGAAGAGAGCTCACCTTAGGGAAGTGAGCTCACAGAAGAAAGCTCACATCAGCGAAGTGAGCTCAGGGAAGTGAGCTGAGAGAAGTGAGCTTAGGGAAGTGAGATCAGGGAAGTGAGCTCACCTTAGGGAAGTGAGCTCAGGGAAGTGAGCTCACCTTAGGGAAGTGAGCTCAGAGAAGTGAGCTCAGGGAAGTGAGCTAAGGGAAGTGAGCCCACCTTAGGAAATTGAGCTCAGAGAAGTGAGGTCAGGGAAGTGAGCACACCTCCGGGAAGTGAGCTCAGAAAAGTCAGCTCAGGGAAGTGAGCCCAGAGAAGTGAGCTGACCTCAGCAAAGAGAGCTCAGGGAAGTGAGCTCACCTCAGTGAAGAGAGCTCAGGGAAGTGAGCTCAGAGAAGTGAGCTAAGGGAAGTGAGCTCAAGAAAGTGAGCTCACCTTAAGGATGTGAGCTTTGAGGAGTGAACACACCTCAGGGAAGTGAGCTCAGGGAAGTCAGCTAAGGGAGGTGAGCCTAGAGAAGTGAGCTCACCTCATGGTAATGACCCCAGGGAAGTGAGCTCAGAGGATTGAGCTCACCTCAGCGAAGTGAGTTCAGGGAAGTGTGCTCAGAGAACTGAGCTCAGGGAAGTGAGCTCAGGGAAGTGAGCTCAGGGAAGTGAGCTCACCTCAGAAAGTAAGCTCAGGGAAGTGAGCTTAGAGAAGTGAGCTCAGGGAAGTGAGCTCAGAGAAGTGAGCTCAAGGAATTGAGCTTAGGGAAGTGAGCTCTCCTGAGGGAAGTGAGCTCAGGGAAGTGAGCTCACCTCAGGGAAGTGAGCTCAATGAAGTGAGCTCAGAGAAGTGAGCTCAGGGAAGTGAGCTCAGGGAAGTGAGCTCACCTTAGGGAAGTGAGCTCAGGGATGTGAGCTCACCTCCCAGAAGTGAGCTCGGGGAAGTGAGCTCAGAGAACTGAGCTCAGGGAAGTGAGCTCACATCAGAGAAGTGAGCTCAGGGATGTAAGCTCAGAGAAGTGAGCTCAGGGAATGGAGCTCATTGAAGTAAGCTCTGTTGGTGCAACCCTATGGCTTGCACTCGGCTTGTCGTCCTTGTTTGTGTGTGTGCATGCATGGCATGGAATGAATTGTGAGTCTTTGTCATTGCTATTCAGTGCTTGTGTGTGTGTTTGAATGGTGTATCACAATGTGGTTTGTTTCGGTCAAGACATTAGCGAGTTTTTACAACTCGCATGTCAAGTCGTCGTTTGTGTGTCGCAAGTGTTTTTTCTTTTTTGTCGAGTGTGAAGTGTCCATCGTGTCGCAGGTGTGTGCAGTAAGCCCCCATCAACTCAAGAAGAATTTATCTTGCAGATCCAAGAACAAGAGCTCAAGATTTCAAGCCCAAGGGACGCGGATAAATATTAAATTGTGAAAATAGTAACGTTACTTCGTGTAGTGTTACATTTCACTTGGTGTAGCCCCTTGGAGGGTTGGTTTCGAGACTCTTCATGGTTGGGGACTCTGTGGTGGTGTACCACCAACCTGGACCTCGGCTCTTGGGGTATGTAGAGGCTGGGAACCATCTCCCTCTCGAACTCTTCTTGCTAAGTTTGTACTTCCAAGACTATAGTGGCTGCTATACCTCCTGCCAGTCAAACCGCCATAGCGTCGTCAAATCTTCATGGAATTTCATGATTCAACTTGCTGCTGATAGACGACAGCAACGCGCTCCAGATCCAATTTACAGATCACCATTGGATTCAGCGACCAGATCGTCATCAATATTTGAAGCCGTCTGACGGAAATCCGACTGTGCTCTCTATCTCTCATTATAGGCACATCTAAGCCTATTGTGACTATAACAAGCTCACCTTAGGGAAGTGAGCTCACCTTAGGAAAGTGAGCTCAGAGAAATGAGCTCAGGAAAGTGAGCTTATGGAAGTGAGCTCACCTCAGGGTAGTGAGCCCAGGGAAGTGAGCTTAGAGAAATGAGCTCACCTCAGGGACATGAGCTCAGGGAAGTGAGCTCAGAGAAGTGAGTTGAGGTAAGTGAGCTCAGGGAAGTGAGCTCACCTCGGAATGTAAGCTCAGGGAAGTGAGCTCAGAGAAGTGAGCTCAAGGAACTGAGCTCAACCTTAGGGAATTGAGCTCAGAGAAGTGAGCTCACCTCAGCGAAGTGAGCTTACGGAAGTGAGCTCACCTTAGGGAAGTGAGCTCAGGGAAGTGAGCTCACCTCAAGGAAGTGAGCCCAGGGAAGTGAGCTCAGGGAAGTGAGCAAAGGGAAGTGATCTCACCTTAGGGAAGTGAGCTCAGTGAAGTGAGGTCAGGGGAATGAGCTCACCTCAGGGAAGTGAGCTCAGACAATCTAGCTTAGGGAAGTGAGCCCTCAGGGAGTGAGCCCATGGAAGTGAGCTCAGGGAAGCAAGCTCACCTCAGCGAAGTGAGCACAGGGAAGTGAGCTCAGAGAAGTGACCTCTGGGAAGTGAGTTCAGGGAAGTGAGCTCACCTTAGGGAAGTGAGTTCAGGGAAGTGAGCTCAGAGAAATGAGCTCAAGGAAGTCAGCTCAGAGGAGTGAGCTCAACTAAGCGAAGTGAGCTCAGGGAAGTGAGCTTAGTGAAGTAAGCTCAGGGAATTGAGCTCACGGAAGTGAGCTCACCTAAGGGAGGTGAGCTCAGAGAAGTGAGCTCACCTTAGGGAAGTGAGCTCAGGGAAGTGAGCTCAGGAAGATGAGCTCAGGGAAGTGAGCTCACCTCAGGGTAGTGAGCCCAGGGAAGTGAGCTCAGGGAAGTGAGCTCACTGTAGAGAAGTGAGGTCAGGGAAGTGAGATCAGAGAAGTGAGCTCAGGGAAGTGAGCTCAGAGAAGTGAGCTCAGGGAAGTGAGCTCACCTCAGAGAAGTGAGCTCAGAGATGTGAGCTCAAGGAAGTGAGCTCAGGGAAGAGAGCTCACCTTAGGGAAGTGAGCTCACAGAAGAAAGCTCACATCAGCGAAGTGAGCTCAGGGAAGTGAGCTGAGAGAAGTGAGCTTAGGGAAGTGAGATCAGGGAAGTGAGCTCACCTTAGGGAAGTGAGCTCAGGGAAGTGAGCTCACCTTAGGGAAGTGAGCTCAGAGAAGTGAGCTCAGGGAAGTGAGCTAAGGGAAGTGAGCCCACCTTAGGAAATTGAGCTCAGAGAAGTGAGGTCAGGGAAGTGAGCACACCTCCGGGAAGTGAGCTCAGAAAAGTCAGCTCAGGGAAGTGAGCCCAGAGAAGTGAGCTGACCTCAGCAAAGAGAGCTCAGGGAAGTGAGCTCACCTCAGTGAAGAGAGCTCAGGGAAGTGAGCTCAGAGAAGTGAGCTAAGGGAAGAGAGTGAGCTCACCTCAGAGAAGAGAGCTCAGGGAACTGAGCTCATGGAAGTGAGTTCATCTCAGGAAAGTGAGCTCAAGGATGTGAGCTCAGGAATGTGAGCTTACTTCCCTGATGTGAGCTTACTTCCTTGACCTCACTTCTCTGAGACTTGTTACAATCACAATAGGCTCAGATGTGCCTAAAATGAGAGATAGAGAGCACAGTCGGAATTATGTCAGACGGCTTCAAATATTTTTAGCGATTTTATCTTTGACTGAAACGGTGATCTACAAATTGGATCTAGAGCGTGTTGCTGTTGCCTATCAGCAGCAATTCGAATCATGAAATTCCATGAAGATTTGACGACGCTATGACGGTTTGACTGGCAGGAGGTATAGCAGCCACTATAAGAAGGGGTCCATCCATCAGGCAATCTGAAGCAATCTCTCCACATGTGGCGAGTCTTGTGGCAAAAGTGGCATTCGCCATCAAATCGACCGCGCCCACGCTCGTAGCCATTGTTGTTGTTGTTGCTGCCATATCCTCCATTACCACGGCCTCCATTACTGCTGCTAAATCTTCCTCCTAGCCCTCTGCCCCTTCCACGGCCATGCCCACGGCCCATGCTTGCAACTCCGGCACCATCGGGACCCGCCAATTCGCGACGGCGGAAATCTTCTTGTAAGATTTCCCGCTTCACATCTTCGAGTGAGAGACGGGGCAGATCTCGATTTAGGTTGATGATGAGCGAGGACCATGAGTCCGGCAGTAAGGCCAGCAGCTTGGTCCCTTTGCTGGTTCACGCTGAAAAGGCTTGATGTGACAGATTTTGCTGCTCCGCAACGCTTGCCCAAGTAGAAGGTAGCCTTGTGCGCTCTTCCGCACCCACGGGCTCTTCTCCGGGTCGTTCTCGGGGCGCTTCTCCGCTCCTTCTATCACCTCCAGCAGATCATAGTGGTCAAAGATGTTCTCCATCTTGAAGGACCACTCAGCAAAGTTGTCACCGTTGAACTTGTCAAGGCCAAACACTCTAGGCTCATCCCTAGAGGGTCCAAGGCTAGGTTGCACCGGAGCAGCAGGTGGATCTTGGTGTTGACCTTGTGCTTGGGCGTCTTTTCTGCCTCCAACACCTCTGCCACCCCCTTCCTCAGGTCTAGGCATGGTCGAGAAAGCTCCAAATGGCTCTGATACCACTTGTTATAAGCACAATAGGCTCAGATGTGCCTAAAATTAGAGATAGAGAGCACAGTCGGATTTCCGTCAGACAGCTTCAAATATTTATAGCGATCTGATCTGTGACTGAAACGGTGATCTATAAATTGGATCTGGAGCGCGTTCTTGTCGCCTATCAGCAGCAGTTTGAATCATGAAATTTCATGAAGATTTGACGTCGCTATGGCGGTTTGACTGGCAAGAAGTATAGCAGCCACTATAGTCTTGGAAGTACAAACTTAGCAATAAGAATTTGAGAGGGAGATGGTTCCCAGCCTCTACATACCCCAAGAGCCGAGATCCAGGTTGGTGGTACACCACCACAGAGTCCCCAACCACGAAGAGTCTCGAAACCAACCCTCCAAGGGGCTACACCAAGTGAAATGTAACACTACACGAAGTAACGTTACTATTTTCACAATTTAATATTTATCCGCGTCCCTTGGGCTTGAAATCTTGAGCTCTTGTTCTTGGATCTGCAAGATAAATTCTTCTTGAGTTGATGGGGGCTTGCTGCACACACCTGCGACATGATGGACACTTCACACTCGACAAAATAGAAAAAACACATGCGACACGCAAGCGACGACTTGAGATGCGAGTTGAAAAAACTCGCTAGTGTCTTGACCGACACAAACCACATTGTGATACACCATTCAAACACACACACAAGCACTAGATAGCAATGACATAGACTCACAATTCATTCCATGCCATGCATGCACACACACAAACAAGAACGACAAGCCGAGTGCAAGCCATAGGGTTGCACCAACAAGACTTCTTCCCTGAGGCGTGCTCACTTCCCTTAGCTAACTTCCCTGAGCTATCTTCCCTGAGTTGACTTCCCTGAGCTCACTTCCCTAAGGTGAGCTCACTTCCCTGAGCTCACTTTTCTCAGCTCACTTCCCAACGGTGAGCTCACTTTTCTCATCTCACATCCCAAAGGTGAGCTCACTTCCCTGAGCTCACATCCCTGAGCTCACTTCCTTGAGCTCAATTCTCTGAGCTCACTTTCTTGAGCTCACTTCCCTGAGCTCACTTCCTTGAAGTGAGCTCAATTCCCTGAGGTGAGCTCAGTTCCCTGATCTCAATTCTCTGAGCTCAATTTCCTGAGGTGTGCCCACTTCCCTGAGCTCACTTCCCTGACCTCACATCTCTGAGCTTACTTAGCTGAACTCACTTCCCTAAAGTGAGCTCACTTCCCTGAGGTGAGCTCACTTCCCTGAGCTCACTTCTCTGAGCTCACAAATTTAAGCTCACTTCCCTGAGGTGAGCTCACTGCCTTGAGCTCACTACCTTGAGCTCACATCTCTGAGGTGAGCTCACTTCCCTGATCTGATGACCTTGAGCCCACTTCCCTGAGCTCAGTTCCCTGAGGTGAGCTCACTTCCTTGAGCTCACTTCACAGAGCTCACTTCCCTGAGGTGAGCTCACTTCCCTGAGCTCACTTCCCTGAGCTCACTTCCTTGAGGTGAGCTCACTTCCCTGACCTCGCTTCCTTGAGCTCACTTCTCTGAGCTCACTTCCATGAACTCACTTCCCTGAGATGAGCTCATTTCCCTGAGTTCAAGGCCCTGAGCTCACTTCCCTGAGCTCTTTTCCCTGAGGTGAGCTCATTTCCCTGAGCTCACTTCCCTGAGGTGAGCTCACTTCCCTGAGATCACTTCACAGAGCTCACTTCACTGAGATGAGCTCTCTTCCCTTAGAAAACTTCCCTAAGCTAACTTCCCTGAGCTCACTTCCCTGAGGTGAAGTCTCTTCCCTGAGCTCACTTCCCTGAGCTCACTTTCTTGAGCTCACTTCACTGAGCTCACTTCCTTGAGCTCCCATCCGTGAGTTTACTTCCGTGAGGTGAGCCCACTTCCCTGAGCTCACTTTCCTGAGCGCACTTCTCTGAGCTCACTTCCCCGAGCTCACTTCCCTAAGGTGAGCTCACTTAGCTGAGCTGACTTCACTGAGCTCACTTTCTCCAACTCACTAACCTGAGGTGAGCTCACTTCCCTGAGCTTAGTTTCTTGAACTAACGTCCCTGAGGTCAAGAAAGTGAGTTCAGGGAAGAGAGCTCAGGGAAGTGAGCTCAGGGAAATGAGATCATCTCAGGGAAGTGAGTTCATGGAAGTGAGGTCAGAGAAGTGAGCTCAAGGAAGCGAGGTCAGGGACGTGGGCTCACCTCAGGGAAGTGAGCTCAAGAATGTGAGCTCAGGGAAGTGAGCTCAGGGAAATGAGCTCACCTCAGGGAAGTGAGCTCAGGGAAGTGAGCTCAGAGAAGTGAGCTCAGGGAAGTGAGCTCAGGGATGTGAGCTCACCTCAAGGTAGTGAGCTCAGGGAAATGAGCTCAGGGAAGTGAGCTTACTTCAGGGAAGTGAGCTCAAGAGAATTGAGCTCACTGAAGTGATCTCAGGGACTTGAGCTCACCTCAGGGAAGCGAGCTCAGGGAATTGAGCTCATAGAAGTGAGCTTAGAGAAGTGAGCTCACCTCAGGGAAGTTAGCTCAGAGAAGTGAGCTTAGGGTAGTGAGCTCAGGGAAGTGAGCTTACATTAGGGAAGTGAGCTCAGGGAAGTGAGCTCAGGGAAATGAGCTCACCTCATGGAATTGAGCTCAGGGAATTGAGCTCAGAGAAGTGAGCTCAGGGAAGTGAGCTCACCTCAGGGAAGTGAGCTCAGAGATCTGAGCTCACTGAAGTGAGCTCAAGAAGGTGAGCTCACTTTAGGGAAGTGAGCTCAGGGAAGTGAGCTCAGGGAAGTGAGCTCACCTTATGGAAGTGAGCCCAGGGAAGTGAGCTCAGAGAAGTGAGCTTAGGGAAGTGAGCTCAGGGAAGTGAGCTCAGGGAAGTGAGCACAGGGAAGTGAGCTCAGGGAAGTTTGCTCAGGGAAGTGAGCTCAGAGAAGTGAGCTCAGGGAAGTGAGCTCAGTGAAGTGAGCTCACCTCAGGGAAGAAATCTCAGAGAAGTGAGGTCAGGGAAGTGAGCTCACCTCAGGGAAGTGAGCTCAAGAATGTGAGCTCAGGGAAGTGAGCTCAGGGAAATGAGCTCACCTCAGGGAAGCGAGCTCAGGGAAGAGAGCTCAGAGAAGTGAGCTCAAGGATGTGAGCTCAGGGAAGTGAGCTCATCTCAGGGTAGGGAGCTCAGGGAAGTGAGCTCAAGAAAGTGAGCTCAGAGAAGTGAGCTCAGAGAAGTGAGCTCAAGTTTTGGCTCCCTTCCCTGAGCTCAAGTTTTGGCTCTTACTACAGTTTTTTCGCTGTGACTGCATTTGTTTTTCTCAGAGTACAGTTTTTTTGCTCTGACTACAGTTTTTGGGCTCCTGCTACAGGTTTCTGGCTGTTACTACAGTTGTTTACTCCTAATACAGTTTTCTTGCTCTAGCTACATATTTGTGGCACTGATTAAAGTTTTCTTGGCTCTTACTACTGTTTTTTTGGCTCTAAGTAAAATATTTCGGGCTCTTGCTACAGTTTTTTTCCTCTGACTACAGTTTTTTTGCTCTTACTATAGTTTTGGGCTTCTACTACAGTTTTCTGGCCTTGAATACACGTTTTTGGCTCTTACTACAGTTTTCTGGCTGCGGCAGCAGTTTTTTTGCTCATACTACAGTTTGTTTGCTTTTACTACATTTTTTTGGCTCCTACTACAGTTTCTTGGCTCTGACTTCAGATTTTTTGCTGTAACTACAGTTGTTTTGGCTCTAACTATTGCTTTTTGGCTCTGACTACAGTTTGTTTTTGCTCTTACTACAGTTTTCTGGCTTCTACAGTTGTTTGGCTCCTACTACAAGTACAGTTTCTTGGTTGAGAACAGATTTTTGGCTCTTACTATAGTTTTCTAGCTCTGACTACATTTTTGCTGTTCTGACCACAGTTTTTTGGCTCTTACTACAGTTTTTTGGCTCTTACTACAGTTTTTTGGCTCTTATAACAGGTTTTTGGCTCTTACTACAGCATTTGGGCCATTACCCCAAAGCTCGCTTTAGGGTGAGGATAGGGTGGAGCTCGTGGACCCTAAACCCTAAGCCACAGCCACACCATCCCCATGCGCCGCATATTTGCAGCCCGCTGGGATTGGTGGACCTTGGGACGTGTGCGTGGGCAGCTGACGAAAGAAGGGCAGTCTGGGAATCTCGAGGGTGCGGGTGCTAGCTGGCGGAGGTGGACGCGTAGCTGGTGGCATGTATCCATACATGCCCGCACCCATGGCTGGACTGCAAGATGCAAGCGGCATGCAGCCGACATCCCATGATACCCACCCTCTTGGCACGGCTATAGGCTCAAACACCCACTCACATGGCATACCACGAGAAGTAAGCTCCGAGAAGTGAGCTCTGGGAAGTGAGCTAAGGGAAGTGAGCTCCAATAGGTGAGCTAAGAGAAGTGAGCTCACCTCAGCGAAGTGAGCCCAGGGAAGAGAGCTCAGGGAAGTGAGCTCAGGGAAGTGAGCTCACCTCGTCGAAGTGAGCCCAGGGAAGAGAGCTCAGAGAAGTGAGCTCAGGGAAGTGAGCTTAGGGAAGTGAGCTCACCTTAGGGAAGTGAGCTCAGAGAAGTGAGCTACCTCAGCGAAGTGATCTCAGGGAAGTGAGCTCAGAGAAGGAAAGTGAGCTCACCTTAGGGAAGTGAGCTCACCTTAGGAAAGTGAGCTCACCTCAAGGAAGTGAGCGTAGGGAAGTAAGCTCAGAGATGTGAGCTCAGGGAAGTGAGCTAAGGGAAGTGAGCTGCAAGAGGTGAGCTAAGAGAAGTGAGCTCACCTCAGCGAAGTTAGCTCACGGATGTGAGCTCCGAGAAGTGAGCTCAGGGAAGTGAGCTCAGGGAAGTAAGCTCACCTTAGGAAAGTGAGCTCAGAGAAGTGAGCTCAGGGAAGTGAGCTCAGGGAAGTGAGCTCACCTCAGGGAAGTGAGCTCAGAGAAGTGAGCTCAGAAAAGTGAGCTTAGGAAAGTGAGCTTGGGGAGTGAGCTCACCTCAGCGAAGTGAGCTCAGGGAAGTGAGCTAAGAGATGTGAGCTCAGGGAAGTGAGCTCACCTTAGGGAAGTGAGCTTAGGGAAGAGAGCTCACCTCAATGAAGTGAGCTTAGGGATGTGAGCTCAGAGTAGTGAGCTTAGGGAAGTGTGATCACGGAAGTGAGCTCACCTTAGGGAAGTGAGCTCAGAGAAGTGAGCTACCTCAGTGAAGTGAGCTCAGGGAAGTGAGCTCACCTCAAAGAAGTGAGCTCAAGGAAGTGAGCTCAGACAAGTGAGCTCAGGGAAGTGAGCTCAGGGAAGTGAGCTCACCTTAGGGAAGTGAGCTCAGAGAAGTGAGGTCAGGGAAGTGAGCAGACCACAGGGAAGTGAGCTCAGAGAAGTGAGCTCAGGGAAGTGAGCTCAGGGAAGTGAGCTTACCTTAGGGAAGTGAGCTCAGAGAAGTAAGCTCACCTAAGCAAACTGAGCTCAGGGAAGTGAGCTCAAAGAAGTGAGCTCAGGGAACTGAGCTCAGGGAAGTGAGCTCAACTTAGGGAAGTGAGCTTAGGGAAGTGAGCTCACCTCAGGGAAGTGAGCTCAGGGAAGTGAGTTAAGAGAAGTGAGCTAAGGAAAGTGAGCTCAGGGAAGTAAGCTCACCTAAGGGAAGTGAGCTGAGTGAAGTGAGCTCAGGGAAGTGAGCTCACCTTAGGGAAGTGAGCTTAGGGAAGAGAGCTCACCTCAGTGAAGTGAGCTCAGGGATGTGAGCTCAGAGAAGTGAGCTTAGGGAAGTGTGATCAGGGAAGTTAGCTCAGAGAACTGAGCTACCTCAGCGAAGTGAGCTCAAGGAAGTGAGCTCACCTCAAAGAATTGAGCTCAGGGAAGTGAGCTCAGAGAAGTGAGCTCAGGGAAGTGAGCTCAGGGAGGTGAGCTCACCTTATGGAAGTGAGCTCAGAGAAGTGAGGTCAGGGAAGTGAGCACACCAAATGGAAGTGAGCTCAGAGAATTTAGCTCAGTGAGCTCAGGGAAGTGAGCTTACCTTTGGGAAGTGAGCTCAGAGAAGTGAGCTCACGTAAGCGAAGTGAGTTCAGGGAAGTGAGCTCAGAGAAGTGAGCTCCGGGAAGTGAGCTCAGGGAAGTGAGCTCACCTTAGGGAAGTGAGCACAAGGAAGTGAGATCACCTCAAAGAAGTGAGCACAGGGAAGTGAGCTCAGGGAATTGAGCTCAAGGAAGTAAGCTCACCTTAGGGAAGTGAGCTCAGGAAAGTGAGCTTAGGGAAG